>JAFIRS010001072.1:0-446938 GCA_018342105.1 Gonioctena quinquepunctata
TTTTATAATTTTTTTATACAAAAATATATAATTTTACCCATTTAAAAAAACCACCCCTGTAGAAAACGCTTTTTCAGTCAATCTCAAAAATATTTTTTTCTAATATTGAGCATCAAAAACTGCATCTTGACACAAATTTTCATAACTTTAGTTTCATTTCCAAGGCACTCTATGGTTTTTTTTCTTCGTCAAAAACGGCAAAAGTTTTTTAGGCAATTTTTTATTCCAAATTTGACTACAACACTGGATTCGTAGTCGTTATAAATGAAAACCATCGAAATTTCATTGGAAAGTGTTGGTTAACAACGAAGTTACAACAACTTTAATTTTGGAAACAAAGTATTTGATTATAACTTTTATTTAGATTGCAGACATATTTGAAATCTGGCAACACTGCCGATACAAAGTAGAGCACAAGTGAATTTGTACAGCGGAAATCCGAAGTCAATAGCTCATTCCGTTCAACAGTTATAACTACTAAAAGGTAGGTAATGTGAGCGATTTGCGGTGTACTAAATCTCAGCCTACTATTGATTTAGTACAATACCTATGCCCAATGTATTAGTTCAGCTTTCCTCAAATTATTGATACCTTCTCTAAAAGCTTGTTACAGTTGAGTTTTGCAGGATAAAAAAGAAACATTTTTTTGTCCTACTTTCTGTTTTATTATTGAATAAATAATTTTAATACTTTAAAACTTGATTCGGTTCATTTCGTTTTTATCGGCTATTGAAAACTGCATAACTTGAAAATGAATTTTTAATTTCCTGTTATTTTCGAATACACTTATAACCTAAACTTGAATAAATGATTTTAAGGGAATGTAATTCACAAATCCAGTGGCGTAGTCAGATTTTTATTACAAAATCGCTTCCACCAGAAATCGCTCACATTACCATACTTTCAGGAATTATAACTGTAGAACGGAATGAGCTATTGACGTCGGATTTTTGCTGTACAAATTCACTGGCGTTCTACTTTGTATCGGCAGTGTTGCAAGATTTTAAATATGTCTATAATCGAAATGAAAATTAATATCAAATACTCTGTTTTCAAAATTAAAATTGTTGTAACTTCGTTGTCAACCAATAATTTTTTATGAAATCCTCATGGTTTTTATTTATAACGACTACGAATCCAGTGAGTGGTCTAGTCAAATTTCAAAGCAGAAATTTCCTAATGAACTTTTGCCGTTTTTAACCAAGAAAAAAAAACATAGAGTGCCTTGGAAATGAAACTAAAGTTATGAAAATTTGTGTCAAGTTGGTTTTTAATGCTTAATTTTCAAAAAAAATTTTTTTTAGAATAACTGAAAAATTCGTATTTTACAGGGGTGGTTCCATTTCAAATGGGTCACACTGTATATATATATATATATATATATGGAAGTAGATGCTGATAAAAAAAAGTTGAGAGGTGTCAAGGGACACCCGGATGGAACGAAGTTCCTTTCGATTAATTAGTGAAGGAATTGTAATATTTTTTTTTGTTGTTATAATAATATTTTTTTCATTATTAACAAATGAAATGTAATATAAACTTAATCAGTAGGCTCAATTTTAGTACATACGCATTGATATTGTGATATTAAAATATAATTTGCTTTTAAATTTATTAAAGTTATGACGCGTACACTTGCTAAACACACGATAATGGAGAGATTAAAACGCGTATGACTTGGTTAGCACAATAGTAAAGAGAGGTATAATGCGTACTTGCTTAAAATACACAAGCATTTATTATTGTCTGTATAAAATCTCTACTTACCTAACTCCATCAGCAATATCCGGAACTTGTGCAGAAACACTGTCAGGATTCATTATTGTTATTATTTTTTATTATTTATTATGTACAAAAAACCTGTATACACTCAACAAAAATTATCGTCGCGACACCACACTGTTCAATGCGAAATAGAAAGATGAAACGAAAATAACTGGCTTGCTTTCTATGAGAGATAGAGAGACAGACAGAGAAACACGCGCACGCCGCACGGCTTACCACTATAGCAAAAAGTGTCGTTACAACTTTTGGTCTTAATTTATTCCGTCCAGCCCCCTTTCGCAACGCGCGATAAGGAACTTCGTTTCAAAATTCATAATATTCAACATACAACTAAATTCTAAAGTTCAAGAGAAAAGTTTGAGTAAACAAATAAACAAGAAAATAAGAGAATACATAACACCAAAGTACTGTAAGGTTGCTGAAGTAGACATGATTATAGATACTCAATAATACACGATGTAACAGCATTCAATGAGTCAAAATGAATGTCACAAATTTCACCAATTTTGTTGAAGCTACCGCACATGAAATTCAACGGTGATCGTAGCATAACGTTTGTTGGTGATGCTTCGCAATAAAACTTGGCATTGTGCCGACCTCCGATTCTGGGTACTAGGAAATTAATTCTGTTCAAAAGAGCAGCACAATCAATATTGTTATTAATTAATTTATTCAAAAATTTCAAGCCAAGAATAATTCTCCGTATTTCCAAAGATGTCATTTCGACACGTGATAATAAAATATCATGATCGATGCCTCTCACAGGGTATTGTCCATCAGCTTTCAAGCATAAATATTTCAAAAATTTCCTCTGTACACTTTCGATTGACATTTTTTGGTAATCGTAGAATGGATTCTATATCAAAGAGCCATACTCCAACTTAGATCTGGCAAAAGCAAAATATAGCAATTTTATGGTAGCAACGTTTTCTAGGTACTAGGAAATTAATTTCGTTCAAAAGAGCAGCACATTCAATATTGTTATTAATTAACGTATACAAAAATTGCATGTCAAGAATAATTATCCGTATTTCCAAAGATGTCATTTCAAAACGTGACAATAAAATATCATGATCGATATCAGGATATTGTCCATCAACTTTCAAGCATAAATATTTCAAAAATTTCCTCTGTACACTTTCGATTGACATTTTTTGGTAATCGTAGAATGGATTCCATATCAAAGAGCCATACTCCAACTTAGATCTGGCAAAGGCAAAATATAGCAATTTTATGGTGGCAACATTTTCAAAGTTTTTGCTATTTTTGTAAATGAAACCAAGCATCCTATTTGCATCCGCAACCATTTTTCTAATATGTGTTGTAAATTTGTATTTGCTGTCGTATGTTATACCAAGGTCGTTATCTCATGTACCCGGTTAATCGTGTTATTATTGATAGTATAATCATACATTATGGTTTAATATTTTCTTGTAAACGATATAATATTGCATTTGGATACATTTAGTTGTAGACGATTATTATTACACCAAAGTTTAATTAAATCTAACTCAGACTGTACACAGTGACAATCAGTTATGTTATCGATTTTGTAGTATAATTCAAGGTCATCTGCAAATAGGAGGCTGGGAATTTTCAAAGAGGTTGCCAAGTCTTTAATGAAGATTAAAAACAAGAGTGGCCCTAGATTAGAACCTTGTGGCACTCCAGACGTAACTACGTATGAAGCAGATTTGAAAGATTCGTATTCAACAAACTGTTTTCTGTCAACTAGGAAAGTAGAGTGAGCAGTTGGCTGGAGGGTCTCAATTTTATTAATTTGCTAAGAAGAACATAGTGGTCTATTTGATCAAATGCCTTTTGGAAGTCCAAGCAAATAACATAGGGGTTGAAATATATTTCTGTTATCATTAACTACTAGTTGAGGTAACTTTATTGGACTTCATACACTGAATTATCGATGAGAAAAATTTTTAAACGAAAAAGATTACCAGGAATAAACAGAGAAAATAGAGAAAATTCAAAGGGGTGGGAAGCGGTGAAAAGTTGGCCAAATAGTCTTACCTTTGAAAATTGGGTTTTCTTGCCCCTGAAGTAGCTCCATGCAAAATTTGGAAGCTTAAGATTGAACCCAAGTGCAGTTTTCGATTTTTCAACTTAGCCGCTCCCGCGAGTTTTTCAATTTGTTTATTTGGACAACCCTGAGGCCGGGCCCTACTAAAAAAGTCTTCCGCTCGGATTTTCTCGATGTACAGACCATAACAAAGTGAAGGAACACAAAATGAGGCCTATAAGAGACGTCGAATTTTTGCGATGATGGATTTTGGGGCCCAAAATTTTTAAAAATAGGTTTTGAGTAGTGCGTCTCAACCAAATCTTCTTCCGCTTTGTCAGATGATTACTAGTCACTTTCTAAACAAAATTATCATAACGGAAGACATATAGAAATCGTCGAAAAAGGCGATAGACATTTTTCCTTCGTACTGAAGTGGGCCCTGCCCGATTTCAAAAATATTTGGAATTTGGGTTTTTTGAGGGATGGACTTTAATCTCACCAAACGTCAGACGTATAGCTTCTCATCGCGGTTTCAGATCCGCGGCTCTCTAAGTATGAGATATGGCATCCTGGTTCGAGGTGATCTACTGGTATGAATAGATTATTTGTGCTTCAAAAATTCGCAATGAGGACTATTGCTGGCTTGAGATGGAGTTGTAGAAATGCTTTCAAAGAGTTTCATATACTATCACTTACAAGTATTTAAATATATATATATATATATATATATATATATATATATATATATATATATGAATTGTGCAATTATGTTTATAAGAATCATGGCAAATTTAAGAGGAATATACAATATACCTATAACCGCAGAAATAGAAGTATACTTGTACCAGATGCTCATCGTACATCATCATATCAGAAATCACATCTCTTTATGAGTTGTAAGGTGTATAATAAGCTTGACACATATATTAAAGAAGCATCCAACACACACATCCTCAAGTCTCGACTGAAAAGACACCTTATTGATAGGACTTGTTACACTTTAGATGAGTATTTTATATAATATTATATCCTATATGTTGAATGTGGGTATTTGATCTTTTTTGTAAATTACTGTATCCTGTATTTGTATCTCTGGGTTTTATGATGACGTTTTCTTTGTTACGTTGCAATGTGTAATGTCCTTATGCTCTGTATATGTTAAACAAGGAAATAAATATATATTATTATTATTATTATGGTTCCAAACGATCCAATAAATCAATTAATATCGAGGTAGCAGAATATGTTGCCATCAATCTCATGTAACCACCATTTTGTGTATCTTTTTCTTCAATATTTTTTCCCTTTGAAAATTGACGTTTTCTATTCCATCACATTTAATTGTCGTTATACCTTGCAATACTATACCTTTTTCCAAACTCCTCCGCCATAGTAAAAGGTATTTCATTTCTGATAATAATATTCGTTATACTGTATCAAATTGACGTGCCACATATTCAATGTGAACCATTAATCCAACTTCGGCATTCAAAAAACATAAGAAATTATGTCCAAAAAAGGATATAATAACACGTTATATAGAAATATAAACACGTTATATAGAAATTTAAAAGAAACTAAAATATCTTCCACGTAATACCACTCGACGATTATATCCGACTTGTATTCTCATGTATCATTTTAAATTTCCCGCAAGCAGAACAGAAGTTCGGATGGCTAGACGCTTGTCACACAGACTCGCATATTATAGAAAGAGACAGTGAGAGAATGTCGCATGGAGGGGGCATAACGCTTTTTTCTCACGTGACGATTTCTACCAGTCAACACCTAACGCAAGCCGCGTAAAGGAACTCCGTTCCAAAAACCAAACACAACGACACAACCAACACAAATACAAAAACCACTCACACCACCCAATCACAACTAATCTTGTACCCTATGTCCCCGGATTATCTCACGAGATCAGAAAGATTGGCGAAAGACATGAGGTCAAAACAACATTCAGAACAACGAATACACTGAGATAAATACTGACATAAACTAAACCAGGAAACAGTAGAAAAATAATTCACTTGGTCTTGGTAAAGGAGCTATAAAACACTCTGTTATAACCATTTCCAATTGCAGAAGCTGTTTCTATGAGGAACGAAAAATATTGTGTACTACTCGTAAACATTCTCCGTCGCCAATCGGAAGCTCAATAGAGCCGACAGACAACGTGGGTTTGAGTGACAGCTGTCTAGTTCTACAGCAGATTCGCCTGAGCCAATCAAAACGGACCGCAAGCCAATAATAATGGTTGTAGGTGTGTCAATACGTTGAGAGGTCAAGAAAACGAATAAATCACGTGTTAGATATGTGTTCCAAGAGGTCTGAATAAATAAAAGCCAGTAGCGTCTCTGGTCTGGGATCTGAATGGTTTTAGAATATTCTATAGTTCTGTTGTGTTTTGTTGGAAATCATATTTTTTTTCTACCATGGGAATGAAATTATGATGATCCGATTACCTATTAATACATACTTCCACGCTTATGGCATTATTTTGTATTTCAACGTATTTTTAAAATATTTAAATATCTATATAAAATTAGTTATATCCGCCTTTGCTGCTCAAATAAGACTGCGAAACTTGTTTTTTATGCTTCTGCAATTGTGAATGTTCAACTATACATCTTCCTGCTATACAGCTTTTCCTCAGAACAATTGATACGACATACACCTACTGGGTCGCACCAAATATTCGTACAACTGTCAGGATATCATTTGAAAAAGTCGAGGTATCCTATATCTTCAAACTACAGGTAATTTTTGAAACGTACCATATCTCGTACATTGTTGGCTTCAAAATGATCTGCGTTTTTACATAATTTTAAGAGTCATGTTATCGGAAAATCAAATAGGAAGTGATTAGTGGATGAATTGAATAAAAAAATATGTCTAGTTGGAATTCGTTCAGCAATCACAGCGAAACCCCTCACCTAATTCATTTTCGAAGTTGTCGAGGCATTCTAATGTGACCAAAATGGATCACCCACAGGTATCAGAACGGTTTGTATAGAAATATGGTGAAATATGTATTTTCATGTTATTAATGGGAAGGACGCAAGAATAGAGCAGGAGATGGAGGGAAAGGAAAAAATGCTCAAAATTGAAAAAAGATTTTAGTATCCTATGAAGCAAGCGATGATAATGCTAGAATAACCAGTGACATCAAAAATTGTTTCGTTCTACGACTGTCAATAAATGATTTTATTATATGTTCAATAATAATAAATGTTGTACCTTTTCATTGCCTAGCAACTAGTGCAACTAGTGTACAATGTTCAAAAAAACAAATGTATTCGTCACAATGGAAGCAGTGACAGTAAAACAAGTTTAACACCGCCAAGTGTTATAGAGGCAGCAAATAACGTTTCATTCCATTTAGTGCTTGAAAAATCTTAGGGAAAATATGCAATTGCTTATACCCCATTCATGGACTGGATTATCAGTATCAGTTATGGCGTAATATAAGTGAATACTTGAATTGAAAGCATTTCTAAAGCTGAAATCAGATGGATACAAAGCAAAAAAACAAAAGTTTTCACAACCAAAGGAATTGATACATTTATCAAAGAAAGCCTCAGCAAAGTTTTACAAAAAAAATATTTAATAATACAAAAATGCCTTAATAAAATTGATAGTTTGGCAAGTTTGAATGTGTTAATTCATAGATGTAGTTTAAATTAATTATTTATAAATTGTTTATATTTTTTTATTGGCGATTGCACTAATCATGAGTTTTATAGGTGCTTTCAGGAGAGATGAGAAGTGCAAAATGAAAATCCATGATTTTGAAGATTTGAGTTCCGTCTCCCCGAAAATTTACCATAACTGGAGAATATGCCAACACTGTGAAAAAATATTGAAATCTGCGACCAAGTAATGTCAATAATGCTTGTTTTTTCCAGAATTATCAAAAAGAAGAATGCAGTGTGCAAAAATAGGAAATATGGGAAAGCCAATTGCTTCATATTTAAAACCTCTAGTCCTGAGTTATATACCGGCCACTGTTTCAGCTACAATCTCAATAGATATACGCTCCCAACTTTGTGAGAGGGTGAACGAAGGACCAGATAAACTTTTCTCAGAATTGCGGGTAACTATTACCAAACATGTTTGGTAAATTGGTCGATTATTTACTCAGTTATTGATAGTTATTTTCTGTGCTGTTATTAGAATGAACGTGCGTACATTTTCAACTTTCGTTAGAATTACAAAAATGCCCCACGCCTACCCGCTCTGAAAAAGTATCTAATGGATTAGATAGCCTAAAGTCTCTATAAATACCTATCAAAAATTTGCTTGCTCATACTTGCACTTTTTGAAATATTTGATTAATTTTGAGCCTCTGCAAGAGTGTATCAAAAACGCATCAAATATATTTCGTCCTACAATGAATTAACACCTCATTATTTATTATTCTGTAGAAAAATCGACTTTTTTGCTAGAATATATTATAAACAATATTTTAAGAAGATTTTCGGTACTCATTTTGCGAATTAAAGGTGAAAATTCAAAATCTCATAATTTAAAATATTTGAACTAATACCAAAGTTACCCCTTTTGAAACCAACCCCTTTGCGACAATTTTTTCTATGGTTCTCGTGAGCAGAAAGAAAGCTTAAATCTGATCTTATTGTTCAACCACCCCTCTAAATACCACCCCTTTGTGACACGTTTTTTAAAATATTTTTCCCATGATTCTCGTCAGTCTAAGAAGCAATTCCGCGAAAAAAAGCGCAAAACTGTGTTATTTTCGAACCACTGCTTCTTAAAACCATCCCTTTGTGAAAAGATTTTTTCATTTCATTTACCCATGATTCTCGTCAGTCTTTGAAGCAATTCGGCGAAAAAAAGTTTTGAATCTGTTTTTTTTGTCCAACCACCCCTTTTGAAAACCACCCTGTGACAAATTTTTTTTATTTTTACCATGATTCTCGACAGCCTTCAGAGCGATTCCACCCCTTTGTGACATTATTTTTCAAATATTTTGTTCATGATTTTTGACAGCCAAAGAGGCAATTGACCAAAAAAAATTAAATAGTTCTTTTTTTTTGTTATGGGGACCACTGTGGTGGCTGGCACTCGATAGTAGCTGAGGGTTATATCGAGGAATCCCTAACTAGTCGAAATAACGTAGTCAACAAAATTTTGGGGTCTATCAAAAAGTTGTCAGACCTTCCATCGACATCGCTTAATAAAACGGGTTCTGGGTCCCCAAAAGTTGTTTTTAATAATTGTACCAATATTACATTGAATATTGGTAATAACAAATAAAAAGGCACTTTTTTGCAAATATTACATTATCAAATTTACCAAGTGCGTTAATTTTTTTAAATAATTAATAAAAGTACTTTGTAGTATTTTGCTTACAGTAGTAGAAAAAGCATATTGTGGGACTCGCACGTATAATTTCTCTTAGGAAATATTTTTCATTCCTTGCTTGTTATACAATATAGTATTTCCTTTACTGAATGGGAAAAAGTGATACAATTACCGTAGTATGTTTTTGTATTTCAAATATATAACCATATGTCTTATTGCCATGAGGTAAAACTAGTAACTTACCACAGTTTCCTCTGCAAGTTCAAAGGGTTCATATTGCTTTTCTAAATAAGCATTCCTCATGAGTTTCTCATCTAGATCCTAGTTATCTGTCTTATTCCTTGAAGGGTTTTATTTTTCCATAGAAATAGAACACCTTCTGTGAAAATATATTTTCTATGTAGCCAATAGAATGAACTAACCAGAACAACAAAAATAATGTATATTACAGCAAATAGTATAGAAACTTTTTAACAAAAAATTAACCGACGAAAAAATCAACTGAAAAGCAAAAAATAAAATAAACCTTCTTAGTCTAAATGATAATTGAGCTCCTAAAAAAAGGTGAGTAACTGATTTTGAGTCGGCGCCAAACAAACGATTATCGAAGATCATTATATTACTTTGAAAGAAGTTATCAAAACGCAGCCGTGCATCTCGCTGCCATCATTTTTGGCGCCGACTCAAAATCAGTTACTCACATTAATTTAGGAGCTCAATTATCATTTAGATTAAGGTTAATTTTTTGTTCTTCAGTTGATTTTTCCGTCGGTTCAATTTTTTGTTGCTGAAATCTACTAATTACTACCTACTTAATTTTTGATTACTTCCAAAATACTTACTTACCTAGCTTACTTCAACTATTAACTATTAAATAATATGATTTTATATTTTAACTATTTATTGTTATATAATATAAATTAATTTCGAATGTTCTGGTTAGTTGATTTCATCACTTTGTATATAATTCCATCGTTTCATAGAATGTAATCATTTTGACGGATGTAGGAGGGTCTGTCAATGTCAACTACATATGTGTGCCTAAGTTCACAAGTGAAAAATCAATCATCCCCTATTTTTCTACCCATAGGGGTGGATCATTCCATTTCAAATTGGAATATGAATAACTATGAGGAATACCCTTTCTAATAAAAAAAGAATAATCCAAATCGGAAAACGCACTACTAAGTTATGCCTGATAGAATCGGTTAACGGACCAAAATTCAGAGGGTGAACGATCAATTTCCTTCATTTTGCTACCCTTAGGGATGGATTTTGTGGTTCAAATTGAATTGGGACCAACTTCGAAATATACTCTATCCAATGAAAAAAGAATTATCAAAATCGAACCGCTCTGTGAAAAGTTGTGCGTGATCATACATAAAAAAGATAAAATATACGCGTCGAATAGAGAACCTCCTCCTTTTTTGTTTCGTCGGTTGAAGAGGGCATTCCGATATATAGGTGAAGTAACAAACATATAATTCCACTTACTAGCGACGCAGTAACAAACCTCGACCTTTTATTATCACTTATTCCTAAGTATTTTGTTTACTTGTCATAATGTACATTTTGAAATTGTACGAATCGTTGCTCGCATAAACAAACATATTTATTGAACAATGAAAATGTGTAAAATTAGTTCCATTCAAGTTTTTCCATAAAGTATAGAGAAATAGCATGTTTAAAGTAGTTTTATAGCTCGTATGATTATTAGGTATGATGAAGGTGACCTCCCATTTCATTAAAAATACGTGAAAAGTTAACACTATTATAAGCATGTTCGTACTAACAATGTGGTACCCAAAATTCTAATTATACAGTGCTCGTCTAAAGTCCGTTCCCCCTACTAATTTTTGAACCACCTAGTATATCGCAACGAAATTCAAAGGGCTTGGGTAGGAGATAAAAACCTACTTTGTCATGAAAAATTCACAGCTAAAAGTTTTAAAAGGGCGGCTGAGCGCCATCTTCAATAATTTTTTTAAATAGAACACCCCGTATATTATTCCATTTTCGAAAACTGCTCATAATTCTCAACAGTTTCCTCCAATACACTTTACTCCTGAATTCAATTGTTTTCGAAATATTAACGTTTGAAAAGTGACATTTTGGTCATTTCAAACCCAACCAAAAACACTAATGTTGCTTTCAATCAAGTTTGCATTGGAAGAAATCGTAGTCGCGGTAACTTCTTGTTAACTGTCAAACTGAACTGCTAACTGTCGAATAGTCTAAATCCTTTTATGAAAAGTGTGATCATGGCTCGAAGTATAGACGATAAATTTGAAGCAGTTTTGATATTTGGAGAAGCTATAAAAAATTATCATCTAGCAGTCCGTATGTTCAATGATAGATTTCCCGAGAATCCTATTTCAAGGTCATATTTGCGCAAACTTTCAAATAAGCTCCAAGCAACTGGTACGCTGAAAGATGCTCCAAGATAAGGAAGACCGCCTCTTTCAGAAGAAAAACAGTAAGTTCATAAAGTGCTCAAAGAGTCTTAACAAAAGAAAAGTTTAATCCCCATAAAATGAAAATCCTGCATGTTCTCACGGAGGATGATCCAGACCGGAGGGTTGAATTTTGTGAGTGGTTAACAAGAACAATTGAAGGAGAACGGGGCTTCCTAAAACGTGTATGTTGCGCAGACGAATGTACGTTTTTTTAATGGAAAAGGTAACAAACAGAATATACGATACTGGAGCGATACTAATCCGCATATTTTTAGAGAGGGGCATACCCAGTTTCCTAAAAAGGTGGATTTTGGGCAATCGAGGCAATCTTACAGGAATTCTTTACAGAAATTTTTAAGAAACTGAAATTGAACCTCGAATAAGACAAATTGTATTAAACAATCAGGAAGAGTTTGAAACTCGTGAAATCATATTTCAGCAGGATGGGGCACCTCCCCATTTCGATCGCATGGCTAGAGAGTTCCTCGATACAAACTTTTCTGGGCGATGGATAGGTCGCAGGGGAAGTACAGAATGGCCACCAAGATGTCCGGATCCTACACCTCTAGATTTTTTACTTTGGGGGTATCTGAAGTCAAAAATCCTGAATGTCAAAAAATAGAAGAGTTGGAACCTAGAATAATAGATACATGTGAAGAAATAGATGAACAGACTTTCATCAACGTGAGAGAAGCTATTTATAATAGTGCCCTTTATTGTCAAGATTTAGGAGGAGGCCACATTGAACACTTGATGAAATAATTGTTGGGGTTTAATAAAAGTGTTATTCAAAAATAAATTATAATTTTTTAGCTAACTAATTAGTTTTGATTGTGAATTTACAGAACACATTCGTAGGCTTCGAGATTTTCCGGTGAACGGTACTGTTTATCCTCAATAAACTCCCTTTATGCCTCTTATTAGTCGAACTCATTAAGAGATTTGACTACAAATTAATAATAACGTTAAGTTAGCAAAATGTTTTACCGGAAGTAACCAAAATCCATACTTCATTTTAAACCGGAATGTTACTTTTCAAACGTTAATATTTCGAAAACAATTGAATTTAGGTGTGAAGTGTATTAGAGAAAACTGTTGAGAATTATGAGCAGATTTCTAAAATGGAATAATATACGGGGTGTACTATTTAAAAAAATTATTGAAGATGGCGCTCAGCCGCCATTTCAAAACTTTTAGCTGTGATTTTTTCATGAAAAAAGAGGTTTTTATCTCTCATTCGTGTCCTCCAAATTTTGTTGCAATATACCAGGTGGTTCAAAAATTAGTAGGGAGGGGGACGGACTTTAGACGAGCACTGTATATAAACTATCATTATCATATCAGGTGTGAAAACACACTAAATAAGATTTTTACAATACTTGCAAAGAACATCAGTTGTAATATATTTTTAAAAGTTTCCGCCCTGAGTTTTGCCGTTAATTCAATGTTGGAGTTTCACTTTCAATATCTTCAATGAATGGGAAAACATTATAAAATGATGGGACATCAGTACAACGAAGAGATTTCGATTATTCAAAAATATCCATCTCAATTACCACGGAAATTTAATTTACTTGCTTCATTACTAAAATCGCTGTAATGAACTCATTCTATCATCAGAAAAGATAAAAAGTAAAATAATATTTTTGTTATAATCACTGATGCACTCAACATATTTATTCAAAGTGTTTTCATGATATACCAAAAACATATATCGTCATCTCCACAACTAATGATAATAAGTATTGAAATACAATACAGTGCTTTCCTTAAGTACTGAATAAATTCATTTTCAGCCAAACTATCCATTTCTGAAGTATCTCCTGGAACCGGTCGATTTCAATCTCAATTTGCCACATTTATAGAGGAAAATTAAATATACAGGGTGATCCACGTTTGACTAATGACATCCGCAACAATTTTTTTCAAATAGATCATACTATACATTATTCAATTTTTGGAATCTCCATGGAAAGCTGATTTCAGAAATATACCACACATATAGGGTTCGTATACAGTGCGTCCGCTGAATTCAGTGCTCTCGTAAAGTAGTGGATAAATTCGTAAAAAATTAAAGGAATAATTTCTGGAAAGAGCGCTAGAAGCCGTCGAAATTTATTTTCCTTTGGGCATTCTTTCAACTTTAATCAATACATACAGAATGATTCGTGTAGGAGAAATGACGTCATCGGTATTTTTTTAATGGCAACTCCATTTCTCATTACGGAATGTGAAAAGTTGATTATGAGAATGGGTGAAATGAAAATAAAATAAGAAAACATATTTTTAAATATGAAAATACTAAATTAAATGGCAATGATAGCTTCAAACGACGATCAAATTAAATGTTCAAATTGTGCATCGTTTGCTATCTGACAGTAGCCAAGACGACGAATGAATTATTTTTGAACATTGTCAATAACGTTAGGAGGTATACATTGTATCTCGTGACAAATTCTTGCTTTTAAATCTTCTGAATTCTTCGGCCCATTAACATACACTTTACTCTTCAAGTATCTAAGAAGTTATGAAGTGGTGTCAAATCTGGAGGTCTAGCTGGCCACTCTATTGTTCCTCTCCTCCCTATCCAACGATTCGGAAACACAATGGTCGCGGACAGCTGCTGCATAATGGGGAGATGCACAATCTTATTGGAAGAATAAATCAGTTTTCGGAAGATCACATTCCTCTAGTTCTGGATACAAAGCTATTAGTGCAGGAATAAGGTCGAATCGAAGAAAATCCAAATATATTGCACCAGTCAGTTTCGCGTCGAAGGAATAGGGACCCAAAACTCTTCCGTCACACCATGCATTCACTTTCTGTGGATTTTGAGTGTGATACTCCATCATCCATCGGAGATTTTCGTTAGGCCAATAACGGCAATTTTGCCTATTGACGTGGCTGTTCAAAACAAACGTAGCCTCGTCAGAAAAATTTATATTTTTTACAAAATTAATATCATTATTGCATAGCTGTTCCAGTTGTTCGCAGAATTGATTTCGCCGATCAAAGTCGTCTTCATTCAGCTCATGGATGAGGCGTACCCCATAAGGATGGTGCTTTGCATTTCTCAGAATTTTCAGGATTGTAGACGCTGCCATATTGAAATCAGAAGCCAATTGGTTGAGTGTTGTGTGGTAAGGGTCGACCAGATTTAGGAAGATCACGGACATGCCCAAATTCACGCTATTTTGACTCAACTTTGCTCACCGTGCTCTGGTTAATAGGTTGCCGATCAGGATGAGTTGCATTGAACAATTCAACTACTTCTCTTTGGGTGAGCATTCTGTCTCCAAATCCTATCATGCAAATAATTTCTATTATTTTTCGTCCATTTAAGGTCGATTCCCTGCGACAGCCCCAACCAAAAGTTACATACCGTCTGCATATTGAAAGGGTTGATAATTCGTTCGGATCGTAATCAATAACTTTGTGAAGCCCATATATACGTACTCAGTGCCAGTAGATATATTACGAATATCATTTGCTTTCGTAAAATTTATTCTAAAAGTATTTTTGATCTGACATTGGGAGTTAACTTTTTGACGGAACTATCCGGGCTATGCACCAACACACAGAAAATATTGCCTATACAGACGACGCATTCTTATGTGTGCGTGTTAGAACGACGATCGTGGCAACGTTGCGCGTCAGCTGTTATATACACCTACCGATATTCACGTGCTGAAGTTGAATCTATCGAGAGAATTATTTGCGAAAAACGAGGAATTTATCAGCAAAATGTCAGATCGGACGCGACAAAGGGGGAGATTTATTGAAAAGAAAGTGCTGGCGAAAAAAATTGAAACTCCCAGCGGCTTCGTTACAAGCACGAACACCACAACCAAGAACCGATCGGGAAAATTTGGAGGTTACCCCGTGACATGCAAGACGTATTGTCGAGCTGACAGAACTCGGCAAGAATCTTCGGTGCTGAAAATGTTCCAAAGTTCTTTCATTGCAAAACATAGTGAGGGAAACACGTCTCTGGCTCAACTCTTGTTTGACGGTCTCTTGCGAAAGTTGTTTTTTATATTACACATTAAATTATATTATATTATATTACACATTAAATTTGTCTTCAAATATTGAAAAAAATCGTCAGCTATTCCTTTATCAAATAATCAGATTTTTTCAAAATTCATTACAAACTAAATACAAAAAATACAGTCATTAAGTGAATTTAAATAATACAAGACCTCAGTTTAAATAAAAATAAAACGGACGTGTTTCTGCTTAATTCTAATATGGTCGTGATCTGCCACCGCTGTCTCTGCCTCCATCTCGGCCACCGCCGCCGCCCCTTCCGCGACCACCTCCGAACCCGCCTCGGTCACCACCACCTCTGCCGCCTCCGCGACCGCCGAATCCGCCACCGCGGCCTCTGAAACCACCACCTCCACCACGTCTATCTCGGCTGCCATCGCGGTCATCGCTGCGGCTACTGCCTCGCCTGTCATCGCCGCTACCACCACCGGCACCTTCGGGTTTATCTTCACTGCACCGGTTGCACTGGTTCCTCCAGGAAAAGTTGGTGTTGCCGCAATCAGGGTTGGGGCATTTCCAGTCGCCTTCACGGCCCTCGCGGTCTCTACCACCACCGCCGCCTCCACGGCCTTTATTATAACCACCACCACCTCCGTAACTGTCCCTGCCACTTCCGCGGTCTCGGCCACCTCCGTATCCGCCACCACCACTGCCTCCATATCCACCTCCTCCTCCACCACCACTACTTCCATAACCTCCGGAGCCACCCCCATAGCTACTGCCATTTCCATAACTTCCACCCCCTCTCCCACTACCATATCCGCCGCCGCCTGATTGATAACCACCACTATCTCCCATTGTTAAAAACTGTTTTAACGTTGCACTGAAAACTACACCCAAGCGCAACTTCTTGATAGAGAAACGGAAAGGAAATGAGATGGATCAATTGTTTCTTGTTGACGCGTTGCCTCGTGACGTAGACGATCGATACCCCCTATATTTTTTCTACGTGATAAACTGTTGTGATAAACTGTGTGAATACATCCGTTTTAACCGGGAAAATACAATTTTTTCCCTACGAGACCGATATGTGAGCTGTTCAAACTGAGCGCCTGGCCGTGCGTACACTGTTGCCGTCTCCCCGTTCCGTTTCCCACCATTCGCTCGTTCGCTTGCAAAATATATCGTATGCACCCTAAACCTTAGTATTTCTCGAGATTGTATCTGTCAAACTAGATGGTCAATCACTTTGAATTTTTTACACAATATCTGTGATATCCTGCTCTAGTTCCTTCTTACTTTTAGTACTAACGGTAGAATTAATAATGTGCTGTTTGCCTATGCATGGTCCATATGTTACGTGTTAATTGAGTCAACTTCAATTATATATATCTCGGGTTCGGGATGGTGAAACTTGTTAAAATTGCACTTCTTCACCTTACTGATGAGGGCCGAGAGCCCGAAACACGTGTCTACGGTTAACACTTCTCTTTGAGGGCTATGTGCATTCAATTTCTTCCATTCTGTTTAACAATCCCCTCGATATTCCTCCCTTTCTTCAATATATTTTTGTGATGTGAAATGTGTGATTTCCTTCATATATTTTATAAATACTTCTCAGCCATTGTGAATTCCATTGTCCGGCTAATATCGCCTTTGCCCACAATTAAATTCTGGACATATCTTCCCAACTAACGACGATTAGTTGATAGATGATAAAAGAAGATGATTTTCTTCTGGGAACATCGAGGTTTCGTTGCCTTCGGCGCATTGTCGGTCACGCTGATGGACGGTCGATCACGAGCTCTATGGAAACGTATCAGTCGACGGTGTTATGTTTCATCCCGCGGCCAACTGTGATCAAAGTAATACCCCGGGTCGAGCACTCGATTGCTTTCCGATGTGACGGAAATGAGATGCTGATTTCTTATGATGATTTCATTTGCTCGATATTGCTTGTTGCTACATGGCCGATTGAATTTCACTTTTTGGGGAAGAATTCCCTGCCATGTTTTATGGAAATTCTGCAAAAAAAAACATTAGAACTCTAAACGATGGATGTTATAGAATCAAATTACTACCCGATGTCAATATATGCTCACTAGACGACACTTTTTGACACATTAAAAAAAAACAACTTCGGGTTTTTCCAGAAATGACATAAACTTTCGATTTTCGAATGGGACACCCTGTATATTATTACATTTTTGAAATCTTCGTAATTATCAGAATCCAATGAAACCTTATAGTTGATATTTCATTTGTCAGAACACCCACTCTATTTTTCGATCTAGAGAGCTAAGAACTCTCTAAAATATTCCAAATAATCAAAATAATGCTACACTATCGCATTTTCGATTAAAATAGTATTGTGGTTAGAAATACGTGCCAAAAAAGTCAAACACATGTTTTTTTTATTCGAAACTACATTTTTTTCAGATTGTACCGTAATGGTACTCTGACGTCATTAGAAAGTACCACCAATGGAGTATCAATCCATATGAACTCTTTTTGTGTGTTACCAATACAAACACAATAATGTACTTGAAAAAAGTTCAAGTATCTTCTCAGTTCAATAACAATAATTTATCAAGGTGGCTATGGAACACAAATCAAATTTTGACGTTTCGATAATCTGTAATTGTCAGTTAGACACTGAATACATTATTGAATTGATCGGATGATTCAGACCCACTGATATACGATCAACTACGATCAACCGACGAAACCAAAAAGGAGGAGGTTCTCTATTCGACCCGTATATTTTATGTTTTTCCATAATTTTTTTTTATGTATGATCACGCATAACTTTTTACTTAGGCGTCCGATTCCGATTATTCTTCTTTCAGTGGATAGAGTGTACTTCGAATTTGGTCCCATTTAAATTTTAAAGATGAAATCCACCCCTAAGGGTAGCGAAATGAAGGATATTGATCACTCACCCATAACTTTGTACTGGGTTCTTCGATTTGGATGATTCTTTTTTTAAAAGATAGGGTATACCTTAAATTTGGATTTCGAAAGGAATTAGCCACCCTTACGGGTAGAAAATAGGGGATAATTGATTTTTTAATAGTGAACATTGGCACACACATACGTAGTTGACAATGACAGATTGCTACTGACATTATTCTTGTTCCACATCCGTCAAAATCAGTATATTTTATGAGAGGATGGAATGATATACAAAGTTATGAAATAAACTAACCAGAACAAAGAGAATAATTCATATTACAACAAATAGTAAAAGTAGATAATCATATTATTTAACTGGTAATAGTTGAAGTAAGGTGGGTAAGTAAGTATTTTGGAAGTAATCAAAAAACAAGTAGGTAGTAATTGGTAGATTTTAGCCACAAAAAATGGAAAAATAAAAACTTTTTAACAAAAAATTAAACCGACGAAATACGGAACTGAAAAGTAAAAAATAAAAACTTTTCAACAAAAAATTAAACCAACGAAAAAGTCAACTGAAAAGAAAAACATGAAATAAACCTTCTTAGTCTGAATTATAATTGAGCTCCTAAACTAATGTAAGTAACTGATTTTGAGTCGGCGCCAAACAAACTAGCAATTGAATTAGGTGAAGCGTAAAATGATGGCAGCGAGATGCACGGCTGCGTTTTGATGACTTCTTTCATAGATAATGATCTTCGATAATTGTTTGTTTGGCGCCGACTCAAAATCAGTTACTTACATTAGTTTAGGAGCTCAATTATCATTTAGACTAAGGTTTATTTTATTTTTTGCTTTTCAGTTGACTTTTTCGTCGGTTTAATTTTTTGTTAAAAAGTTTTTATTGTTTAACCCTAAATGGGTAAAATGAGGGTTAAAATCTGTATAGTAAGTTTTAAAGTTAGGATAATGAAAATTGGTATTTGGTATTGGTATTGGTATTGCTTTGTTGTTTGTTTGGCGCCTACTCAAAATCAGTTACTTACATTAGTTTATGAGCTTAGTTAAAAAGACTAAGAAAGTTCATTTAATTTTTGCTTTTCAGTTAATTTTTTTGTCAGTTTTATTTTTTGTTAAAAAGTTTTCATCGTTTTAAATCTTACAACAATTTTCAGCTATAAAAAATTCAGAATGAATTTTTTTCAGGACAATCTGTATAGGATTCGCAATCTGTATGGGGTTATAAATCTGTATGAGGCTAGGAAAAGTCATTTTATAATTTTTATTACGTTTTATAATCGTGGTATATGAAAAAAAAATCTAAATGTTTATTGATGAATAATTTACAGTAATTTCGCCATAGTACTGTCAAAAACATGACAGAAGCTATTTTCTACTAATAAGAGTGAAAGCTCACCAAGAATAGACGGTAAAATATTTCCGCTAGTATCGCATAAAAAAATCACCATTACGTGAACATTCCATCGATTGATTATGAAAGCACGTAGGTATTTTCAAAATGTATCGCGGAAACATAAAAATGTAAAAATTGCTCAATAACACAATAAGTAACAACAATTATCATTAATCACTATCGGGTTTTGTTATTCATCGCAAGAAAAATAAAATAGTGATAATTTGATATTCGTTTGGGAGTTATGAATTCATAGAAGTTTTAAGGTTGATTCCATAAAAATGCTTTTGGTGATGTTACACTTCACCACTTTTGATATATCTACGCCGATCATGGATCTCCAGAGTTCGAAAATACCATGAAGTAGAAAGTTTATAAATGGGATATAACGAAACTTGTTAACAAGCTGGAGGCCACATTTATCAACGGAATGAAATAAAATTTAGCACAAAAATATTCTTTATGAATACCTGAAAAAGTTCATAAATGAGCCGAATCGTCCGGGTAGTTTCAAAATGTCGACCATTGAAAAATTGAAGAAAATTTCCAAGTCTCAATTTTCCTATCAATATCAGCAAACTATGTATATATCGTTTGATAGAACTTCCGGAGCTCTGCAACCTCCATTCGAAAAGTGTTTTTCTAAGATTTACACACAAATAGTAAAATCAGTATGAATTACTATTGATGTTTCTGAATTTTATTAATCTTTGTTTGCCCCTTTATGGTCCTTTCGTAAGAGGCTATTTGACAATAGTTCATCTTCCTTTGACACACACATCAGTATTTCTCTTTTCCGAATTGAATCATATAGAACAGATAATTTGCGAAAAACGAAAAATCTACATAGGTCATGTCAGTAAGTCATCTATTTGTCAATAATAGTTTCGAGTTTGACTAATTATTAGTTATTGAAACACAAGTAAGTGAGTAGTGTTTTTTTTTTGGTTTGTTGTAAACTGGTGTCATACGGTTATCGCATATTTTCAGAGCGAATAAAAATGCTTCATTTAATTCATCTATATCATGAAGAGATGATCAATTTTCATTTTAATTAATATTCGAATTTACAAATATTACCTTAATTGAAGCTTTTTTTCATCTTCGATATCGAGGTCCCGCATTGCCTCAGAGATTTCAAGTATGGTCCAATTGTCTGAAATTGGACTGTCTATGACGCAAGTGCCACTGTCATAAGAGCCTATAAAAATCTGACCAATAATAGTATAGGTGTCATCAGGCTATTGGAGTAAGATTAAAATCTGACGATACGATTTAAAATGATTATTTTTATACAAGTTGGGTTTTATTATTTGTCACTTATGATATGTAATAACCCTCAACAAAAACTGCAATGACTCCAGTGATATGATTTATCAAACTAATAAAGTTGAAATATTTCAACTACCTAGCATCTGAAACTTTATAAGCCTTGAAAATTACATCACTAGTCATTCCATTTTTTATTTTAGAATTCACTTCTCAATTATATTTCAATTTTCCATGTGTGTATCATATACATACATACCAGTATACCGTAGTTGATTTGAGACTGGATTGAAGAAATAGATAGGCTTTTCAAATGATTTACGTCCATTTTATCTCAAATATTCCAAACACTAATTTTTTAACAACATATACAATTTGTGGGCCCCCTTTCGAGTATCGATCTATCATAATTCCTGAATACGTCATTCGTTGCACTTCTGGCGTGGATACGTGCTTTATTCATAAATTGAATCTATATCACTAATTTGTGAGTTTGAGCTGCTTTTTCGCTACTTTTTTCAATAGTCCCCGATCATGTTGGCAATAGATAACTGCCGTTTCATCAGAAAAACGTATGATTCTATCGTCAAGGTTAAGTTTCCATTCATATATAGAGAAAACAACAGGGACAAGTACTGTGCCTTGGAGAACACCGAAGATTACTGTCATCGAGCTGGACGTACTCTAATAACGTATGATTTTAGTACAGAGTAATTTTTTTTCAGTCAAGGTAACATAGGTAAGTTGCATATTGGGTCTTCAGTAGATTTTCTATTCCGAAAATCATACTGTCTTTGAGAACACATTGAATTTATTCAAAAAGTAACTATTCGATTCCAAATTATTTCAGATTTGTTTTGAAATATGAACAGGATGTACATAAAATCAGATGTGGAATCATCTGCGACTGAAAGATAAACTTTAGTAACTATTTTCCAGCGTAGCTTCAGCCGAAGAAGTAGTTGTTTTCTGTTAGACAATCAAAAAAAATATTTAATTTTTGTCGTGGATTTTTCAGTTCACAGAAAAATCTGCCAACATAAATTATTTTCCCTATGGAGTTTGAAATAATGCATATTGGTCACCTTCATTTACTGAAAACCTATCAATCAATATTAATTGATTTCGTTGTTATTGAGATGTTGAACAGCTATTCAAGTATGATTGATATCCATTCCATTAACAAACACATGTTATACATACTGACAGGACAAAGTGGGTGTAACAATAACTTTCTAGTTGCAACCGTACTAACAGAAAAACAATACAGACAGGCAATGAACCAACTGAACGAATCAATTCGATTTTCATAATCAATGATGTTTTTATCTATTGGATTGAAGAGCTTCTCGAATAAAAAATTCATAAATCACGTCCATTGTCCATGAGTTTTTTAGAAAAGTCTATTTTTGTTGGTTTTATTCTTGATTATACATTGCTGAAGTGTATCCTATATAGTCTTCAACACTCCCTCATGATTCATTAGTTGTGATCAAAGTTGATATACAAGGAAACACATTCAGTAGTCGTTTAAATTCATTATAGGTCAAGTCAAGTGTCGAATTATTTTCAATGGAACGATTTTTCCCAGGCAACTGTGAAAGGAAATATAATAATATCCATCAAATAGTCAATGTGGATAGGAAGGAATACATTATATGGAGTGATAATTGTCCAGCACCCGCTAGTAGTATAAAATATTTTTTAATATAATCTGAGAAGAAAAACCGTAATTTCTCTACGTTTTTAAGAGAACATAACTTTTATCATGGAGCATTTAGACCTAGGTTGGTTTGAGGTTTGAGAAAGACTAATATATTGCTTCTTCTTTTATTGAAATATTCAAGATTTTTCCTTGGGCATTTTCAATTCCATTTTTATGGACTGTATAATGATGAAGTGTTACTAATATCAATGTTTTAGTTAATTTAAATGAGTTCCTAAAGATAAAGCAAAGCATTTTATATGCCCTGTTTGCGTTTTTCATCTAGCGTTATCCCCAAATCTTTTTTCCTAGTAATTTACCTACTGAAACATTTGTCAACAAAAAATAAGTGGTTTAGCAGAGAGTACTCGTGAATAATAATAATACTAACCCCATATAACTATTATTGTTATTGGATAATTATTTTTCACAAGATAATTCTTTATAAGTTCCAGATTTTCAAGTTTCTTATGTTATTTATAATAAAAATTGTGATGTGAAAAGTAGTATGGAAATTGATGAAGACTGGAATAGAAGATCGAATAACTATTCTTTCGCAATATCTATCAGATGTGGTTCAATGTCCAGGCGTGGCTTTAGCCGGGGAATTAGTTTTTCTGTGAGATATTACAAAAAATAGCTTCATTTTTAAAGTAGATTCTTCAATTTTCAGAAATATCTTTGAATTCAATTGAGAATATTTTCCATTTCAGTATGAAAATCTCTCAAAAAACGGTTCGACTTATTTTCCGAATAAATAATTGATATAAAGTGTTCAAATCCATTCGTATACAGAATACTGGTAATTTAGAGTAATATGCCTTCAAAGTTATGCTACGGACCGTTGTTTCGAAATCACATTTTATGGCGATGACGTCTACGACTGTAGTGTCGAGGAGCTAATAGGGTTTCGATAATTATTCAAACGATTTGTTTGAAACACATTACGAATGCATTTTCAATCAGGCTAACAAGATTCACGAACTCAGGATAAATGCCTTGTAGATGAATAATTCTATTAAGGCTGTTACTCGAATATATAATACATTTTTACAATACACTAAAAACATGAGTAAACTGAGTTGAACCCTCAAAATTCTAAAAGTTGAGTTTCATCATACAGTAGAGTAGATTGAAAGTTACAAATAAAAATAAAATGAGAATAAGTATTACTGAGAGAATAATTCATCAGATGCTTTTCATAGAATATGTGCAAGAGGAAGTAAGAAAGTCGTCAATCCCAAACTGTTGGTTGATGTTTATTCCGATTATATTGTACCATCAACGTTCATATGTTGAATACCAAGATTTGGATCACAGATGGTAAAGCATGTTTAATTAGTAAGGAAATATAAGACAATTGTTTCAAATATACTATCTACAGTATTATAAAATACTAGTGATTCAAAGAAAAAATAAATTAAAATAAAATAAACCAATGAAGCAAACAACAGTTGTTTCTCAGGTTTATGGTAACAAAATAAAGATGACGACTGCATTTATATCATGTCCATTGTATCATCCTTTATCTGCTTCCAATTTTAAAATGCCTAAATTCAATATGATAACATTTATACTCTAACAATTTTTGATCAAGAGTAAAAATAAAATAAAAGATAAAAGTTAACCATCTTTTATTTTACTTCCTATTTTATATTACTTCTTATTTTATTTTATTTTTGTATAAACCTGTTATGGATGTTGGGTAGTTTTGACTTTTTAAATTAATTTTTTTTTTCTTATTTTATTTTACTTGCTGTATAAACTCACTATAAGTTATAGTAAATTAATGTGCCTCATTTGACTTTTTAGTGAATATGTGGATGTATCGAATAAATCAATTATTCCACTATTTTTGTTTGCTAATTTAACTACCCTTGTAGTTGACACATGTTGACCATAGTTCGTACTGTGATGAGGAACCATGAACAGTTCTGAAATTCTTGTTCTTTTGGGATTGACATTTAGATTAAAGACTTCAATTGAATTTGGACAACTTATAGCTCTATTTCAGCTCTCCAATGTTCTAAACTTGATAAATTTATTGTTCAAAATGTCAGAATATTCATAGTCTCTCTTCTGATATCCAAGTTTGAATACACACGACCTTCAAAATTTATTTGAACTCTCTCAATTCTATTGATATCTGCTTGATGAAACGGACACATATCATACAATCATATTCAATAACTGATCGAACGAGAGAGCAGTACAATATCTTGGAAGTGAAAATGGAAAATTGATCTGAAGATCTTTGAATGAAGCGTAATAATTTGAATGATTTAGAGACAATATTATCAATGTGTGTCTTAAATGTTACTTTGGAGTCAAATAATATGCCATGATCTCGAACACTATCAGCCACTGGCAAATAAACATTTTTTATCTGGTAAGAGTATTGAATTGGATCCATAATCCTCGAAAATGTGATTTGATGACACTAGATGAAGCATATTTATATCACACCATCGGGACAAACTACTCAAATCTATTTGCAATAGTTTGGCATCACAGACATTGTTAACGATCCTAGAGACTTTGAGGGCATCTGCGAACATCAAGTAGCAGCTGTGTTGTATTACTTCCGAAATATCATTAATAAATAACAAGAAGAGTAGCGGGCCTATATGGGATCCTTGGGAAACCCAAGATGTTACCGAAATTTCTGATGACACAGAGCCAGCATATTTGACACATTGGATCCCACCTCTCAAATAAGATCCGATCCAGTTCAAAAAATTACTATCAATGCCTAACGCAGAGAGTTTTGCAATAAGAAGGTCATGATTGACTCTATCAAATGCTTTTGAAAAATATGTATAGATAGAGTCGGCCTGGTGCTTTTCTTCTGAACTGTTCGAAAGAAAATGTTGGTAACTAACCAAATTTGTGTTGGTAGATCTTCCTGAGGTGAAGCCATGTTGGTTTTCATTAATTATGTTTCTAATGTCATAAGTCAGTTTCTTAGTAATCAAGCAGTCAAGTAATTTGGGGATTTCAGATTGCTTACTCACAGGACGATAATTCTTTATGTCATCTCTTGGTCCAAATTTGTGGATTGGAGGGAGGAAACCTAACACAGTTCCTTGGGGTACTCCATATTCTATCGTTAGTTTTGAGCTCACTTTATCGTTTTATCGTTTATACAGACACATTGTTTTCTTCCATCCAAATAGCTTTTCAACAGATTATATACAGTACCGCGTATTGCTATATCTTCCAAAGCATTTAGCAGCTGTAGATGACCAACTGAGTCAAATGCTTTGGATAAATCCAAAAACACGCACAGTGTAGGATTTTCCCCATCCACAGCCTTGTAGACACCAGAAGTCAGAAATGAGATGGTATATTGTGTTGACATTCCCTCTCTGAACCCAAATTGCATGTTTGATAATATATTGAATTTATTAAAATAATTTTTTTTTTCGAATATTTTTGCTAATGTAGTGATTATTGAAATTGGACAATAGTTTTCCATTTTGCTCTTGTTTCCTTTTCTATACAGTGCTCGTCTAAAATCCGTCCCCACCCTACCAATTTTTGAACCACCCGGTATATCGCAACAAATTTGGAGGGCATAAATAGGAGATAAAAACCTACTTTTTCATGAAAAAAATCACAGCTAAAAGTTTCAAAATGGCGGCTGAGCGCCATCTTCAATATATTTTTTAAATAGAACACCCCAAATATTATTCCATTTTCAAAATATGTTCATAAATCTCAACAATTTTCTCCGATACACTTCACTTCTAAATTCAATCATTTTCGGAATATTAACGTTTGAAAAGTGACATTTTGGTCATTTCAAACCCAACCAAAAACACTAATGTTGCTTTCAATCAAGTTTGCATTGGAAAAAATCGTTGTCGCGGTAACATTTTGTTTACTGTCAAACTGAAATGTTAACTGTCAAATAGTCCGTTGAGCGCTTAAATCTTTTTATGAAAAGTGTGATCATGGCTCGTAGTTTACACGATAAATTTGAAGCAGTTTTGATATTTGGAGAAGCTGGAAGAAATTATCATCTAGCAGTCCGTATGTATAATGATAGATTGCCCGAGAATCCTATTTCGAAGTCATATTTGCGCAAACTTTTAAATAAGTTCCAAGCAACTGGTTCACTGAAAGAAGCTCCCAGATCAGGAAGACTGCCTCTTTCAGAAGAAAAAAAGGTAGAAATTGTTGCTGAAATGGTAATCAATCCGACTCAGTCGACGTCTGCAGTTGCTGAATCCTGTGGAGTAAGTTCAAAAAGTGTCCAAAGAGTCCTACAAAAAAAGCAATCTTACAGTATTTCTTTACAGAAATCTTTTAGAAACTGAAATTGAACCTCGAATAAGACAAATTGTATTAAACAATCATGAAGAGTATGAAAATCGTGAAATCATATTTCAGCAAGATGGGGCACCTCCCCATTTCGATCGCATAGCTAGAGAGTTCCTCGATACAAACTTTCCTGGACGATGGATAGGTCGCAGGGGAAGTACAGAATGGCCACCAAGATCTCCGGATCTTACACTTCTAGATTTTATCCTCTGGGGGTATCTGAAGTCAAAAATCTACGCCACTGAATGCCAAACAATACAAGGGTTGGAACGCAGAATAATAGATACATGTGAAGAAATAGATGAACAGATTTTCATCAACGTGAGAGAAGCTATTTATAATAGGGCACTTTATTGTCAAGACTTAGGACTTGAATACTTGATGAAAAAATTGTTGGGGTTGAATAAAAGTGTTATTCAAAAATAAATTATAATTTTTTAGCTAACTAATTTGTTTTGATTGAGAATTTACAGAACACATTCGTAGGCTTCGAGATTTTCCGGTAAGCGGTACTGTTTATCCTTAATAAACTCTCTTTACGCCTCTTATTAGTTGAATTCATCAAGAGATTTAACTAAAAATTGATAACAACGTTTAGTTAGCAAAATTTTTTACCGGAAGTGACCAAAATCCATACTTCATTTCAAACCGGAATGTCACTTTTCAAACGTTCTTATTTCGAAAACAATTGAATACAGGAGTGAAGTGTATTGGCGAAAACTGTTGAGAATTATGAGCAGATTTCGAAAATGGAATAATATACGTGGTGTTCTATTTAAAAAAAATATTGAAGATGGCGCTCAGCCGCCAGTTTAGAACTCTTAGCTCTGATTTTCTCATGAAAAAGTAGGTTTTTGTCTCCTATTTGAGCCCTCCAAATTTCGTTGCGATATACCAGATGGTTCAAAAATTAGTAGGGGGGAACGGACTCTAGACGAGCACTGTATATCGGTTTCACAACAGTCACTTTGAACTGCTGTGATGTTGTCATACCCAGGAGCTTTTTTAAATTAATTTGGGTAGATTTTGAATTGTTTCTGGAGGAGGTGACTTGTTATATTGTTATATTGTTTGCCAATTTCTCTCCAACATTAATATAATATTGCTTAAAGCTATTTGCCATTTCATTTCCGTCTTGTATGATGACATTGTTATCAGTTGATAACTGTTTGATATACATAAATATTAGTTATTATATTTCTGCGAGTTCCAGAGTTGGAGGATTAGCCAACGTAGCCGCGTCAACCAGACGGACTGCTCTTTTTTTAATGGAATCCAAGAGGTTCAATGTTGTTTGGGTGTCAATCCCCCACAAATGCGAACAATATTCTAGTAAGGAACGAATCAGAGCTTCACAAATAGTGCGAATTCATTTATTGAGGTGTGTAATAACTCTTGAATGGAAGAGAAAGATAAGTTTTCGTGAGGCTGATTTCGTGATGTTTCTAACGTGACATGAATGAGGGAGAATGGTTATTCCATCACTTTTGAGATGACTAGCAATAGGACGGTAGGCCTATCGATTTTGGTAAAGAATATTCCTTCCCATATCGCGAATAGGCTTTACTCGAACTGTTTTCTAGTTGTATGGTCGGTTTGGTTTACAAATTAGAAAGTATACGTTGGATAGTTCATTGGCGGAATATCACTTCGAGCATTCGGATATCAAACATGGGCAATGGTAGGTTTTGCTTTCCCTTGTAGATCAAGAAAATAATTTTCAGAAAACATTTTGTCCAATAGGTTTGTTTCTTCTTTAGAAGTGGTAGCGACTGTTTTATCATTTCTGCAGTCGCTCTCAATTGTTTCCGCAAATGGCCAGAATGAATGAGACCCGTTTGGAAAGTCTGCCGCTTGGATCTTATTCCGACATTGTGCAGAATTCGTCGAAAACATCTACAGACAAAAATCGAAGAACACACCATTTTAAAATTAGCTACCTTTCGATAGTTTTTTTTGGAAATCTTTCAGGATCTGATTTCTGCCAAAAATGTTCAGCACAATTCAATGATGAGATAGTTATTTATTATATGAGTGTTCGCTGGTATGTTATAAACACGAAAACTTTTACTGAACTGGTGGCTTATTTCATGTTTATGACAGTTGCTGAAACTTTGTAAAATATGTTGTTTTAGAAGGTTACGATATGGTTTCTATGACAAATGATTTGTTCATTATGTTAGTTTGGATTGTTTATATACTTCATTTGTAATTCCCATAATAATTATTCTTATCTACAATGGAAAAAGTTAAATACCACGAGTTGAATTGGAATTGTGAATTGTGTCAATAAATAACTAGAATTTTTGTTTTTCTTTCATTACTCAAAGGTATTTTCTCTATTTAACAGATTCTGTTTTGTGGATTAACATCGTTACTGATTTTGATTATATATGTCCCAATTTTCTAAAACCCACGGATGGTGCCGAATTTTGGATTTCGCACTAATTCCCATCGAACCAAAAGTACGTAGCCTATCCAGTTTGATGAAGGGAAAGTTAATTTTTCTATCCGATTCACAGTTATGGATTCAATAATGATATTTACTTCAATTTTGTTCAGGTTTTGGCGTTATCAAACTGACAGTTATCTGACGAATAAAAAACATATTTATTTTCAATCAATTGTCAGTCGAAAAAATGAAATGAATGCTAACACAGTCGCTTCATGCATTTCTTGAGAAATGATGGGGGCATATTTTCCTCATAATGAAAATTTTGTGCAAGGACAAAAAATCCAGTAAAAAAATCCTGAAAATATGGAGCTGATAAAAAATGAAAAGTTGGTCTTTTCCATCATCTATCCAAATACAAAACTTCGATGGCCTCTATACATATCAGATAAAATTTCAGTCTCACTCCAAAGATCAGAAGGCATTGATCTAGAATGTGAAGAAAATTCGGTAAAACAAAACTTTGCTGGCCTCTATACATATCAGTTGAACTTGAAGTTAATCCAAAGATCAGAAGGTATTGATCCACAATGTGAAGAAAATTCGGTAAAAATCAAAATTTGAGTGGATTTTACACACACCCCAAAGATTGAATGAAATATTGTGGTACAATTGAATTAAAAAAAATGAAAATGACTCTATTCATCCTGTGGATTATAGGATAAGTAAAATGTGGTGATAAAGAACTGATTGTTGGCATTTGAATACAAGAATTGTATCAGTAGTTTTCGATTATCAAAGCAGTTTGTTATATGGTTTCGGTCCCAAGTTAGTGAGTAAGTTAGTCGTTATATTATATTTGTATGGATTTATGAGGAAATCATTACGATTTCCCATATTGAGGTCATGGTAAGAGGATTTGTGATCATATTTTGACTCATTGGAGTGCACACATTTCAAAAATCAAAATTTTCGGAAGAGTTAGAAATTTCAATAGGTTTGTACAGCTCCCTGCAGTAGGTTCTCTGATTAACGCCTGTTTAAATTCGCACAATCTTTTTCGAGCAATAAATACATCTGGAGCCAGTGTGGAGCTTCCCCAAAGGCAAACGCCATATCTGATTCTCGATTCAGTTTGTGCATAATAATGGCCAAAATTGAGATTACGTATCAAATACGAAACAGATCTTGGTTTTGATATTAATTTATTACAATGACTTTTCCAGTACAGATAGTTATCTAGCGTGTGACCCAAAAATGTACATTCATCGGTTAGAAAAAGCCAATTATTCGACACTATGTAGTATCAGCAGACTTAACATCAATAGGATATAAATAGCAACGGTCCCAACAGTGATCCTTGAGGTACTCCAAAACTTAAAGAGTATTTAATTTGAATTCATTATGACTCTTATCAGATCCATGATTCACCGAAACAAATTGACTCCTGTTTCTAGTGGAAGGCTCTATCCAGTCGAGGGCACTTCCCCTTATTCCATATGAATATAATTTATTGGATAAAGTGGATGATCGACGCAGTAGAATGAACTGCTGAGATCACAAATTATTCCAACTTTGGCACTCACGGATCCCGATACACTCGAACATTTTTGAGTGAAAATCTGTCACAGCAATGGTAGGGACATATTAGAACTGAAACGATGTTGAATGGGGAGATGATGTTATGCCTCTCAATAGAATGTAACAAACGGTCCAGGTATGCATATTCAAATATATTTAAGAGACTAAGGGAAAATGTTTGTGAATGATAAAGATCCAATTTTTTGTGGACTGGTACAACTTTTCCGATCTCCAATGTGTTGGGAAATACTCCTGTTTTGAAGGAAAAATTGACTAAATGAGACAAGGGATGAATAATACATTGTAGACTTTTCTAATCAAAAACAATGGAATGGAACTTCATCGGGTCCAGAAAATTTTGTATTCTTAAGTTTGTTCGTTGGGAGAGATAACAATGCATTCTCTATAAAAGGCTCAAGTATTTTAAACATTAGTTAGATGAGTGTGGGTAACTGTCTTGAATGGTAGTAAGAAAAAAGACATTACTCCACCTAGCAGAACAGAAGCAAAAACTCATAAAATTCATCTGGATCCCATCACACATGGTTATATTAGGAAACGAAGAAGCGGATAGAAGAGCAAAAGAAGCCATAACCCATACAAATTCTGAAACTATAACTCAAGTGGTGGCAAGCGACTTTCGTTACACAATAAAAAATAGTTTAGAAAGTGCGTGGCAAAATCGATGGCGACAATCAACATCCAAACTTCGTGAAGTGAAACCCTCAGTGAAACCGTGGCGATATCTACCAAAATATCGTAGCGACCAAGTGCTTCTTACCCGTTTACGTCTCGGACACACTCGGCTCACCCACGACCACCTCCTCAATAACAAAAACGAACCCATGTGCGAAACGTGTAACGAAAAGTTATCAATCAAACATATCCTGGTAGAATGTCCACTCTTCACTCCACAGAGAAATGATAACAAGATACAAGGAACTTTGGAAACAATCCTAGGTCCAAATTGTATACTCCACAATCTTACAACTTTCCTTAACATCATAGACATTAGAAACAAAATGTAAAAATTTATATAATAATGTTCGCTAATAACCGAAATGGTTGATGCGATTTTTTTTCTCAAAAAAAAAAAAAAAAAAAAAAGACATTAAAAAGGAAGGATATTATCTGAGGAAATATTTATCATAGTTTTAGAAGAGTGGTTATAATATTTAAGTATCACCTGCCAAGCCGTTTTTGTAGGATTACGGAAACCACTATTCCATTCTGATAAATGAGATTTGTATAAAATATGAGTTTAGGATGTTGCTCTTCTTTGATTCTATATATTGCTGTCAATGCTGGATAATTCTTTTTTATAATAAAGATATTTTTTTAATTTTTGCTAGATTGTTTCACTTCATTAAAAAATATACGACACAATTGTGGGACTATTTGTAATAACCTGAAAATAAGAATAGTTTTCTTCTAAAAGGACCATTATTTTGTTTGAGTGAAAAATGTCCAGTATTGAAATGGAACATGTGGCAACAACGAAAAGTATCGGTAACTCTACGGCACGCGCTAAGTCGCACCTACACCATACCTTATTCGATGGTCTGAACGTAAACAAGAATAAGAGCATAAATATGGTTGTCAGATATATCGGACGTGAAATTTATGTAGATGTAGTTGTGGTGGGCAATATAAATATTACCGGTATTTATAGCCATTGTTATATGCTTATTTTGGTTGGCCGTCGTATTGTTATGCGAATGCTTGAGTGGACCTGACATTTCGAAGAATGATTCTAATATATGTAGATGAAAAACACAGTTGTGTAGATGAAATACAAGTTTGTTTTTTTTTCATATTTGTAATTTATTTCTATAAGCCTTTGTAAAATTTACGAAAATTTGTTCACCGTCAATTGTTGCGGATTGATTAAGATACATTATTCACGACCGGGCGTAAAGTAGCACTTTAGCGCCCGGATTTGCGGGCGTAAAGTAGCACTTTAGCGCCCGCGGACTACTTTATCGCCCGTCGGGCGATAAAATCGTTGAACAGGCGCTAAAGTGAATTTCAATCTCATATCGATAGAAATCTATATTCCGATGCATCATATAATCAAACCCAAAACACTATTAACAATAATATAACGAAAACAATGAACATAAATTAATTTAAAAAATGAATTATAACTTAATAAATATTGACAATACAATAAGAACAGTTATTAATGGAAATATTTGGATTTGTTGTTTTTTGTTGTTGCAGATAGTTACTGATTTCAACTGATTCCTCATTACTAGAAGTCTGAAGAGAATGCATGTTATTATCTGGTGTTTCAGAGTAGTGAGTAATACTTTCAGATTGTCTGCAATGACTAGTAGAAGACTCATCATCTTCAACAATTTTCCTAGCAATCTTCAGCTTATTTGCAACTGAATTTTCAATATAACCTTCCGCAACAGTCGTCGACTTCCACCCAGCATGTCTTTTAATGTTGATTATATCCTCGCCTGCATCTGCTAACATAGTTGCTGAGGAACGTCTGAAGCAGTGACCAGTATATTCTTTCGCATTAGAATTGCCTAGGTAAGGGCTATTCTGAATGGTAATTGACCGAATGTATTTTTTCCGATAACCTGTCTCGTACACTTGCCATTGTTATAATATAAAAAACCCGCTTTTGATCATTCTGATCTCGCAAGGAAGAATATTTTCTGTAAATAACTCGGCGATTTCTGTTCTTTATCGATTACAGTGAATACTCGATCTATCTTCGTTTTGGTTTCTCGTATAGTTATGAGTAAGAATGTCTCGAAATCTTGAATGTCGTCCACTGTGATATTTGCCAATTCTTCGCGGCGACATGCTCCACAAATACAAAAAAATCAGTGCTACCTACAATAAATTCTCAGATTACCATACTGAACATTGAGAAAACATGAAATTAGAACTTACTTTCATCATAAGATACAAATCGTCTGGTGCTTCCCTCAAAAATAACTCGATTTCTTCTCTGCTTAGAATCTTCCATTTCTTTGGTTTTTACCCATCAAATTTTCGTTTCAAAAAAGCTATCAATCTTGCGTATCTACTGATATCTATATCATCATGTACATTTGAAGTAGCTTTCAGCAGGGAATAATATGAACACATGGTAGAGGGCTTACAATATTTAGATTTTTCCAGAAAATAGGCAAGAAGTACAGTCTCTGTGTATTTCTTATTTTTTAAATTTTTTGCACCACCTCACGAATTCTTCATACACCCTGTCGTATATTTTCTTGGATTTACTTGGCAATAAACTCAATTTCGCAACCTCAGCTGCTTTACTTATTTCTGGTGGAGTACAATTCACACTTTCTTCGTCGCTTGAATCCATTTCAAAATCAGTAATAAATTATCTGTGATCACAAAAATTGACAGCAAATATGTTTACTAGCCTATATAATATTATTTCTAAAAATTGACTGAGGTAACATTCATTCCATCACTTCTTGATTTATTCTGTTTCCGATATGATATGAATATACATCCTCACGGCAGCCTTGATGTATTTTTATCATGTTCTAGATATAAAGAGGTATATATCTACATGACATCAAATATACCGGTCGTGCATAAAATTTTGTATGTATTTCGGGCGTAATTTGCTTTTATGGACCTAGGCGTGTTAATAGCCCTCGCTATCGCTCGGTCCACGCTGCGGTCCATAAAAGCCTATTTTACGCCCTTGATACATAACTAACTATTACTCCCCATTGAAATTTGGAAAAATCCTTCACAAGTTCACAAAAATATAGTAGAACTATAATAGAATGATCTCAAATTCTTTGGATTTCTTCGTTTCTGTTGAAAAAATAACAATGTTCTGGAATTATTTTCATATTTGCCAAATGAGCCCAATATTTGTATTTTGGAAATCCCATAGCATATACGAAGGCGAGCAAACCATTTATTGTTCACCAATTGAAATTTTTCTGTTGTATTGATTATGTCAAATCTTCTATAGAAATGAAGCTGTGACTTGTGTTCCAATCGACATCATTTTCTGGGATTATTACTTTTGACAATCTGAAAAATACTTGTTCTCAAAACTGATTCAAATTTTCAATTTGGATTTATTTTCTATCCGTCTGCCAATTCAGTGGCATTTTGGATTCGGGCCCTATCACTGAATGCATCAACCAGGGTTTCAAAAATAGTTATTACACCTGTATTACCTTTCTAGGGTTGGGAAATTTCTTCAATATTGTTGTTGAAGGTTTTGAAATTCATGAGGTCAGTATGTTTAGATTGACAACAGAAATTCTAATTGCAAGGAGTCAGTATCGCCATACAAATAATCCTTCTTTTTATGTAGTTTCTGTTCCTTTATTTGATGTCTTCCTTGTTATTGTGCAAACATATTATTTTATAATTATTTCGTACTTTTCAACAAGTGAAATAAATATCATTATTATGATCATCAAAATTATCTTCAGAAACCATTTTTGGCTTACTTCAATTTAACCTCAATTTCAAAACTCCTCGCTATGCAATAATACTATATTCAAGATATGATATAACTTTATAAGCTGTTAAACATTTGAATTTTCTGTTATCAAAATATTTTTACCATATTTAAATTTATAAACCAGGTTAAAAAGTTTCTTGTTGAAGTTCACATGAGTTTTCCATTTAAGATGAGCGTCAAACTTAATGCCAAGATATTAAGTTGCTTCAGTCTCTTCTATTTTTAAGTCACTTGACCATGAAGAAAAAGTCAGCAAAGTTTTAAAAATATGTTTCTGTTTTCAGTTTCAACTCGTGTCAAAGCATACTTGTCAACAGAACTAACCACATCCCCAGATGAATTGATTTTAAAGGTGTTACTAATATAAATTCTAAAAAGAAAAGGTCCTAACACGGTTCCTTGTGGAATGCCGCATGTTACATCTTGAATTTCAGTCATCACAGAATCGATTTCAGTGCACTGTTTCCTCTCCGCAAAATAACTCTCCATTAAGTTGAAATCTTTGTTTTTGAAACCTAGATCTTAGAGTGTCCAGCATTTGTTTATGGCATGATCAGTAAATGAAACATAATAATAATGCTATACAAAATTTAACACTATTTGAGCTTGCATTTTCAAAAATCTAATAGATTAACATATTTTTTTGCTCATTTCCTGGTAAATTATTATTTAACAAGCGATTCTTTGAAATTCAAATCAGTGAGAAAAAATTGTAATTTTTTGTACTGTTGATTTTAGAGTAGTGAATTATCAATTAGTTTTTTTACAAACTTCTTCGTAAAAAGAATCACCATTATAAATTATCAGAATCTATCCCGTATTGAATAAAAATAGGTTATGAACGTTTAGTAATAAATATTCTTCAAAGATTTCGCCTTGGGGGAAATTGGATAATGAATGGTTAGGTTAACTACTTTATCACATGCGAGATTATTCTCCGGAATATAAACTACCATTCACAAGATTGAATCATAGAATATTGTAACACATAATGTCATATATTAGAATGTTTGTTGTGTTATGATCTTTTGTACAAATTACATTTCACTTTAGAGCATTTATTGGTAAAATGCCAATACCTAGCGCGAAAAACTGGCAAAATGACGTCAATTTCAACCACAATAATTCTTGTTGGGATTATTTTATTGAAATATTATAGCGGAAAAACTGATACATTAATACTATTCAGTAGTTGAAAATACGAGCTAGAGTTTCTAAACCCATTCTTGGGTTCTAAAATCTTCAACCAATGCCAATGGCATAAATATCATATCTCTCATATACCGATTTTGATATCCTCAAATTTGGACCAACTCTGTATTCAGTTGGAATGACTGACTCATGAATATGATTTCCTACACTGAACAATTGAAAGTCGTTACAGCCTAGAGTTACGAGAACGCGGAAAATAAAGGATTTTTATTTTGTATAAGAAAGTCACGAAATGAGGGTCCAGGGTCATTAATCATCCTGTATAATTAGGCTCGTTCGCTCCATCAATCATGTCGCGTAAGTTTTATAACTATGAATAATCAAGGTTCTAATTACCGAGAGGTATGGTTATTTATAAATAGGAAGCATGAAAGGTGGGGAAGGAAAAATTAATATTTCAGTATTAGTTTTTCGTCGAGATTTGTATACAATTTTATTTCCAACTATATATTTCTGAACCAAAAACAAAGATTTTGAACAAAATCCTATTTTTTTAAAAAAAAATAATCAACATTTGTCGCACCTACTGAATCCCTCACACAATTTTGACATTCTAAACATGCACGGGCGGGTCAGGAGATATAAGTTGCATCTAAATTTCTTTTAATTCTTCTCAATTCTTAAATTCAACAACGAAAATTTTCATGATGATTCCGATATCCAACTTTCGGGTGCTTTTCTGAAAAATTCAAGGCCATTATCGTAGTTTTTCGTAATTTTTTTTTTAGAAGAATAGTTTTTCAATCTTAATATTTATGATGGATAAGATACCGCCTGCAGATGAGTAAGTGTTCTTTAACTTCATCATTGTTTGAAGAAATAGTAGAGATAGTTAGTCAATGATCATGTAAACTGCATTGGGCTGTCCCATTCCAACTATCTATGTATTGTGTAGCCCTATCCCTGTTCTGTGGAAGTTTCATTGAATTATAAGAAGATTTCTTCCTAATGCACAAATCTACTCAGTTTTTTTTTTACTTTCCAAGAAGAGAAACAAACCACGAATTTCAGTTGGTGACTCAACCGTACATAACCTTACCAAACCAAGGGTTCAAGCAAGATTGTTTATTCTCTTTGAGCTTCAATTTTCCATTTGCCTTCTATTCTGAAAACATGGCCATGATACTAGAAACAAAAAATATAATGAACTACAGCCCCGTTGCGAAAAATATATAGGTCAGCTTACCTAGGTCCTCGTCTTTATAACATCCTACCAATACCTATAAAAGATATTGCAAACAAAAATTGCTTCAAGAAAAAAGCCAAAATATGTATATTGAAATCAAATAGATATTTTTTTGGAAATTTTATAAATCAGATACTCCGACATTCATCAATGTTCGCAACTTATTTTAATGTGTTATATGTATATATGGGTGTGTGTGTGTATGTTTGTGTATATATTTATGTATATATGCATATATATGTAAATATGTGCAGATGTATATGTATGTGTATACTTATGCGTCAAATGGCATGAGCAGTCACACACAAGTGGTATATCAACTGATAATTGATATGCACACTTCAGTGACCTATTCATGTTTATTTGCCATGAGAACAGCTTATGGCTTTTACATATATTTATAGTTGTTTACTATTTTTCAACATATTATAAGAATTTTCATTTATACTCAATACTTAGCATATTGATTAAGGGTTATATTTCAAAATAATTCATTGGTTGTATCATGTTAAATAATATGTAATTTTCAAATCATCATAATCCATATTCATGTATTATAAGCAAACATAACATAGTCACGCACAAGGAGTATAACACTTAAAACTGATATACACTTCTGTGGCTTTCCTATGTTTATTCATAATACTTTCAATTATAAGTGTTTTTTATTTTTTTTTCATGCGAATAAACATTATTATTATTATTATCTGCGACTCCCAATGCATTCTTCAGTAAAATAAAAATGATAAAAAAAGGCAGGATTTTATACAAATTTTATATTCGCGGCAAGCTTTTGAATCTGCTTCTCACAGAGTAGACTAGATCAAACAATTAAAAATATTTTTTTTCCTTTTTAGTGCATTTGAATAAAAGCTTGTCTTCATTTTTTTTCAACATTTTTATTCAATTATTTTTTAGTCATTCATGAAATCATCTTATTGAATTCTGACAAAAATTGATAATCTCTGACCAAATACCCCCACACACAAATTTTGAATGGAACTGGGCTATAATCACGAAACTCGTCGCCATCTTGGATCCACCATCTTGAATTCGTGGATTTTGACAAAAAAATCAATATCTCCGACCTCAAAAACCCCCACACACCAATTTTTATTGGAATCGGGTTATAACCACAAAACTCGTTTGCCTATTGGAGCCGCCATCTTGAATTTATGAATTTTGACAAAAAACTTCGTGATCTCTGTCCCCGAATCCCCCACATACCAATTTTGAACCATAATCATAGAACTACCTACTCGCAACTATCATTGCAATTTGAATTTTTCAATGCACTTTATTGAAGCAAGCCTGGATGCGTCACAGGTGGTCCGATTTTAATTTCCAAAATACGTTTATAAAGTAGAAGTAGAGTACTACAAAACGTTTATCATCATTGTGCTATATGGAGCCGCCATTTTGTTTTTTCTATAGCAAAAATTCCATAATGTATTGTCACCGGAACTATGAACACCTGCCAAAGTTCACGTTAATCGGACAACTAGAAGGGGGTCAAAATTCACTTGCAAGATTTGAACTAAACATACATATTACAAATGTGAAGTTAGTAAAAATATTGGGTCTGAAATCGTGACCGAATCGTGCCAGGTGGTGGTTGTAAATGCCGTAAAATCGAAAATATAAATATAAAAGGTGTCAGACAATGAATGGGTTAGTCGTAAATGCAAGCGGGAGTGTTCTCGTTTTAATTGTGGTGAAATCATAATGAACCCAGGTGTCTTTTATGGGTTTTTCCAAGAATTTGTTTTCAGGTCCAGTTAACCCAAATATGAAAGAACAAAATTAACATAATGTAACTTCATACACATTTCATCACATTTCTTGTATAAGTAGCATTTTATATGAAATCTGTTTTCTTCTAACAGTTTTTGGGGATTTCTACCTAATTTATTCATTATTATCATATACATTTTAAATTTTAACTCCGCTAAGAGCTCGTTTCAATCGTTCAAAACAACAAATAATAGGAATACTATATACCACTCTGAAAACTGCTATTCAAAAACAAAAACTTTCCTGGCGTCATGTCTTGGAAGGAGATTCTGTTATATATTTCTCTTTCCACTGTGAACTGTATGTTTTCATTATTGAATATGTCTATAAGTTCATTTATTTTGTCCTTTGGAACAGACAGGATGAGGTCATCTACATATCTTTTGACAAATAATACAGGAAACTCAACTTTCATCAATGATTCATTACCTAAATCATCCAATACGAAATTTACTTGAATTGGTGAAATAGTAGAACCCATTGCAGGTGTGCCAAAAAGTTGTATTTAAATCATTGAAGCTTGATGAAAGATACATCTGACTGCAAGCCCAAGAATATTTTATTAAACTAACCAGTCATGAATTCAGAACTATCTGTATATATATATATATAGAAAGGAGGGTAGTCGCTGACTAGTTAAGAGTAAAACTAATAGTAGGGTCTGCAGCAATGTAAAAGAAAACTCTTTGAAGTTTTTCCAAGCTTTCGGAATCGTTTATTCCATCATCAGGGAGACTACAAATGGAAAAAATTGTGCATATAAGAACTGTAAAACAAATTATATGAGTACTTACATCTATCTTGAGGATGACAACAGTCAAATACACAATCTCGGCACTGACAGTTAGAATGAAAGACAAATTCTTGTACATAGAAACAACATTCAGATATTCATTCTCGGCACTGACAGTTACTAATCTGACAATGACACTTCTCATCGTAGAACAATTCAAATTCAGTTTAGGTTAGAATCACCACGTTCAGAAACTCTGACTTCTTGGTGTTTTATGTCGAGTGAAAGTAAAAAAGAATAAATTTCACTCAGATGGTTTATATCTATCAAGAGAATGACTCCATCAATAAAAAAACAGATATAAACCATCTGAGTGAAATTTATTCTTTTTTACTTTCACTCGACATAAAACACCAAGAAGTCAGAGTTTCTGAACGTGGTGATTCTAACCTAAACTGAATTTGAATTGTTCTACGATGAGAAGTGTCATTGTCAGATTAGTCACTGTCAGTTCCGAGAATGAATATCTGAATGTTGTTTCTATGTACAAGAATTTGTCTTTTCATTCAGGAATGTAATTTGAAATTAATTATCCAAAAGCTAGAAGTCATTTTCTATTAATAATGTATCTTATATACCATTATGTACTTATATGTAAACATCCTCAAGATAGATGTAAGTACTCATATAATTTGTTTTTTACAGTTCTTATATGCACAATTTTTTCCATTTGTAGTCTCCCTGATGATGGAATAAACGATTCCGAAAGCTTGGAAAAACTTCAAAGAGTTTTCTTTTACATTGCTGCAGACCCTACTATTAGTTTTACTCTATATATATATATATATATATATATATATATATATATATTGTTATGAAATACTAATAGGTGTTTTTACCCCGCGTTGGAAGTCAAATTGTTATGATAGGTATATCAATTTTATTATTATTATTTATGCTTACAAATATTTTCGCACCTCGTTGGGAGCCAAATTGTTATGAAATAATGATTGTTATTGCCCCACAAATATTTTCTCCCTGCATAATTATTTTGATTTCGATTTTGATATACCTCTGATACTTATGGCAATTCAGCTCCGCGATGGGAAGCCAATTGTTATATTGTGATATGATGATAGCTAATTGTTATGAAATAATAATTGCCAGCTAACGTTACTGTTTTCTCGCCACGTTGTTGCCAATTATTATTATTTTTCTTACCACGACTAATCTCAGTTGGTACGCCTTCGCCTCAGGAGTCGGTACTGGCAATAGAGCCACTGCCTGTCTTGATGTCACTCGAACTATTTTCAGTTCAGTGTTTATAAGTAAAATATTAGCATATCATTGTGGAAAATGAACCAAAATTCATCAAAAACAATGTTTTCCTTTATTCAGGAAAACTTATACTAACCTGGCCTGCGATAGATAACTTACAACTATGAGCAATTGACAAATTTTCATGAAATAATTAAAACAGTGATGGATATGTTAATATAACCTCACTTTTTTCTTTTGAGTTGGAAGAATTATTTTATAGTTCAATACCAAATCGTAGAGTTCTTCAGAGATACGAGTTATTTTGTGAGGTGATTCAGTTTGTGATGTGCACTAAAAGAGTTTATACCTGGAACTGGAATGTCGCTGATGCAATACCTGGCATAATCTGAATTCCTGTTTCATCCACTCCTCTCAGGAACTCACCATTTCAAAAGGAACCATCCGAAATCCACGAAATCAGCTTGGACAAGTTTTCATGTGGAGAACCAAAAAGGTAATCTTCTTTTATCCTTGTTTATTTTGTGTCGAGATTATTCAGAGGTTGTATTGGTTTTTTATTGTTGAAAAACTACCTTCCCATTAATAAAATCCTAAATTTCTTTCTTTCCAGTTTTTGTCCGTGGCTTCTCTTCAAAATTTTTTTCAATCTTCTCTCGCTTTGTTTTTTCATTCCCTGGATACCATTTCTGTTTTGTCCATTTTATTTGAATTTTCAATCTCGCGCACTTCCTTGTCACACTTTCATTAATTTGGTGTTATTTGAGAAAAATTATGAACTAATATATTTTACATTTCTTATAAACTTAATACAATATTTGATGATAATTATTTTTGATATTTCTCTGTTCTTACTTTTCCACAATTTCAAATCTTTTATCTCACCATCTCTGTTTCCTGATTGGCTATTGTCATCAACAAGTTTCTTGTTCTTCCATTGGCTATTTTTAGTTAGATACAATTTCATATACTGTATGTTTCAAGCTTATAATTTTGTTGATCACATTTAATTCAGAATGACTTTGTGAATCTAGACTTTTTGTTATATTTTAAACGATTATAGGTTGTAATCATTTTTGAAAATGCAAGAAAATGATTGCATTATGGTATTTGCATATTTTTACCTATCAATATTATACAGAGGCTCCATGAAGGAAATATAATCTCAAAGAAATGTAAAACAATTCCTCATGAACTACTAACTATTAAACATTTATTATTTTTGTGGATATTTTAGGAAATTATTTCTTTTTCACCTTTAAAATATATTACTGGTCCTTCCTAACATAACAATATATATATATATATATATATATATATATATATATATATATATATATATATATAAAAGGGTGTCTTTTTAACCGACGAAACAAAAAAGGAGGCGGTTCTCTTGTCGACGCGTATATTTAATTTTTTTTATTTTATTTTTATGTATGATCACGCATAACTTTTTACTGAGACGTCCGATTCCGATAATTCTTCTTCAGTGGATAGGGTGTACTGTAGTTGGTCCCATTCGAATTTTAAAGATGAAATCCTCCCCTAAGGGTAGCAAAATGAAGGATATTGATCACTCACCCTCTGTACTGGGTTCTTCGATTTGGATGATTCTTTTTTTAATAGATAGGGTATACCTCATATTTGGATTTCGAATGAAATTATCCACCCTTACGGGTAGAAAAATATGGGATAATTGACTTTTCACTTGTGAACATTGGCACACACATATGTAGTTGACAATGACATCGCTACTGTCATTATTCCACATCCGTCACAATCATTATTTTCTATGAGAGGATGGAATGATATACAAAGTAATGAAATGAACTAACCAGAACAACAAAAATAATTTGAAAAGGGAATACCCCACAAGAGGTTATCTTGACGATGGAAGATAGTGACTAAAGTTTATCTTTCAGTCGCAGATGATTCCACATCTGATTTTATGAACATCCTGTTTATATTTTCAACAAATCAAAAATAATTTATATTACAACAAATAGTAAAAATAGATAATCATATTATTTAACTGGTAATAGTTGAAGTAAGGTGGGTAAGTAAGTATTTTGGAAGTAATCAAAAAACAAGTAGGTAGTAATTAGTAGATTTCAGCCACAAAAAATTTAAAAATAAAAACTTTTTTATAAAAAATTAAACCGACGGAATACGGAATTGAAAAGTAAAAAATAAAATAAACCTTAGTCTCAATAACTAGGCCCCTAAACCAATGTAAGTAATTAATTTTGAGTCGGCGCCAAACGAACAATCAACGAAGATCATTAAATTACTTCAAAAAAATTATCAGAATGTCACCGCGCCACTCGATGCCATCATTTTACGCCTTACCTAATTCATCTGCTTGTTTGTTTAGCGCCGACTCAAAATTAGTTACTTACATTAGTTTAGGAGCCTAGTTATTGAGACTAAGAAGGTTTATTTTATTCTTTACTTTTCAGTTCCGTATTTCGTCGGTTTAATTTTTTGTTAAAAAGTTTTTATTTATGACCATTCTTTGGTTTTTTCGCTCCCAACCAAAAATTTTGTTGAACATGTAAAAAAAAAAGTTCCCTGAAAATTTGAGCCCTTAATAAATACTTTCCCAGAGCCTGGAAAGATTTCCCATTCAAAATACACATAAACATTGTCCTTTTTTTCAAATATCTATAACTCAGCGGCATTTCATGCTATCATATCGCGATTTACTCAGGATTACATGCTATACAGAGTGATCCAATCAATGAATTTGTTTTATATTTTGATGAAACGTATGAATGATATACAATTGGTTGGTTTATGATCGTTTGAGAGTAAAAAACATTTAGCATTATCTCAAAAGCGTTTACACATAAGAAGATTCTCTGAAGATTATAACACAACCACTGAAAACTACGGAAGCGTCTTCACGAAATTGGACTCACTTCTGCCAGAACAAAGAAAAAAATCGGATGTTACGGAAATCGTTATTTCTTGATTTTTGATCACACAAATAACATTGAAAAATCTCCAAGCTTTTATTTTATTCATCCAGGCGAATGACAAACATCCGTGGATATTGTACATGATCCCCAAGACACGAGCTGATGATTTTTAGAACAAAGTTTCTATACACGTCTCGCGGTAGGTGTAGAAAATGAAACGTAAGAAAAAAGCGTTATGCCCCCTCCATGCGGCTTTCTGTCTCTTTGTCTCTTTCTATTATATTCGAGTATTTGTGACAACTGCACTTGGTCCTGTCAGAATTGAATGTCAACGCATTCAATTCCCATATAGGGAAATACGAAATGCAAAATTGATGAAATAAGGGATTTTGAACTCCCTACATACGGTTATTTGATATTTGAATTCAAATATACCTTTTTCAGCATGTTACAAAGCCTCAGTTTTTCAAATAAGGCAATGAATAATTAAATTGAGCCATTTTGTAGTTGGTAGAGCTTCAATGTGCTCCGCGAATTTCGTGAAATTCAGTAGTTTGAAGTGCCGTATAAACCCCAAAGTCTTGAAGAGGCTTGGGTGTGTTTATTAATTTGCTTCACAACCAAGGCCGTCCATTTAGAAGTCGCCACTGACCTAACAAAAGATGCTTTTATAGCTGCATTGCGTCGTTTCAGTGCTCGGAGGGGAAAACCAAGCAAATTGTTTTCCGACAATGGCACAAATTCAATTGGTGCAAAGAATGAGATTGAAATCTAACCACCTTTCCAAAAAATAAAAGTGAATCTATAGCTTCTCCTCTTGCCAATGAACGAATTAATTGGAAATTTAGCACTGCAAATTCCCACACATCGGTGGTTTATGGGAAGCTGGGGTAAAATCTATGAAGGCTCATTTAAAAAGAGTAATTGGTGGTGCAAACTTTGTGTACGAAGATTTTCAAACGGTTTTATTACAGACTTAAACAATTTTAAACTCCCGTCCTCTATCCCCACTCCCCTCAGACCCTTCTAACCTGAATCTCATCACCCCTTCTCACTTTTTGATCGGTCGACCCCTGACGTACAGAATCCTGATCTACCTGACCTCAAAGAGAATCGGTTAGATCGTTTTCAAAGGTTGCAGCGATACCTACAAGATATTTGGGCTATATGTTCCAAGGAGTACATCGGAGAGCTCCAACAACGCCAAAAATGAATGAAAATGGACCAAGGGTATTTTGGTCCTAATCAAGAACAACAACCTCCCACCGTGTTCTTGGAAGTTAGGACGAATCATCGATACGCATCCCAGCGGAAATCGCGTAATAAGAGTGTTCAGACTTCCCTAGGCATAGAAAAATCGAATTAAACGGTTTTCTTCACATAAAGGATTCAATATAAAATTGAACCAGAAAATGGTAGATCTCAGGTGAAAAACAACTACTTTCCTGGCAAATACCACGCAGAACGTTGAATGATATTCACCTGAAAATCCATGCATACTTCCATATAATATCAATGGACATTGAATGCAAATGTTTCTTTCTGATAAGCTCGATTATGTTTAATTTATGTCGTGTTCACCTAACAATCCGCATACCGGTTTCAGGCTTCTTGGCCCTCATCAGTACGGAGTAGTCAACCAGCCAAAGGTCCAAAGAACTCTGGCTGAAGTGAGACACAACGTAAACAAACCATCATCGAGCTTGTAACACCTATAGGTACGCTGGAAAAGATAAACTTTAACTGGCGGTACCTAGTGACAGAAAGAAACACTCCGAAAATCTCCCACCTCGATCTACCATTTTCTGGTTCAATTTTATATTGAATCATTTATGTGAAGAAAACCGTTTAATTCGATTTTTCTATTCATTCCACTTCACATGGCACTTATCTTTCACTATATGCTAGACGGGCTTGCCACTCCTACTGAGAAGGAATCTTTTATTTAGAAACCTATCGACGTGGGAGATTTTCGGAGTGTTTCTTTCTGTCACTAGGTACCGCCAGTTAAAGTTTATCTTTTCCGGCGTACCTATAGGTGTTACAAGCTCGATGATGGTTTGTTTACGTTGTGTCTCACTTCAGCCAGAGTTCTTTGGACCTTTGGCTGGTTGACTACTCCGTACTGATGAGGGCCAAGAAGCCTGAAACCGGTATGCGGATTGTTAGGTGAACACGACATAAATTAAACATAATCGGGCTTATCAGAAAGAAACATTTGCATTCAATGTCCATTCATATTATATGGAAGTATGCATGGATTTTCAGGTGAATATCATTCAACGTTCTGCGTAGTATTTGCCAGGAAAGTAGTTGTTTTTCACCTGAGATCTACCATTTTCTGGTTCAATTTTATATTGAATCCTTTATGTGAAGAAAACCGTTTAATTCGATTTTTCTATTCATCCCACTTCACATGGCACTTACCTTCCCTAGGCATATTGCGAATAGCAGTATCCTCCATTTGTCCGTTACTTCTATCTTCCAAGGCTGGGGGCATGTTGACGCCTGAATTAGATTCATTTTATTTTGTCACAATGTATTTGCCTGTTTTGCATTTCGCACCAAATTGACCCTCGCAGAATCACACATTAAAAATACACGTTAATAAAATTGATATGTTAGTCAGAAATTCAATTCTTCTTGCATAATATCAGCAAATACACAAACGCTGTTTATTCAGGCTATACAGATTTACTTCAGATATTACATCCAATTTCTCTACGTCACATCTTTCTTTTCCTTGGGGTTAGGTGGAAGAACAGACATTCTGGACCCTATCTTGGATCCAGTATGAATTGAACCTCGCCTGACATTTCAAATTATTATGTCACTACCTGTTATTTTTAACCGACGAAACCAAAAAGGAGGAGGTTCTCTATTCAACCCGTATATTTTATGTTTTTCCATCATATTTTTTTATGTATGATCACGCATAACTTTTTACTGAGGCGTCCGATTCCGATAATTCTTTTCTCACTGGGTGGGGTCTACTTCGAATTTGGTCCCATTTGAATTCAAAAGATAAAATCCACCCCTAAGGGTAGCGAAATAAAGGATATTGATCACTCACCCTCTGAATTCTGGTCCGTTAACCGATTCTATCAGGCATAACTTTGTACTGGGTTCTTCGATTTGGATGATTCTTTTTTTAATAGATAGGGTATACCTTATATTTGGATTTGGAAAGGAATTAGCTACCCTCACGAGTAGAAAAATAGGGGACAATTGATTTTTCACTAGTGAACATTAGCACACACACACGTAGTTGACAATGACAGATCGCTACTGACATTATTCTTGTTCCGTCAAAATCAGTATATTTTATGAGAGGATAGAATGATATACAAAGTAATGAAATAAACTAACCAGAACAACGAAAATAATTTATATTACAACAAATAGTAAAAGTAGATAATCATATTATTTAACTGGTAATAGTTGAAGTAAGGTGAGTAAGTAAGTATTTTGGAAGTAACCAAAAAACAAGTAGGTAGTAATTGGTAGATTTTAGCCACAAAAAATTGAAAAATAAAAACTTTTCAACAAAAAATTAAACCGACGAAATACGGAACTGAAAAGTAAAAAATAAAAACTTTTTAGCAAAAATTAAACCGACGAAAAAATCAACTGAAAAGCAAAAAATAAAATAAACCTTCTTAGTCTAAATGATAATTGAGCTCCTAAACTAATGTAAGTAACTGATTTTGAGTCGGCGCCAAACAAACTAGCAATTGAGTTAGGTGAAGCGTAGAATGATGGCAGCGAGATGCACAGCGGCGTTTTGATAACTTCTTTCATAGATAATGATCTTCGATAATTGTTTGTTTGGCGCCGACTCAAAATCAGTTACTTACATTCGTTTAGGAGCTCAATTATCATTTAGACTAAGACTGAGGTTTATTTTATTTTTTGCTTTTCAGTTGATTTTTTCGTCGGTTTAATTTTTTGTTAAAAAGTTTTTATCATGATTAGGAAGACTTTTATTATTATTATTGTCACTATAAACAGGGTATCGAAGCTATTGAACATAGCTGTGAATGTAGAGAAATGAAGATATTTTGTCGCAATTTTTTTGTGTTTTCTTTGTTAGGTCGGGACTACCCTCGTAGCTACTGCTCAATAGATGTACATGTCGATGATTCAATGGGAAAATGCCTTTTATGTTTCTACCGATAAATCACCAAAGGGACAAAAGTCCAGATATCTGTTCGACCAGATGGCTCATTGTTCTCTCCATAGAAATGGATTTTCCAATCCCATACCTAACTTCGTTAACTGAGGGAATGAATCGAATGCTCTGCTACATTTGCTATTTCTCAAACAATGATCACGTCGGAATACAAAGCGCTAAAACACAATCCAACAATATTCAATAACACGTTTCGTTGCTCTATTCAAATCAAACTCCCATAGAATGTCTATCTTGTCCGCGATTATAGAATATAGGTCATCCCAGCAATTTATACGCGAAACAGACGACGCACGATGCTCGAGGCCGAAAGCAACGAATTCCGACAGAATTCTCATAATTAACTGGCCTGGTAATTTTGTTTTATTAACAGAACCTAGAAATTAATAAGCGAGCGCTTTGGATTTAATACCCGAGTCGACTCTTTATTTGAGTTAGACTCATAACTTTTCCTCGGGATTTTCCACTTTCCAGCAATTGTCATTTCGTGAGTGAGGTTCAGGAATTAATTATCCCGCCATGTTTGGGGCACGCCGTCATCAAATACTTGAAATCCGGGTCTTATCCAATAACCGTGATATAATTTCAGTTTGATATTGTTCTGGAGTATGACTGGAACATTTAGTATGAGAAACGTAAAAGTGCTGCTTGAGGTAATGTTGGAATTTGATGAGCGGATAACCTAGTACTCAGAATTGAATTAATACTCTGCAAAACATTGTGAAAACCACCCAGAAGGAAAGATAAGTGATCTAGGTTGCCAAATATCCTATTATATCCGGAGACTTGCTATGCATTTTTGTTTTTTATTTAAAAAAACAAATATATTCCTTATAGCGCAATTTAATCTCACATTCAATTGATCCTCTAAGTATTTTGTAATCTGACCACAATCTCTTATAATTATTTTGCTTACCATCGAAATGAAAAATTACAAATTACCACATGTGGTTTGAAACGTTCGTCAATACATAATCTTTCGAAAATCCAAACTTGCGTGACAAAAGAACTGAGCCACTAGTTTTTTTCTCAACACAAAAGCTTTATCTCTTTCTGTCGGTTGTGAAACAAAACTTCGAAAGCGGTTAATTAAGCAAATGTTGTGACACCTCCGCATACGCTAGTTACATTCACCTTTTCCACGAACACTATGGGAATAGCCAAGTCACCATTTTCGCAACTTAGCATTTCCATGGGAAGCTTGCAGAGTCGACATTTTTCCAAGAACTTCATATCATCATTTTACTTGTTAGACATGATCTTCTCTCATTATTGTAGTTAGTCTAGATTTGATTCTTGAATTGTTCACATCTAAATATTTTTGTAAATGTATTTGAATAAAAGTTTTTTTTAAGTTAATTCCGGCTCGAGTTATATAATTGGCGCAGTCGGTAGGATTGTTACGAGAATCCAACGCGGATAACTTTTCTATTTTAATAGTTAAGTAACAATCGTGAAAAGTTCCTACGGTTCGATTGAAGAAAACGTATGTTCCCTGGAGACGAAGCCGGAATACCAACAATTCATCAGAAACCAGGCCAGTACCAGATGCCGAAAAGGATCGTACTGTAAGTCATTTTTGATTTTCATGTCAGACTCCTCTAGTTTCTCTCCATCCTTTAGTGAACGTGAAGTAAACTCAGAGCTAGATATAAATTCATTGACGAATATTTTAAGCAATTTTTCACTGAACGAAAGTACAATTTCAAATCCAATTGGAATAAATAATATCGAAAAAATCATGCCAGCAGTTCCGAATTTCACAAAGGTCCATGCTGAGACCATTCCAGAGTTTGACGGCAATGTTAATGAACTTAATTTTTTCCTCGAAAGCGTGAACAGCATTGTTACGCACTTTTTTAATAATGAAAATTCGGGAGATTATCAAAATGTAATAATATTCAGAACAATCATTAGCAAACTGAAAGGTCCAGCACGAGAAGTTGTGAATATAAGTTGTGTTAATAATATCGATGAAATTAAAAATGAACTTATTCGTAACTTCAGTGATCCGAGAAATGAAAACTGTCTGTCTTTGGATTTAAACAATTCGAGACAATTACCGAACGAAACTCCATACCAATTCCATGACAAAGTGAGGAAATTGCTAAATACAATTTCAAATTATCTTGCTATTCACGAACCTGATATAAATATTAGGAAATTCAAACAGGGCATGTATAACCAACAGGCCCTTGAAGTATTTTAAGCGGGGCTAAGAAACCCCATAGGTGTAATGGTTAGAACTAAAGAACCTAAAACTATGCTAGAAGCAATCAATTTCATAAGGAAAGAAGACAATATAAAATATTTCAAGATTCTTTTTCTTCGAATCAATCCAATTCACATTCCAATGTACAAGTGAGGAAACAATCTCACCCAATACATCAAAATCAAAGCTTTCCTAGGCCATTTCAAACCAATCAACAAAGAACATTTCAAAATTTCAACCAGAATTTCAGGTATCAAAACCCTCGATTTTCCAATACCCCTCAGCAAAATTTCTCATCTCAATATAAACCTTCTTTCCCGACGGGACCAATCAATGTCCAGCCGAGGCCAAATTTCATTCAAAGATTCCCAAGTAACCAACAAGTTTTTGGCCCACCAAAAAATGTTTGGAAACCCAATCCAAACTCAAATCCGAATCAATACAAATCTACCCCGATGAGTACTACCACTAGACAATTCAGTGCAAATCAACCCATAACCCAAAATCGAAAATGGGTTTCCGAAGAACTATACAATACCGAATATCTTGATGTTTCCAACCCTGACGAAGAATGTCCCTCAGAATCCCCATATGATTACTCAGAGCAGCCCTCTGATGAGAATGACGAATTCGTCGAATATCTATCTAATGAAAATCGCGAGGATTTTCAAATGGTTCCCCCTCAAAACACACAAACATGATTGAATTCCACAACTCATTTGACAGAAGACAATTACCGTACGTCAATATAAAAAATCCACCCTTAAAATTGCTTATCGACACGGGAGCTACTAAATCATTTTTAGATCCCGAAATTATTGAAAAATATTTTGCAAAATATAAAATTCGTGATCCTTTTGTCGTTTCAACCTCCTTCGCTTCTTCAAAGCATGAATTTTCAGTAACCATACCTACTTTTGAGGAATTTAACGAAGATAAAATTATGAAATTCTACGCATATAAATTTCACAATGTTTTGATGGACTTATAGGAATCGATCTCATCCAATCACTGAACGTACAATTAGACTTTTCAAATTCAAGATTTATCACGCCCAATTCAGAATTGATTATCGAATATCTCAATGCAAATCCCAAATGCTTTTGAAATAATCCCACAAAAAGTAATTCAAAACTGTGTTATACCAGAAACATTAACCACTTCCATTAAAAATTAACCTCACCACCAAATCGGGCGAAATAATAATCCCTCAACAAGTAATTCAAAACTGTGTTATACCAGAAACATTAACCACTTCCATTAATGGTTGGGCTACTGTAGAAATACGAAATAATTCAACTGATGATATTAAATTTACTCTAATTTACCCCATGAAATCAATTCCTGTTGAAAATAATTTTGAATTCTATCACATGGAAATCCGAGAAAATTACTTCACCAATGAAATGATGGACATTGAAAATTCAATCAGAACAGATCACATGAATGACGAAGAAAGATACCACACATTGACATTATGTAGAAAATTTTCGGACATATTCCACGCTGACGAAAATTCTCTAACTTTTACAAATCAGATAAAACATAGAATTAAAACTCGAGATGAAATTCCTGTTTACACAAAACGTATCGTTATCCATTCGTTCATAAAGCCGAAGTAAACTCCCAAATACAGAAAATGTTAGAACAAAATATCATCAGACCGAGCGATTCACCTTGGTCCTCCCGATTTGGTAGTACCCAAAAGCGGATGCCTCTGGCAAAAGAAAATGGAGAATAGTCGTGGATTATCGAAAGGTGAATGAAAAAACCATCGATGATCGATACCCTATTCCTAATATTAGTGATGTTCTTGACAAATTAGGTAAATGTAATTATTTCTCGACCCTCGATTTGGCCAGCGGGTTCCATCAGATCGAGATGCACCCGGATGACATTCCCAAAACCGCTTTCAATGTTGAAAATGGTCACTACGAGTACCTCAGAATGCCTTTCGGCCTTAAGAACGCTCCTGCTACCTTTCAGAGAGTGATGGATAACATCCTGAAAGGACTCCAAAATGAAATATGTCTCGTGTACCTCGACGACATAATAATATATTCAACTTCGTTGCAAGAACACCTTGTCAATTTAAAAAGTTTTTACTCGGCTTCGCAGAAGCAAATCTTAAAATACAGCTGGACAAGTCAGAATTCCTTAAGAAGGAAACAGCCTACCTAGGTCATATAATTACGACAGAGGGAATCAAGCCAAACCCCGATAAAATCAGAGCAGTAAAAAATTTCCCTATTCCAAAAACTACGAAAGAGATAAAAAGCTTCTTAGGTCTTCTCGGCTATTACCGAAAATTTATCCCTGACTTTGCAAAATTACCAAACCCATGACTCTATGCTTGAAGAAAGGCGCGAAAATTGATCTTAACCCAGAATATGTACAATGTTTTGAAACTTGTAAAGAACTTTTGACGAACGACCCGATCCTCCAATACCCAGACTTCACTCAACCTTTCAATTTGTCTACCGATGCCAGTCAATTTGCTATTGGCGCCGTGCTATCCCAGGGTCCAGTGGGTAGTGACAAACCTGTTGCATATGCCTCCAGGACCTTGAATGAGGCCGAACAGAACTATAGCACAATCGAAAGAGAACTCCTTGCGATTGTGTGGGCCACGAAATACTTTCGTCCCTATTTGTATGGTCGCAAATTTTTCATTTACAGCGATCACAAGCCCCTTCATTGGCTTTTCAGTATTAAAGATCCAAGTGCGAGACTGACTAGATGGCGTTTGAAACTTGACGAATACGATTATACCATTCTATACAAGAAGGGCACCCAAAACTCAAACGCAGATGCTTTATCGCGAATAAAAATTAACGAAATCAATACAAATGAAATTTTTGAATATATGCAAAATTTCAACAAAGCATTATCATTACAAAAACCACCTCCATCAGACAATCAAACCAACAAAGACCAAGAAATTGACACAGAATCGATAGATGTAAACATTGACGAAAATCCGGATATCAATGACGCTGATTTACGAATTGACGATAATAACCCTGAAAATAGAGACGAAGATGAAAACGAGACTGTACATACCAGTAACGAAAATCCGACTCTCGAAATTCCAATATCAGAAACTCCTATCAATTATTTCCAAAATCAGTTGTTTCTGAAAGTGGTTTTTCATTCCCCAGGGTTGCCAAAAATAAAACGCCTATTTGAAAACAAAACAAGAACTTCAATCCAAATATCCGAAGATAACTTCGAACACGATATTCTACAAACATTCAAAGAATTTACCACCACAAACAAAACATTTGCAATAAATTTGGATAAACAAGCTTTCATTCCAAAATTGTGTAAAATACTGAGTGACACATTCAAAAACTCTGCCTTCAAACTCATTATTTGTAATAATGTAGTTGAAGATGTCAAATCCACAGAACAAGTCGAAATGGTAAAATTGTGCCACGAAGGCAAAACTAATCATCGTGGTATCAATGAAACAGAAGCCCAAATCAAAAAAAGATATTATTGGCCCAACATTCGAAGTACGGTAACAAAATATATCAATAATTGCGAAATTTGCAATAGAATGAAATATGACAGAAATCCACCTAAGCAAAAGTTCGAAATCACCCCAACTCCTAACAAACCCTTCGAAATTGTTCATGCGGACGTATTTACCGTAAAAGGACAAAAGTTTCTAACACTAGTTGACAAATTCTCTAAATACGCCCAAGCTTACCCTCTCATTGGTCTAACTGCCATTCACATCTCTAAAGCTTTCTTGAATTTTATGACTCATCACGGCTCTCCTAAAATGTTAGTTCTTGATCAGGGTACTGAGCTCAAAAATGAAATTATAGATGAATTCGCCTCATTACATAAAATCAAATTACATTATACTACAGCTTGGAATCCAAATTCTAATAGTACAGTCGAAAGATTCCATTCGACACTTATTGAACATCTTAGAGTTATTCAGGAAACTAGAAAAGATTTAAACATTTTAGATCAAATGCCATATGCAATTCTTGGATACAATCACTCAATACATTCGGCAACAAAACAATGTCCTATAGATATTATCAATGGTCATCTCGATTCCAATAGTCCTTTCGACATAGATGTCCAAAAACAATTTTACACTAATTACATAGACCACCATAAAGAATGCACGAGAGAACTTTACAAAAAATTACACGAGGAAATGAAACGACGGAAAGAAAAATCAATAGGAAAAATCAACAAAACTAGACAGGAACCACTGACCTACGAACCAGAAAAACAAATTTACCACAAGACTAGGGCGCGAAATAAAATAAGCCCTCGATTTAAAACTCACCTTGTACATAAAAATGAAGAAATAACAGTAAAACTAGTAAACCCTCAAAGGAAACCCCACGAACGTATCATAAAAACAATCTCAGAAGACCCCTTCTTAATCAGGATAAAATCACTTTACAGACTTCTTCTCGCCCTGGCGGCAGTCAACGAAGCTCAAGAAATTAAAGTCACCAGCCTCTCCTCAAATCCTGGCATCTTACCCTACAAATTGGGAAATGCAAAATTACGAAATTTCTTTCATACGTTTATTCATTTCTATGATCTAGAACCCATAGAAAAAGAATTTCATAAAATTAGTGAACAATGGAACAATGTCAAATCTTTAATTCAGAGTAGAAATAGCTTTTATATGGAAGAATTGAAAAATTTTAATAATGATATTTCTTTCCAGTTGACTCTTGCAGAACAAAAACTTAGTTTTTTGAACCCAAACAGAAGATCAAAAAGGGGTATATTCAATGGAATTGGTACAGTTTTCAAAACAATTTCTGGTAATTTAGATGCCGAAGACGGCAAAAGATATGATGACGTAATCAATACTTTAAAATCAAATCAAAACAATATTGCAACCACCCTCAACAGGCAGATTTCATTGACAACAAAAATCATTGATGATTACAATACCTCTCTCTCGCTAATTAAGCAAAATGAAGAAATGATAACATCCAAAATAATCGAACTCGATGCTGAACTTGAAAAACTTAAATTTGACTTTAACGGTTACATTACAGCAAAAACTCTTTGGATCAAATAAATGCAATTTTGAACATTCTATTAGGGATACTATCAAACTTAGAAAATGCTATAACCTTCGCGAGAATCAATACTGTTCATAATAGCATATTAAAAATCGAAGATCTTCAATTCATCATTCAAATACTTCTTAAACATCATTCACCTGAAGAACTATTATTTGGAAACGATAACTCTAGCATCCATGAATACTATGAAATTTTGGAAGTAGAATCATATCATTCTAACAGTCGAATAGTCTTTATCGTTCATTTCCCAGTAATGTTCCCAGAAACCTATTCATACTACCACCTATACTCTGTACCAACCGAGAACAAAACCATCCTTATTCCCTCCAAACCTTATCTGGCAATGGAAAGCAATTTTTATCAGTACGAAGACACCCCATGCCAAAATACACACCCAGTGTATTATTGTACCAATGGAAGGCCAATCGAACAATCGAGGCAAATCGATTGTACATACCAGCTACTCCATCTGAAGAACGAAGAGCCGAACACCTGCGAGCCCGTCCCAGTAACAATCGAACATGAAATCGTCGAACAGATCAATGCTGCCCATTACATCGTGATATTTCCTGAACCCACCAAAGTGAAATTCAACTGCCAAAAGAGCGACCTTGCCACCCTCAGAGGTCCTCATTTCATCGAAGTACCCATTGGTTGCAGCTTCCAGACCCCAAGGAGTATTTATTCCAACAACGAAGAAACAATAACCGGACAACCCTTACTATTGCCAGCAGTAAAAACTTCCAAAGTCATCCAAAAACATCAACACGAACTGGCCATCCACAACATACCTCTAGATCAAGTGCATCGACTCCAGAGGGACCAACAAGAAATCCACCGAATCACCCTGAAAACTTCCACAGGGACTCCAGCTTACCTTTGGACGGTCCCAATATACATCCTATTAGTCGCATTATCAATTATCCTACTGGGTCACTTCCTGAAGACCAAATATTGGAGAGGGAGCCAAACAAGCCAACCCACCATGAAAAAGTCGTCCACGAGGAATTCCCAAAACTTACATCCATTTCCAAGGGCCACCGATGAAGACGAATGAACCGATCCACCCCATATATGGATCTTTCTGAGAAGGGAGGAGTTACATTCACCTTTTCCACGAACACTATGGGAATAGCCAAGTCACCATTTTCGCAACTCAGCATTTCCATGGGAAGCTTGCAGAGTCGACATTTTTCCAAGAACTTCATATCATTATTTTACTTGTTAGACATGATCTTCTCTCATTATTGTAGTTAGTCTAGATTTGATTCTTGAATTGTTCACATCTAAATATTTTTGTAAATGTATTTGAATAAAAGTTTTTTTTAAAGTTAATTCCGGCTCGAGTTATATAATTCGCTTAAAACAGGCGTTAAATACGTAATGGCCAGTTTCCACTAGTCGAAAATGAGTTTATTACGACTGTAAATGATTAGGTGTACTCATTGTGCTAATCTTCTGATCAATGTATGATGACTAGCTTTGTTAGTTTGAAGCTCATTTATGACACATCTTTTTCCTAATCTTTTGGAATAAACCGCCTCATAAACATGAGGCTCAACGGCATGATTTGCATGCGTACATGTGGTATGATTTGCATGTACATAGATTTAGAACTGGCAGTTGGTCCTTTAGGATGATCCACCGCGACTTCTGTGGATCTATTGTGGAACTGTCTACGAAGAGAACACTGTTTGGTTTGGTTTTGGAGAGTAGTTCCCGATTGACTCTCTGAAAGATATCTCGATCCTCTTATTCGAAAACACAAGCCAAGCCTAACTGGCACTTTCATTGGTTGCTCAATTCCCCGCGAAACCAGAAATAAGTTCCGACGTTCACTTCCTTGTCTCAGCAGCTACGCTGGCTTCTCGTGAATTCTGCCGACTCGACAGACATTTTCCCGCTGTGTTGAATCAATGAGGCTCTGTTCAACATTCCCTTGCTAAATATCAGTTGCAACTTTGTTGCGTATTGTGAGTGAAAATGAATGAGCATATTTGTTCGCTGAAATATTTGTTTTTATCCGCGCAAACCCATTTATGTTCTTCGGAATATGGGCTCCCGTTTTCATGTTATTTTCTTTCAAGAAACTGAAATAATGAATTATGAACCACAAATGAAAATAGCATACCCTGGGACCTATAAAAAAACAGAAAAAAAACAAAAACACCTACAGGGTGTTACAATACTTTCCACTTTGAATAAAATATTGGCTACATACACAAGTATTTTTTCCCAAAAATAAAAAAAAATATTGACCAAGACCGGTATATTTCAAATCAAACTTAAAAAAAACTTACTAGTGGCCAACGATTTGGGCCATTTCCTTAGTATGGTCCTGTTCAATTTCTAGGGGTCACGTTTTCCATCAATCTTAACTCAACTCAACTCAAAGACCTTTCCAGAGAACATAGCAACGATATCGGTCTTATGAAAAAACCGAACGGAAAATATCCAAAAAACCACAAGGAAAGTATGAGTGAACTCATAAATACACACTTTCCTGGATCTAAGATAGCTGAAGACGAACCAAAAAGCGCTTACTTGGAAGGAGCTGCCACAAATCCCAACGGATCCAGCAGGAGCCTAGCGGAAAAAATCTCCACCACCCAGAAAATCAAATGGGCTATTGAAAGCTCTGAACTTTATTAACCACCGGAAAGGAGGGAACATTTCCCGCCCAACCACGGCATGGTCTTGGAATAGAGCCCTTCCTGAAAAGGCTGTTCAAGGCCAGTTTCATTTAAGGATACATAGCGAAAGCCTGGAGAGAGGCTGATGTGGTGTTCATACTTCATACCAAAGAGTGGGAGGCGTCCAACAGTCTTCCCTCCTTTCTCCTGGAAACAATGGAAAATGATAGACTGTTATATAAGAAGTTAACCCCTTTTGGACAGACCACTTAACAGAATACAGTTCGCCTATCAAGCAGGCAGATCAACAATTAATGCCTGGTTGAGAGCATTGAAAAGACATACTCAGACAGAATATAGGGTGCTTTAGATAACACCTCACATTACTCCATCATCAGATCACTAGGGGCGAAGAATATAAACACCTCACTGATCAAATGGATACACGAAATGCTGGAAAGCAGAATCATAGTAGCTACTCTCGGAGAGGAAACTGACAGCGATTGTCCCTAAACGGGATTCTATCGCCTTTGCTGTGATCATTGGCCGAGGATAATGTGATAGCATTGAAGGCAATGCTGCAGCATTGAAGGCAATGCTGGACACTCCGCCCCTGCACTTGTATGTACTGAAGGAAGCGGCAAAGAGTGCCATCAGACTGCACCAGCCATCAAATTTGAAAGCTGGAATTCTGATATTATGCCAGTTGGCACGACTTCGAAGTGGATTATAAAGTGGTCATAAACAAACATCATATGCACAACGAACAGGTCTCAACTAGAAAGGGATATATCAGTTTGGTATACCGATGGATCCATGATTGACGGATGTTCTTTGTTGAGAGTAACGGGTCCTAGTTTCAGGCTCTCAAAACCCCTATCTAGTAATGTCTTTTGAATCGACAATACCCTGTCAGCAGACCCACCATTAATCTAACGGCTTTGCGATAGTGGCAAGGAAGGTGCGATGGGGATTTGGGGAAGTGCGATCCAATGAACTCACAGGCTTCATTCCTGGGTGTAGATTCCACCATTCTCGTGATTTTGATGAAATATAAGGTTTTGTTCGATGTGTAATAAAGTAACGTAGCACAAATATACATACCTACATTGTATTTCACACGCCTATTCTAAGTTTCACTTATTTTGGTTTGTATGTAATGGAATCTTGCGATATTTCTGACGATTTTTTTCATTCATGGTCTGATTCTCAGAAATCACGGATAGTTCTCAATAATTGTGTGGTAAACTCTCAGATAGTTTAATTTGTTTGAAAATATGAACAAGGCGTTCATGAAATCAGATGTAGAATCATCTGCGACTCAAAGATAAACTTCAGTCACTATCTTCCATAGTTCGAAATAACCTCTTGAGGGTATTCATGTTGAAAGGGAAACATTCCCAATGGAATATTGAGTAGACAGATTTTTCTGTGAATTGAAAAATCTACGATAAAAATGAAGCTATTTTTTGTGAATATCTAACAGAAAACAACTACTTCCCCGGCTAAAGCCACGCTGGACATTGAACTACATCTGATAGATATTTTGAAAAGAACCTAACTAAAAAAAAAACGTGTGTTGTCGGGGGACCCCCGTCAGATACGAAGTACCTTACGCTTTTTATTCAACTCAAGTTTCCTATGCCATCACATCTAATTGTCATTATACCATGCAATACTATACCTATATATCTTTTTTCCAAACTCCTCCGCCACAGTAAAAGGTATTTTATGCCTGATAATAATATCCGTTATATTATATCAAATTGAGGTGCCACATATTCAATGTAAACTATTAATCCAACTTCGGCATACAAAAAAAAAATGACCCGGAAAAAGACGTTATTGAGTTTTACAAAATTTATTTGTGCGGTCCCGGAAATGCATAGCTAGATTAATTTCCAAATTATTCCGTAACAGCCGAACTACTGGAAAGACCTATTCTTCAAGAGTTTTCTCAAGGATTATCAGAAACTAAAAAAAAAAACCTTTTTCGAAATCCAGGAGAGCCATTATTATTATTTTACCTCATTTCAATTCATTTCGCTTGTCCTTACTTGTGGAATGAACGAGAAGTTGTGATGAGATATAAACTCACGATCGTCCAATGATTCACAACGAAACATATTTTTCGAAATGATTTCTCCGCATTGTGAAAAACTCGATATGTTTTCAAAAGGCAGTGTCCGCAAAAGTGAAATGTCCCGCAAAAGACGTTAATACATATATATATATATATATATATATATATATATATATATATATATATATATTTATAAAATGGAAGGAATTTAATGGACATAGCCCTCAGAGAAAAGTGCTAACCGTAGACACGTGTTTTGGGCTCTCGACCCTCATCATTAAATTCCTTCCATTTTGTTTTTAACAGTCCCCTCGATATTACTCTCTTTATATATATATATATATATATATATATATATATATATATTTTTATGGTGACTATATGCAGAAAAATCGTTAAAACCCTGTAAATTGAGCATTTTTTTCATAAAGTGTTCCGGAACCCGTCTTTACATCGTTGATTGAAAAACTACCAATAATAAAAAATTATGTCCAAAAAAGAATATAATCATCTAAACACACGTTATATAGAAGTAAAAAAGATACAAAAATATCTTCCACGTATTACCACTCAACGATAATATCCGACTTGTATTCGCATAGATATCCTACCACTCATGTATCATTTTAAATTTCCCGCAAGCAGAACAGCAGTTCGGATGGTTTCGTACACCTTCGTAATCGTATGAGCAAGGGCTAGACGCTTTTCACACAGACTCGTATATAAGAGAAAGAGACAGAGAGATAAAGTCGCATGGAGGGGACATAACGCTTTTGTCTTACGTGACGATTTCTAGCAGTCAACACCTACCGCAAGCTGCATAAAGGAACTTCGTTCCAAAAATCTTAAAGCAAAACTTTCAGGATTGTTATTCAATTTTCTATTCCCGTTTTAATTAAGAACGCATATAGATGGATGAGGCAAGAAGAATGTTTTCCAAAAAGGAGTACTCACCAGAAACCATTTGTAACATTTATGCAAGAGTGGCATCGCATTCACTAGGTCTGCAATACATTTTTATCGTGGATTATTCAATTCACAGAAAAATATTTCTAATCAATATTCAATTGAAAATGTTTCCCTTTTCAGATAGTTTAGTTTTATATGACCAAAGATGAGAGCGTTGACCCTCTTTCGCAAGAAGGTACGGGCATAAGCACCACACGCTTTTATCTTCAATCAATATATCTGTGAATTCACTGTACAATTATTGAAAAGTATGTGTAATTTAATCATGAAATATTATGAAATTTTGAAATAGATGTTGGTTATTACTATTTCTGTTTACTGTTTTTGTTTCTATATTGGAGAATTGACTGGTGTTGTCAGAAACAAAGTATTCTTTCATATTTAATATAGATTCAGGCTTGTAAATATGGAGATTACGTCAACGGCCAAGAGCACGAAATCGAGGAATTCGTAAAAGTGTACAGTGGTGCTACCTTCATTCGAATGGAATAAGAACAAGTGCAATATAAAAGAATGTGGCTTTCATATTGATTATGTTTTTTTTGTGAAAATCACGCCCAATTGTCAAACTCATTGCATGTACAGCTGGGCCATTATTGACACTAGGAGAGATAATTATTATTCATCCTTCAGTTTCTACTGAATTTTGTTTGTCAATACTCAGGGGCGTATCCAGGAAGGCTGCAGCCCTCCCCCCTTTAGGTCAGAGAACTCAAGATTACAAGAAACAAAGAAAATAAAATAACAAATAATACGTAGCGCTAGTGCCAAGTTTTGGGGAAAGAAACGTTAAGGTTGTTCCGCCACTAGACAGTTGAATTAGGAAATTATTTTCGACCGAATCGAAAAATTTCAAAAGACTTTTTGATTTAAAACGCGAAAAAAAAAATTGAAGGGGGGCACTTGACCCCCCCCAATAGAAAATTTCTTCGTTATAGAAAGCCGGCGACTCAAAAAATTGATGTCCCCGAAAAGCGCAGCAAAAAAAAATTTCAGACCCCCCCCCCCACACTATAAATCATACGTCATCGGAAAAAATTATCGTTTTTCGTTAAAACTTCAATGGACTTTTTTGTAGTACTCTCTTTGAACTTTTGGGAGGGGAAGGGGAAGGGGGAAGGGGAGGAAGGGGAAGGGGAAGGGGCGGGGGAGGAGGAAGGGGAAGGGGGGGGAGGGAGGGAGGGGGAAGGGGAAGGGAGGGAAGGGGAAGGGGAAGGGGGAAGGGGGAAGGGGAAGGGGGTATCGTTAAAATCGATGGGGTCAACTGGGAGGAGTTTTTTTTCGCGTTCAGACCCTCAAAGGTCCCCCGTCCTTCTTTCAAAAGTCCCCTGGCACAATCCGCATTTCTCTACGCCCCCACCCCCTTTAGGCTGTGCGCTTCCCCGTGGACTATTTTGAATAATAAGAGTAGTTTTGATTATATCTGTCAAACTAGATGGTCAATCACTTCGATTTTTTTTCACAATATCTGTGATATCCTGCTCTAGCTCCTTCTCGTTTTTCATAAACTTCTCAATTTTAGTAATAACGGTAGAATTAATAATGTGCTGTTTGCCTATGCATGGTCCATATGTCACGTGTTAATTGAGTCAACTTCAATTATATATATCTCGGGTTCGGGATGGTGAAACTTGTTAAAATTTCATAGAGGTGTTGTTCACATGTTAAACAATACGTGTGGAATTTCAATAATTTCCTAATTCAACTGTCTCGTGGCGGAACTACCTTCAGTTTAAACGTGCTTGCCGATTAGCAGTGCGCTAGTGCAGTGAGGTCCTTTTCAACCCTTCGAAGGTTGAAGGACTGGATGAGAACAATCATGAGAGAGCCTAGACTTGTAGCATTAGCACTGCTAAACATTCACAGAGGAATTGCGGACAAAGTTGATGCAAAAAAGAGTATTTGATAGGTTTGCTAAAATGAAGAAAAGGAAGTTAGACTTTGTGTTCAGGCCAAAACTTGTTTTTGTCTCCTCAAACCTACATAAAATTGTCCAAATATCAGTTTCTTTCATATGTTAAATTATCACAGCTTGGACAAAGGCAGCAATGTATTTAACTTTATTGAATATAACATTTCAAAAGTTTTTAATAGGTTGAATTAGATTTAAAAATACTGTTTTTAGGTAATATAGTCTGATATGATGCTTTGTCCTCAACAGTTTAAGATTTGAGACAATTTTGTAACATTCAAGTTAATTAGGTTTGGAATCACTAACATAACAATAACATTATAAAACTGCACCAAGATGTTTATTAATAAAAAAAAATCCTAATGTATCGTATTTTAATAAAATGCCATGGTTTTCATGATACATTCGTAGATAATGTGAATTTCTTGGTTTAAAAGGTGCTTTTGAGGCACTTGAAATAGCCTAAAGAGAAGTTTTGAAGAACTGTATATTTAGAAAAATATGGGGGAGGCCCTTCGGCCCCTCTTCTGAGCAGGAGATATCCCATAACCTACCAACCCTAACCGGCTGGATCCGCCCTTGTCAATACTAGAGCTCGTCCAGTATTATTGAAACGACCGTTTGGTTGGTAGAGAGGGGGAAAACACGAGTGGACACGATTTGATGTGGCTGCTTATGCTACGGCGAATCTTCACCAGTGGCTTGTCAAGCAGCGTTTGAAAGGTTAGATTTGTTTGATCAATAAATAGGTAGTGCAGTTATCTATTCAACTTTGCAATAGTTTACTTGTTACCTTGCCAAAATGCCCAGTGGTAAGTACTATTCAGTAGCGGAAAAAGAAATTATGGCAAATTCATGAAAAATGAGCCTAAAAATGGGATACAAATAACTTTACAAAATCACAAAGAAGGGGTATAACAGAATATTGTTTTGAAACAATTAAAATGGATCAATCAGCTCTGAATTCAGGTAGTATTCCTTCTTTGCCGTCTCCGCAAAAAAGAGTAGGAAAAATAAAGTCGAAAAGTAATATTACGAAAGGACAGGGTGAAACATGAAACAATAAGAACGATTATAAATGATTTTTGTTTGATTGAAAAACAACGCCCTACTTTAAAGTCTATTCTTCAAAAAATCAAAAATGCTCAGGTAGGGTTTGAAGACAGTCGTTCAACATTGCACATTATAATCAAAGGGTTAGGTTTTGATTGGAAAAAAACGCCTGATAATCGAGCGATATTGATGGAAAGTCATGAAGTTAGATTACTAAGAGTGGAATTTTTAAGAAAATTGAAAATGTATCGTGAAATAGGAAAAAACATCATTTACACTGATGAGACGTATTTACACAGTTCTCATATACATTCTAAGACGTGGTTTGATAAGAAAAATCCTAATTTAAAAAACCATATAGTAAAGTAAAACGATTGATAATAGTTCATGCAGGAGGAGAAATGGGGTTTGTAACTTTCAAATCTGGGAAAAAAAGTGGAGACTATCACGATGACATGAACAACGAAAATTTTATGAGGTGGGTAGAAACACAACTAATTCCAAATATTCCCGCGAACAGTGTGCTGGTGGTGGATAACGCTTCTTACCACAATACTTTGCTAGAAAAATGTCCAACAATGTCCAACATTTCAACAAAAAACTCATAATCTCAGACCCCGAAAACCCCCACATACCAATTTTGAATCGAATCGGACCATTATCACAAAATTCGTCCGCCAAAAACTACGTCTCGTGTTTTGCCTATACCAAATAATTTGGTACGCCTATGGAATCTCTATTAATAGCCACAGTTAGAAAATGGTTCGGACATCTTCGAGAAAAATTGATTGTTAGGTAGGGGAAGAGCAAAGTGGTCGTTTCAATACTGGACGAGCTCTACATTGCAACATCGCTCAGTTTGCGATTCCACAGCGACCGCAACGAGACTATGTCGCCTCGAAATTTGCCAGTGTGGAAGTAGATTTAGTGAGGCGCAATTCCTGGCATTCCCGCGTGGCACGTATCCCGAGAAACGAAAATAGCCGATCGGATCTTCTTTCTATACACCTAACGTCCGGTGTTATCAGTTAACACGCACCGCACGATTCTAACGCCGCTCGCGGGGGCGGGTTGCGGTTGTACGCTACCGTGCACACACACGTCATGTGTTAATCTATGAGGTGTTCGCGGTGAGCGGTATAGGCGGGTGGGACGCCCCGATTTTTTTGCACTGGATGGGCGAGATTTTCTTAGAGTTCGTAGATCTGAGAGGATTTGCGGCAAAGGCACGGAAGAGACTATCAACTGACAAGGAAACGATTGGTGTCATGCAGAAAATCAAAAATGTTTCAGAGCTTACATCTGCGTGCTATTTGAAATGTCCACTCATCTGAAAAATATCATCACAGAAAATATAGCTTTTATTTTTTAATTTTTTCATTTATTTATTGAATAATACCCATGCCTAATTACATGGATAGTGACTATAAATAAAAACTATATATATGGCACACATATCAGGATCTTCTATCACAATTAGTAAAACCAAGCGTAACCCCAAGGCTCTTGCTCTTTGGACTTCGAATAAGTGGGCCACAGCCAATCACGAATTTAGAATTTTGGTTGGTAAAGGACCACAGACCGGTCCATAGCCCTTGCCATGATGGTGTTTCTCGAACCATGACCGAGAGGAAATTTTGATCAAAAATTTGGAAAACAAAAATAATAATTTCTATTGAGGATGCAGCTTTGCTACCCTGTATGGATTAGTAGGTAACCCATCACTCCAGAGAGTGCCTGGGACGCTTGAAACGCGAGGGGTCGTCTATGTTATAATCAGTGGCTTCCTTCACGAGCGGATTCTCGTCAACTTATGCACAATCAAATACTTTTTGATTGCGTTCTCTGATGATACTTCTGATGGAAGGCAGATTTAAGTCTTCGTTATCATCCGCAGGACTCTCATTCGCGCCGCCAATGCTAGACCTGCAGATTTGGCCCCAGGCGGCTGAGGCATACAAAATGACACTCCTGAACATCATCTTGTAAATCATGACTTTGTTTTTGAGGGAGAGCTTACTCTTCCTGTTAATCAGAGGATATAACGAAATATCTTTTCAACCATTTTATCCCTGAAAACGTTGATGTGGTCTCCAGGTGAGCCGGCGGTCCACAGTAACTCCCAGGTATTCGACCCGCTCTGACCATTCTATCTCCCTTCCAGAGATAGTCACTCCCCTCTCCGGGTTGTTTCTCTTACGACCCATTGAAATCGCCTGTGTCTTATCTGTATTCAGCTTTATTTTCCACTCCAGATACCACTGCTGGAGGTCGTTAAATGCATTTTGCAAATAAACGACACCCATCAAGTGGTCAGCTGCAGAGAAAAGCAAAGCCGTATCGTCAGCAAATAAGGAGATCTTCACATGTTTGCTCCTTGGTATATCTGACGTGTAAAGGGCGTATAATACAGGAGACAGCACTGCCCCCTGAGGAACGCCAGCCTCAATTTCTCTCGAATTCGAGAGCAAATTGTCGATCCTGACCTGAAATGCCCTACCTAAGAGGAACGATTTAATCCACTTTATCAAACTAAGCGGCAGATGGAAGTCTATCAGCTTTGTCAGTAGGCCTTCGTGCCACACTCTGACGAAAGCTTTGCTGATGTCAAGCAAAACGATGTGAGCGCTATTGTTAGTATTTAGCGATGAAATTGTGTCCTCCACTAGCCTCATAACCTGAAGCTCGGTGGAGTGAGCACGTCTAAAACCAAATTGTTCATTAGGTAGGACATTTCTATCCTCCACTTCTTCGTCAAGCCTTTCCAGGACGATTTTCTCAGCCAACTTAGCTGAACTGCAAAGCTGACTGATCGGCCGATAGTTTTGCGGAAAGGTCGGGTTTTGTCCCTGTTTCAGAATCATAACCACGATGGCATGCCATCCACCTACGAGGAAATCTCTTAAGGCGCAAAGAGTTATTAATAATATTTAATAGTGACTGCACTTGGTTATCTGGAAAATACCGAATCATACGATTAGTAATTCCGTCGTAACCAGGCGCTTTTTTGGGATTCAATCCCTTGATATGGGCCTTGAGTTCATCCAACGTCCCCGATCTTCCAACGATCCAGATCATCGTCTGGATGTTCCTTCAGCCTAAATTGTCTTTCCATCGGGTCTGCAAAAGCTTGAGCTTTGGACTCAGGGTCATAACACTATGGCACACATGTGAACTGAATTAAACTGAGCTAAATATTATATTTCATGAATAATATCAACCTAGAGATTCGATGGGCTGTGAATACTCAAACACTTCCACACATATACATTATTGATATAATCAAGTAATAATTTTCGAAATCTTTTGGGTTTTAAATTCCAGTCTAATGCAATTAGAGAGTTAATGCTGTTGGCCGTACGAAGCATGATTATGAGAGGAGTTGAGACTAAAGGATATGCAACAATGTTGCTAATGTTTTTCGTCTGAGAATGTCTAACGAAGCACCATTGATTCAACTCAACGGGCGAAATTCTGTCCAGTCGGCAGAATACACGAGTAGCTAGAGTAGACTTTCGCCAAGATCCCTTATCGTCAGGGGAATTTTGTGACCAATGAAAATGCCATTCTGAGCGTGGCTTGGTTCTTGAATGCAGGATCCAAAAAGTTTGACAGACGAGTCAGGAAGGAGTTGGGTTGCGGGCTGGCAGCCAAAAGGTGTGTTCACAGCCCCCGAGGCCGCCGCTTTTGGCGGGGCACCAAGTTTTGTTTGGTTAGTTCTGGCTTTGCCAATAATGGGTGGATTTTTAGGACCTGGCGCGAAGAGCTCGTTTTTTGGGGCTAGCTTGATATCGAAGATATTTTCTTCGAGATACTGGTTTACGGGAGAAACGTCGAGAATAAATATGTTGAAATTTTAGTAGTCAGTTCGGATGACTAGATATCAAAGCTATGAAATGTATTCGACTGTCGACCGAAGGGTACGAGGAAATTGGGAATTCTATCTGGAAAATGGGATACGGGAGACAAGAATTAGGCTACAGGGTAAGTGCGGAAATTTTTGGAAAAAGTAGTTTAACGCTTGCTTTGATTTTACTGTTTGGGGTGAACCACATGTACAGAAACTATTCACATTGATGCAAATGCATAAAAAGTTTTTGAATTACGGAATTATCGGTAAATATAAAATACTAGGTTTCACGGAAAGAACGGATTCTATTTGTTTTACATAAGGAACAAGTTAATAGACGAAATAACAATTATAGCTCTTTTGATGTTGATTGATGTTTTGAAATTTATGGCTGTAATCTTTTTCTAAAGCTAGATATGATTTAATTTTTCCATTCTATTTTATCGATATTATTTTTCGTGAATTTTCAACGGTGTTATATATTTTTATGTTTCTAATTCAATGAGTATTGAATTTATCTTATTTGAAACTATAATTAAGAAAAAGATCATTTGAATTCAATAAAAGAGTCATTCAAGTTTTCATTTTCACTTGAAGAAAAGTCATTCGGAACAAAAGACAAAAAGTACTATTTAATATGATGAAAAGAAAAGTTATTCAAAGAAGACCTCGCATACTAAGCCGAAGGCACGAATCCAAGTCCGTGGGACTAGTCGTGACCAAAATAACAGTGCCTTACGTTCTAGTATAGAAATACTCTTTCAAAATTGTCGTTGTGTGTAGAAAAATTTAATTTTCCTGCATATACCCTGGTGTCTGCAGCTGCCCTTATAATATGTGAATATTATATTTATTTTTCGTTTTGTTCATGAGCAGGTGGACTATTGAAACACAACACTCTGTGTTTACACTTTTAATGCCAACGTTTCGGCGAAAAATTCCCGCCTTCTTCAAGGCTACAATATTAAAAAGAAAATACATGCTATATGCCATGACAGGAACCACACATTGAATATAATACATGTACAACAAACAGCATAAAAACATATACCAGAAAACACTCCCAATGTTCAGATTCTCCAATGAATGTACTCACCTCAAATGTAATTTGAGTATTTGGTTTGAAGTGAGTCGACGGATATTTTTGGTAGGTAATGAACGTCCACATTATCATTTTGTTTTATATAAAACAAAGAGTTGGTCAACAAAGCCTATTTTGCTTTGTGAATAAAGTTCATTCTTATAAAAAATTATTTAAAAAAACAGTGAATAGTCTATTGGCCCGTTTTACAATGCAGTTACGAATCCCCGATGAGGCTGGAACCAATAAGAGTTACGCTCATTCGTTTTCTCATTTCAGGGCTGTGCCACGCGCCTATCATGTCATGTATTAATCTATGAAGTGTTTGCTGGAAAGCGTTTCTCGCTGCCTGAACCGTCGACAAAGTACCGGCGTGGGCCAATAATCACTATAATCTACCGTAAATGAGTTGGTCAGCCTTCACTCACGGAAGCTAACTAATTTACCTTTCTGATGGGTTTCGACGATCTGCTTAGATCGGGTGGTTGATGATAATGCGCGTTAAGCGCTACCGATGATCGATGACCGCTCTTGAGAATTAATATTCTTTAATTTCTCTTCTGTCTCATGCCCAACACTTGAGTGCCGAATTAGTATGACTAGGAGCTCAAATTAGCGGTATGGCCCGAAATTAACCAGAAGTTCTTGGATAAGAGCTTAAATAATCCAGCAAACACTTCTGTGACAAGACATGTGAGAGTCGCATTGCTGTATCATTGGGATATTAGTCTTATTACAACACTGCGTTGTGTAGATTGTATAGTGGATACAACGTTAGAATGTGATTATTGCGACGTCCAAAAAACTTTCGTGATGAAAGTTGATAAAATTTGGATTAACTCTATGACTTTGAAGCAGTCAATCACAAAACACTACCCGTCTATCGCCATCGTCAGCATATTTTTCAGTATTTTTCGTGCTGATTCGTTACTTATCTGCATTTCTTGACTACTTTATTTCAGAGAAACCGTTTTATCAACCTCAACCATAGCAAAAACGTTAATCTCAGTCTCTTCATTTATGATAAACCGCCTGTCGATTTCCTTCTTGCCTAAAACGATTCTCAACATACGGAAAATACTGATGGGCTGGATGTTCCTGATTGGGATATATCTGATCATAAAACTCAGCAGCATTCCTTGAATTTCTTTGACATTCTCCGAATATTGATAACACTTTTTCACTTTGAGTATACATTATTTTGGAGAAAAATTAAACTGAAATTCAACGAAATTTAAAAAACTTTCACCTTCTCCGCATAAAGCTTATATCACTGTCATTACCTAAGTGAATGTTTGGTTTTCCAAAGAAGACTTGATGAAAATAACTGCAAAATATTATTCATCATGGCTATCTTTGGTACAATTGACAAAAGCAAATATTTTTTTTATTGGTGCCCCATTTTACCCTTTCAAAGCACGCCTCAGCGTGTTTAAATGGAACTTTAAAAAAACGCGCATTTTTTAAAGTTACCATGGCAACATCAACAAATCGAGAAACGTGAAGTCTAAATGGCAAATTTTTTATTATTGATCTGACAGGAGGACCTTGTAACGTCAAATAAAATATTACTAACAACTCGTTCATTTATATGTGATACCTCTTGCTCTTCCATCCATTTGATGAACTTTTCATATTCTTTTTTATATATATCACTGGATTTTCGCGGTATTAACCGCGATTCTGCCTCACTATTCACAAAATCTATATTAGAATTATTCATTTTTGAGCTCCGGTGACAGCAAATATTGATCTTTGATAACAAATTGCAAATGAATATCTGTTTTTCTCATTTCCATGACAACGAAAGGTTTACTGATGTCACATCACGAATTCAACCATTTTGCATTATTAGTTCTTATTTCTATTTTTGTAGTAATAATACCAGTATATATGATTTCAAAGTGCACCAATAAAAAAAAATAGCGTAAAGTATTCGTGGATAACTGGTCTTAAAAACACTTGCTCTATTTCGAGCACTCCGGCTGCGCCGTCGTGCTCGAAAAATCGCGAGTGTTTTAAAGCCCTTTTTATCCACTTATACTTCAATATACTTATCTAGTAATTTCCTTAGTAATATTTAATTTATCTTCTTATTCTTATTAGTATCGTTAGATTCGTCAAAAAATCCTTTTTTCGGAAAGTGCTTGTCAAAAAAGGTCGCCATTTGAAAAATAATACTTAGTCACGAAAATGTTATTTTGCCAACCTGTCTTATTCCTATCTATCATACTAGTCACTGAAACTTTGCGATTGTAATTTTCTGACACCACCTGAGGTCCTCAGATCAGTTTACGTCCGATCATGGCCACCTAGATGCAATATTAAAAGTGACTCTAAAAAAATTAAGTAGGCGTAAAAACTTTTGAAAATGCCACATTCTGGTCCAAAATTGTCTCAGAAATCCAAAAATGTTACAATATACAGGATGTTCCATTTAAAAATTCAAAACCGGAAGTGACCGAAAAGTGAAAAATATGCGAAAACTCACCTCTTTCCACACCATTCACCTATATCAAATCTTATTTTGAAACACCTAATATTCTAGAAGTTATGACTTGTCTAATAGATACGTTGACATCCGGTGTATGACATTGTATCGAGATCTTTTGTCAATAAGAATAATAATAATAATTTATTGAGTCCTTTAAGATCAAATACATGATATAGGATAGGTCAAGAACACAAAAAGGTAGACAAATAATCAAAATACCAAAATACAAAATATAAATGTCACATATACACAGATAGAACTAACATTTTATCTGGAATTTAAAACAAATCAAATGTGAAATATAAATGTCATATATAAACACGTACAGAACTAACATTTTATCTCGAGTTTAAAAATTCAGAAATGCTGTAGAAACAGTTTTCTTGCAGATATTTCTTCCATTTTGATTTGAACATATTTTTTGATGTGTTGAAAATATAAACAGGATGTCCATAAAATCAGATGTGGAATCATCTGCGACTGAAAGATAAACTTTAGTCACTATCTTCCATCGTCAAGATAACCTCTTGTGGGGTATTCATGTTGAAAAGGGAAACATTCTCAATTGAATATTGATAGAAAGATTTTTCTGTGAATTGAAAAATCTACGATTAAAATGAAGTTATTTTTTGTGAATGTATAACAGAAAACAACTACTTCCCCGGCTAAAGCCACGCTGGACATTGAACTACATCTGATAGATATTCTGAAAAGGCCCTCATTCAAAAGAAAAAATCTGAAGTTGAAAATTTGCATTTTCATTCATATAGTTATTTAATCTTCTATTCCAGCCTTAATTAAGACTGGAATATAAAATCAAATAACTATCTAAATGAAAATGCCTTAATTAAGACTGGAATATAAAATCAAATAACTATCTGAATGGAAATGCAAATTTTCAAATTCAGATTTTTTTTTCCAGAATATCTATCAGATGTAGTTCAATGTCCAGCGGGGCTTTAGTCGGGGAAGTAGTTGTTTTCTGTTAGACATTCACGAAAAATAACTTCATTTCAATCGCAGATTTTTCAATTCACAGAAAAATATTTCTATCAATATTCAATTGAGAATGTTTCCCTTTTCAACATATTTTTGGTTTGAATTTTCTTTAGATCAGTTGGAAGATTGTTCAAAAATGTAATTTCTGTATATGACGGACTGTTCTTAAAGAATAATGTGTTATGAGTTGGAATCCTTATGAGATCTCCGTTTCTAGTGAAATAGTTATGATGTTGGGAAACAGTGTCGTGCATATGTTTCTGTTTCAGAAATAACATTATACATTTAAAAATATATATACATGGATATGTTAAGATATTGAATCTTTTAAAATAATCTCTACAGGAATCTCTAATCTTTAGGTTGAAAATGAGTCTGATGACTCTTTTCTGTAGAATAAATATTCTGTTGGAGTTGCTGGAGCTGCCCCAGATGTTGATATTACAGGAGATGTGGAAGTAGATTATGGCATAATAAATATTGACTAGTTGAGTTATATCAAAAATATTTTTCAGTTGTAGAATGGCATAATGACCACTATTTAACTTTTTAAAAACAGCATTTATATTTGCTTCCCATCTCATATCACTATCTACGACCGTTCCGAGAAATTTAGTATTTTCAGAGAGACTAATTACATCATCCATCACTCTTGAAAATTTGTTACAATTTTTGATCTGCGATAGAACTGCATACACACCGTTTTGTCTGAGTTCACAATTAAAGATTTTGTTTCACACCAGGATGTGAATTCCTTTGACAATATATTCAATTTACCTTGGAGTTCCTCGAGACTGTCAGCATCAGCAGCCAAAGTTGAATCATCAGCATAGATAACTATACATTGTGTGCTAATATGAAGTGGTAGATCGTTTATGAATAATAAATAAATCAGTGGACCTAAGATGGAACCCTGAGGAACTCCCAGGTCCATAGAATAGAAATCAGACCTATGCTCTTCAATTTTGACAGATATTTTTCTAAGGCGCATGTATGAGACTAACCACGACAGAAAGTTACCACGAAATCCTAAAGAGTAGAGTTTGCTTTCGATAATAGTATCAGAGATGCGCTCAATGACACAAACTAAATTTATTACCATTAGAATATGGAAAATTCGAGTTGAACCACGTCTGAAAATTTGAAGCAACGTCCAAAAAACTGAAAAATGATTAGTTATGGTGAAGAAATGAAGTGATTTTCATACTGAAGCCCCAATCTGCCTATTTCTCAGGTTTCAATTCAATCGAGTACAAAACGATTTTCCAATCACATGTTGTTTTTCACAAAAGACCTAATTCTGCAGTTCTTGTCAAAAAAAAATCCTATTTCAAACTTTAGGAAAATCGATGTAGTTTTTATATTTGCAAGGATGGAATTGAGTGTTGCTCAAGAATGAGTTATAGAGTAGTTTTCTAATTGAACTGAAAATCAATCAAAATCCTTCTTAGCTGTTGAATCATGGCAAGTTTGAAAGACCATTTCCATTAGGTAGGCATGTTTTTCAAATATCTTTTTTCATAAATTCTTAATTTTCCATTGCCAGACATCTGCCTATGTTCCTCTGAATGAAAAACAAAATATGATCGAATTACCTATGGGATTTGACTTAAATATCCAAGAGTTTTCCCAATTTACTTTTTAACCGACGAAACCAAAAAGGAGAAGGTTCCCTAGTCGACGCGTATATTTTTTTTATGTATGACCACGCATAACTTTTTACTGAGACGTTAGATTTCAATAACTTTGTTCAGTGGATAGGGTGTACTTCGTAATTGGTCCCATTTGAATTTAAAAGATGGAATCCACCCCTAAGGGTAGAAAAATTAAGGATATTGATCACTCACCCTCTGAATTCTGGTCCGTTAACTAATTCTATCAGGCATAACTTTGTACTGGGTTCTTCGATTTAGATGTTTTTTTTATTAGATAGGGTATACCTCATAGTTGATCATATTTGGATTTCGAATGGAATTATCCACCCTTATGGGTAGAAAAATAGGGGATACATGAGCAAGTGTCAACAAATATTTGAAAATGAATAAACTCAAGCTGAATGAATTGAAAACAAAAGCAATATAATCACTACCAAATATAAATACAGCCTTATAGACCTAAAAAATATTAATCTCAACATTGATGATGAAAAAATTTAAATAGTGAACACAACTAAATATCTGGGATTCCAAATAGATAATACTTTATCATTTGATAATCATTTTGATTATATTCATGAAAAAATTTCAAGGAAATTATTCTTTTTTTCTAGAATTGCCAATAATCTGTCAACTGAGTCAAGAATCACAGTTAATAGACAATTGTTCAGCCACACTTCGACTACTGTTCCTCTATCCTATATCTCTTCAATCTGAATAAATTGTCTCAACTCCAAAAACTTCAGAATCGTGGTATGAGGATCATTTTGAAGTGCGGGAGGGATACTCCTATTAAGATTATGCTTAATGTTTCAAATTAGCAATCTATTTCCCAAAGACTGTTTTATTTCACCATGATATTCGTATACAAAATACTGAACAATTTAGGGCCATGCTATTTCAAACAGTACATTATCTTCAATCATGACCTTCACCACCACTTCACTCGAAATAATAATAATTTATATATTAATAGAGCAAATCACAAAAACACCATGATTTTCAAAGGTTTCGATCAGTTCAATAAATTACCAAATCTTATTAAAAGTAGCCCATCTCTGAACATTTTCAAAAATGAACTGAAGAAATTTGTTTCAAATGCACAAATATGATATATATTATTTAAACCGACTTTTTAATGTTTGTTATATATTTTATTGTATATTTTTTCAATATGTACCACATATCTCTTGCTTTAACTTTTTTTTTAAGCTGATTTGTATATTAGGATATCCTATTTGAATGAAGATATATCTATCTATAATTGATTTTTCACTTGTGAACATTTGGCACACATATGTAGTTGACAATGACACATCGCTTTTGTCATTATTTTTTTTCTCCTACATCCGTCACAATAATTATATTCTATGAGAGGATGTAATCATATACAAAGTAATGAAATAAATTACCAGAACAAAAAAAATAATTTATATTACAACAAATAGTAAAAGTAGATAATCATATTATTCTGGTAATAGTTGAAGTAAGGTGGGTAAGTAAGTATTCTGGAAGTAATAAAAAAACAAGTGGATAGTAATTAGTAGATTTCTGCCACAAAAATAAAAACTTTTTTTAACAAAAAATTAAACCGACGAAATACGGAACTGAAAAGTAAAAAATGAAATAAACCTTCTTAGTCTCAATAACTAAGCTCCTAAACTAATGTAAGTAACTAATTTTGAGTCGGCGCCAAACGAACAATCAACGAAGATCTTCAAATTACTTCAAAAAAATTATCAGAATGTCACCGCCCAACTCGATGCCATCATTTTATGCCTTATCTAATTCATTTGCTTGTTTGTTCGGCGCCGACTCAAAATTAGTTACTTACATTAGTTTAGGAGCTTAGTTATTGAGACTAAGAAGGTTTATTTTATTTTTTACTTTTCAGTTCCGTATTTCGTCGGTTTAATTTTCTGTTGAAAAGTTTTTTAAACAGTCACAAGAAAGTAGACATCCTAAGCAATTCCGGATTCGAATTCAATACTTTTATCTGCCCATTCACAATCCTTTATATGCATCACCCTCTCGCTGAAAATATCTGAAACGAACACAATAAATAACCCCGGTCGCCAATAAGAATTCTTCAAACGAAATCGATCGTCGACGAGGAGGAAACGACTTGTGTACATTAATTGTTGGCATATAGGGTAAAGCGAGTCGACTTTTTCAATTTCCACGATGTTAAATGGCATTTTCTCCGAAGCGTCACATTATTGTGTCGTAGACATCGGAGTTGGCAAAGCCATTAGATCAACAGGTTTCTGCGTTTAAGCTCCTCTCGACAGTATTTCAACACGAGTGATTGCTGTTAGATGCCGAGATGGGATAAGTCTGTTTTTGAATGGGCAAAAAAATATGTTTTCGAACGCTGAATGAAGTGTCGATTAATGTTTTCAGATGAAGTCAGAAGACAAACATTTGAAGAGTGGGCAATCCCAGCTTAGATACTGTGCTTCAGTCGAATTTTAAATGACATTAATATATAAACGAAGGATTAGATCCATGGTTTCTCAAAATGGAGTGGCTAATTTCTAACATGAACGTCTCCACGTAAATGTTCTATTTTGAAATCATCCATTTGCACAGTTTATTATGGTTTACACTTTTAATAAGGGGCAAGGTTGAACTTTCGCCCAATAATTTTTTCCTCCCCACATGTAAGTTATATAACACCTCATTATACATATTTTACATTGAATATATCTTACAGTTAGACTGAAGATGGACCTATAGAGGTCCGAAACATGTTTCGTGTTCAAAATAAAACATTTACGATTTTGAGTTTTTGTCACGTTAGAAATTAGCCACTCCACTTTGAGAAACCATGTACCTAATCCTTCGTTTAAAAGATGCTAGTCGAGCAATCCTGGTCCGCAACTACAAAACCTTATAACTACATCGGATAAAAACTTTCTAACAAAAAATTAAACCGGCGAAATACGGAACTGAGAAGTAAAAAACAAAATAAACCTTCTTAGTCTCAATAACTAAGCTCCTAAACTAATGTAAGTAACTTATTTTGAGTCGGCGCCAAACAAACAAGCAAATGAATTAGATAAGGCGTAAAATGATGGCATCGAGTTACGCGGTGTCATTCTGATGATTTTTTTGAAGTAATTTAATGATCTTCGTTGATTGTTCGTTTGGCGCCGACTCTAAATTAGTTACTAACATTAGTTCAGGAGCTCAGTTATTGAGACTAAGAAGGTTTATTTTACTTTCTACTTTTAAGTCCCGTATTTCGTCGGTTTAATTTTTTGTTAAAAAGTTTTTGTTTTTCAATTTTCTGTGGCTGAAATCTACTAATTACTACCTACTCGTTTTTTAATTACTTCCAAAATACTTACCCACCTTACTTCAACTATTACCAGTTGAATAATATGATTATCTACTTTTATTATTTGTTGTAATATAAATCATTTTTGTTGTTCTGGTTAGTTTATTTCATCACTTTCCATCCTCTCATAGAATAAAATGATTGTGACGGATGTAGGAGAACAAAAATAATGACATTAGCGATCTGTCATTGTCAACTACATATGTGTGCCAATGTTCACAAGTGAAAAATCAATTATTTCCTATTTTTTTCTACCCGTAAGGGTGGATAATTCCATTTGAAATCCAATTATGATCAACTATGAGGTATACCCTATCTAATAAAGAAAGAATCATCCAAATCGAAGAACCCAGTACAAAGTTATGCCTGATAGAATCGGTTAACGGAGCAGAATTCAGAGGGAGAGTGACCAATATCCTTCATTTTGCTACCCTTAGGGGTGAATTTCATCTTTAAAATGCAATTGGAACCAACTTCAAAGTACACCCTATCCACTGAAAAAAGAATTATCGGAATCAGACGTCCCAGTAAAAAGTTATGCGTGATCATACATAAAAAAAAATATTCGTGTCGACTAGAGACCTCCTCCTTTTTGGTTTCGTCGGTTAAAAACTACACTATTGGACATCTGGCTCACTAGTGAATGTCTGAGGAAACAACTAACTCCCAACTATGTATCCCTCCAAAACAAGTCTTCCACCCTGGCTGCCAGAAAAGCCGTCCACACAGCACGTAACACCTGGATCAAGAATGAAATCAAACATCATTACGCGTACTTAGATTCTATCAACATACAACTGAAATGGCTTTATAAGAAATTGGCTAATCAATTACGTCGGAGCAATAACTTATATTCAATAAAAGCGCCTGAAAATATACTGAAGTGTATATCTGAAGGAGGAAACTTTGCAGGCAGTATGTGATCACAAGCTGCAATTAAATTATGTTGGTTATCCTGTTTCAGTAAATGATATTCAGAAATATGGTAAACATTCAGTAACACCACTACAACTGTTTGACTATTCTTATACCGTTCCGGGTTAGAGCCCTTTTTAGTTTTTAATCACGTGATTATCAAGTACCGTTTTTTCGAGGGTAATACCATAATTGCTAGAGATTTTATCGCTCGAAAAATTTTTAGTGTGCGATTTGTTACAAATAACCTTCTAATTTTTCACATTGACAACAAATTAAGTAATTTCATTTTTTTATGTACCTCAACAAATAAAACACGACCAACTTTGCCATTTCAAACATGAGCAACAATTTATTACGACTTCAAATAAAGGGAGAATTGTTGCTTATGTTTGAAATGGAAAAGTCTTGTTCGTCTTGCAGTTCATATTAAATAACCATCTGTGATTCCTATAAAACATAAAAATCGTTCTATTCATAGCGCAAATGCAAATTATCACCCGGCACGGGAAATAAAACCAAGAGTCCCCAGCAGTTGCCGGTTTAATTTAATAAAAGTACCATGTCATGACAGTCGTTTTGTGTTCGATGAATAGCAGTAGCATCACGAACAAAAAAAAGGGCGATAGTTAACAGCCTTGCACTGCAGGCTTTCGTATAGTGCAAGATTATCATTTGTGAGATGAATAGGTGAATACCAAAGCTGCACAAGTCATCCTAGCGTGTCTGAAATATTGCTAAAATGATTAGGCATACTGGGAATACGTGTCTTCAGAGATAATTCATTTTAAATACGTTAAAAAATCAATCAAATCAAATTCTCGTACCCGTCAAATTTTATATCACAACTTCACTTCAGTTCCCAATGAAAATAATTTCACTTTATCATCTTTTTTATTGTAGTCTTCCTGATGATGGAAATAAAGATTTCCGAGAGGTTGGATGAACTTTAATGAGTTTTCCGTTTCAATGTCGCAAACCCCAAGTTGTATACCTCATTAGTCTCTTTCTCTCTCATTCTCTCTCTTTCTATATATATATATATATATATATTGTTATGTTATGAAAGACCAGAAATTTATTTTGAAAGGTAAAAAGAAATAATTTCAATAAAAAACCTACAAAAATAATAATTACTTACTAGTTAGTAGTTCAAGAGATATTGTTTTTACATATTTTTAAGATTCTATTTCTTTTATGAAGCCTCTGTATGATATTAATACATAAAAATATCCAAATACTATAATACAATCAATTTCATACACTGTCATAATGATTATAACCCATAATTGTTTAGAAGACAACAAAAAAGTCTAGATTTACAAAATCATCCTGAATAAAATGAGATCAACAAAATTATAAGCTTGAAACATACAGTATATGAAATTGTATCTAACTAAAAATTGCCAATGGGAGAACAACAAACTTCTTGATGACAATAGCCAATCAGGAAACAGTATGGTCAGATGTAAGATTTGAAATTGTGAGAAGATAAGAACGGAAAAGTGTCAGAGACAATTATCACTGAATATTGTACATAGTTTGTGAGACAGGAAAAATAATGTTATTCATAAGTTTTGACAAATAACCCCAAAGAGTGATAATGTGACAACAAAGTGCGCGAATTTGAAAATTCAAATGATTTGGAAACAGGGAGAAATGGTATCCAGGTGACAGAAAACAAAGCCACGGGGAAGATTGAAAATAATTTGGAAAAGAATGCCACGTTTTGTTTGGAGGAAAAGGAAAATTCAGTAATTTCATCAATATAAGCAGCAAACAACATTACCTTGTATGTACCCCATATACAAATATTCCAAAGCTGATTTCTGGATTTGTATGGTTCTTTTTGGTATTGGAGTCCCTGAGAGCAGTGGATTGAAAGGGGATCCAAATTCTGGGTGTGTATTGAACAGCGACAGTTCCAGCGTCAAGGTATAAACTTTTCTAGTGCACATCACGAACTGAATAACCTCACTAATAACTCATATCAAATCAGAAGAACTTTATTTCATTTGATTTTGAACTATTAAAGAAATTTTCAACCTTCAAGGTAAAAGTGAGGTTGTGTATATTTATCCTTGACCGTTTCTCATGATTGTCCATGAAAATTTGTAGAATGACCATAGAATAAGTTATCTATCGTAAGCCAGGTTAATTTAAGTTTTCCTGAATAAAGGAAATAATTGCTTTTTGATACTTTGTCGTTTTGTTTTCCACAATGATCTGCAACCGTACTTATAAACATTGAATAGATTGAGATTTGACATCAAGCAGTGGCTCAATTGCCTGAACTGGCTATCTGAGACAAGAGGCGTACCAACTGAGTTTAGCTGTGGTAAGAAAAGTGATAACGATTGGCAGCAACGTGACGAGAGAACAGTGACGTTAGCTAGCAATTATTATGACATTGCAAAATATATAATACAGGGCGAAAATAAATTATCTATATCATATCAATTTGAACCCAAGGGGGATAAAAATCAACAACAACAAATTATTTTTACAGATCACATTTCATAACAATTTGGTTCCCAACTACGAACAGAGATTATTAGCAATCATCATTTTATAATAACAAATTATTTGATATATCATCATTTCATAACAATTTTGGCACCCAAAACGTGGGGCGGAATAATAACAAAATAATTTGTTATATCATTATTTTATAACAATATATATATATATATACATACATATCTATAAATATATATATATATATATATATATTATTGTTATGATAAGAAATATTTGTTCAATGTAAAAAGAATAAAAAGTGATATAATGATACTTGCTATGTGTGTTTTGCAAATTTTCTGTACATTTTGCTTTTCTGAATCCTTGTACCATTTTCTAGTCGACGCAGATGTCTCAAGAGTTCAGCAGTGGAGCTTTTCTATTGTCATTTAATTTGCACAACCTATAAAAAATATAGAAATCAAAATTCATGAATAAAACTTTAGATCTCAAGTAGACAAAAATAATATTCAAGTTGGAATATCCTGTATGCTAAAATCAAATCAGAAGGAAACATGACAGCGACATGTCAAAACATTTCAATAGAAAATGATAAAATATAGAAATTTTAGTACAGGAAATCGTCAGAAATGAATTTTAACTAACTCTGTATATATTATCTAAGGTATCGAAAATCCATAGCATAGTTTAGAATAAGGAAAAGTGTCATAGAAAGTGAGTAGAAACCAAAAATTTGTTGAAAAAACAAAAAGTGATGGTTGCCAGGAAGAAAAATAACAAGTATTTCGGGGGCTAAAAAAATTATTTTTGGAAGAACACAGTAACAAAATTTTGCTAATCAATAAATACGAAAATACACCAAGAACGAAAGCAAATCAGCCATTTGACAATCTAGGCCATGTCCAGAGACCAATAGGCGTTGCAACAGCCAAGGAAAACCATTTACCTCCAGGACACAGCCAAATTCCTATCCAGTGAAGCTGCAAACTCAAATAGCCAAAGAACACTTCGAGGATTCGAGAAAAGTCTCAAGCTAAACGAATCACAGGTACTTTTAATAAAAATCTAAACAAAGTGAACGTATTCGGTTCAGACACTTATTTCAGTTCATTTTATGACACTTTTTCACTGTTTGTTTTGAACTTTAATTTCTTGTTTGCTTTCATAATTTAATATAACCAATTATTATATTTGAAAGTCACTTGATTGCACATGAGCAAGGTATTTCACTTTTCACATTTCACTGTTTGATAGATATTTAAGCATTCGATTCAATAAAAGAATAACTATTGGACTGTTTTCTGGATTCATTATTCATCTGTTGATCACATTACAACCAATATTTCCTAAAACAGTACATTGAACATTGATTTCAAGTAGAGCAACTAGATGGCACCACTGAATCCTGCTTTGAGAGGGAGTAATATCATGTGTCCATAGGCGTACCGACTGAGCTGGTATAAGGTAAAAGAATACAGGTAGAAGAATATTTGAAAAAGAGTAAGCAACATAGCCGGATATTTTATTAATGTTATGATAGGTATTTCTTTTCAAAATTTTCAAATAAAAATGAATCAATTATTCATACTTATTATAACAAATGGCAAATATTTCATTATGATGACTAGTTATTAAAAAAAAAAAATAGAAATCAAAATACTAGCAATAATAATCATCATAATAATTATCGCCAACGCGGGCAATAACAATAATGATGGTATCTTCACTTCACTTTGGAGACCTGCAGAACATCACTTTCCAAAGACTCGTTCATCCAACGAACAGCGAGGCTTTGGAACTCATTGCCTAGGGAGGTGTTCCCCGAGGCATACAACCTCCAGAAATTTAAGAAGAACCCCAACTCTTACCTTCTTTCCCTTGGTTCCCACGATGTTCTCTGAACATTACAGGATATCCATTTTCATGGGAACCAGAACATAAAAAAAAAAAAAATATACAGTGAGTTTCTGAAAGAAAATTTTATTCCTGATAACAAAAACAATATTCTGCGTGGTATTTGCTGGTAGGTATTAGCACTCTGAGAGGTTCTGATGAATATATATATATATATATATTTTTTTTTTCTTTAGTTTCTTGACCACATATATATTTTCTTCAAATTCTCGGAATAGAGGTCTGATTCAGTCAATTCATATAATTTTTCTTAACGACGTTTCTACATGGTATTTGTCATCATCAGGTTAAACTAAAATTAAAAATATGGAGTTTGAGACATATTTAACTCAACACAATATTGAAATGTATGCACTAAAATCGAACCATATGTTTTTCAAGAATTATTTTAGTGCATACATTTCAATATTGTGTTAAGTTAAATATGTCTCAAACTCCATATTTTTAATTTTAGTGTTTTAGTGATGACAAATACCATGTCGAAACGTCGTTAAGAAAAATTATATGAATTGACTGAATCAGACCTTTATTCCGAAAATTTGTAGAAAAAAAAAAAAAAATATATATATATATATATATATATATATATATATATATATATATATATATATATATATATATATATATATATATATATATATATATATATATATATATATATATATATATATATATATATATATATATATATATTCATCAGAACCTCTCAGAGTGCTAATACCTACCAGCAAGGATGAAAATTTCTCTATAATTTTGTGCATTTCATATATATATATATATATATATATATATATATATACAATAACTTTCAAACCGACGGTATTTCAGGGTTCTGGGACCAATAGTCAATGTCAAATGAGTCTTTCAATACATAATTAACCTCAAAACACATTCGTCCACTTCCATAGAGGACAAATGGTGAAACAGCAGCAGTTTGTGATTGAATTCTTCAACCAGGTTGTGTCTAACTGCACTACAAAAGATCGATTTCTATTAAATAGTTTTTCTCCGGTTGAAAATACAAATATGCCTGTATTTTATATTTTCGAATGTTTCAATAGTTAACATACAGAATCGGAGTTGTTTCAGAGGGTTTAGATATGGACACATTCACTGACTTGACTTTTATAGACACTTTAGAAGCACCCACATTAACGTTACGAATCTAGACGAAAAATCGAAACCCCTGTCGAAATAAGAACAGTTAGAACGATGTATGAGAAAAAAACTGATCTACTGAAACAAAGCAGCCTTAAAGTCATTAAAAATTGAACCAAAACATCTAGAAAATTTGTATTTGTATTTTGTATTTATTTCTCCATTTGGTATTACAATAATTTAGTAATAATATAATATAATAATTTGAGTGCACCTGATCTCAGGATTAGATCGTTTTGTGCCTGAATAATACTAAATGACAATAATTTACTAAGAGTATTACGAACATTTGATAGCTAATATAAGGAGTTAGATTATATAATAACAATATAAGAATAAAATGAACTAAAATTATAAGAAACTAAGTAAATAGTAAGAGATAATGAATCTAATATCTGTTGTAGGAGTATTTCAAGAGTTCTAGAGCTTTGTAAAATGAAAGATATCAGCTTTCTGCAGAATGATTTATAACTATAAATATTTTTGATGGACTCTGGAATAAAATTGTATATTTTAGGACAATTTTATCTCATTGACTTTTTATAGAGAGTGGAATACGGACGAGGAATATTTAGATATTTGTGACTTTTTTGTCGTGTATTGTGACTGTGTGAAATTTCTTGATGTTGTATTCTGTTTTTGTATACGAATTTTGCAATATTGAAAATATATAGTTGTGTTACGTCAAGCAATTTACTTTCTATGAAGAGTTGTTCGGTGGGGAATCTTTTTCTCAGGATTACTTCTAAGATCCATTTCTGTGTGACTTTCAAACAATTTATCTGATTATTATATGCAGTTCTCTATACTATTATTCCATAGGATATGACAGATTCTACTAGGGATTTATAGGCCAGTTTCAACCATTTTTTCTGTAAGAATATCTCTGAGTTTCCAAAATGCAATTACCAGTTTTCTCAGTTTGCTATTCAAAAATTCTGAATGGTTATCCCGTCTGAGTGTTTCTTGATAATTACTCCCAGATATTTGATTTCTGTAGTGTTTTGGATTGTATTTTTACAATTACAGTTGATTGGATCACATATTTCGTGAAATTTATTTGATTTTAACTTTGGTTGTGTTATGGAGCTGTTTGTGAAGGTTATGAATTTTGTTTCATTCTCATTCAGACTTAAGAGGTTACAGTTCATTCAACATTTGACTTTATATAAACCTGCTTCTCCGTTTTTTGTAATGTCTGACCAATTTGTTCCATGGAATAGGAGGACCGTATCGTCAGCATATGAGATGATATCTCCACCCATCTCCATATTCAACATTTCATTGATATAGAGAAGGAATAATTCAGGACCAAGGACTGTTCCCTGGGGAACGCCATATTTGATTTCTGACGGTTCACTGAAATTATTTTTATTTTTACAATGGATTTTCTCTTTGATAAATAACTTCTGATTAGCGATAACGGCAAGCCTCTATTCCCGTATTTTTCAAGTTTTTCTGAAAGTTTGTCATGTGAGATGCCGTCAAATGCTTTAGCTGAATCCAAACAGATACCTAGCGCTTTTCATTTTTATTGAGGAGTTGGTGGATTTCATTTGTGAAATAATGCAGTGCATCTTCGGTGGAACATCCTGCCTTGAATCCGAATTGTTTGCTAGATATGAGCTGGTGGTGATCGATGTGATTTTTTGTCTATTCCTGAAGCGGCATTAGTTTTGAGATTATCAATTATTCCTAATATTTCTGTAGTCGTGATAGGTGTTGAAAATGGGGAGTTTTTTATGGGTTTTTCTTTTATGTCGAGTGGTGATTCAGTATCTGATCTTATCTAATCATTCTTGCAAGGTATTCTCCAACTTTTGCGAAATGATTCATGAATATGTTAGATATTTTATGAGCATCAGATTCACATTCATTATTTCCATTATATATAGAGACCGGTTCGGTGGATTCGTTATTTGAAACGGAGTTTTTTATTACTTGCCATATTTTTTCGTATTTTTTTTTGTTTGTATCTAGAATTTTTTTGGAGTAATATTTTTGTTCAGTTGTTTTAAGTAGCTTCGTGAGGGAATTTCTATATTTCCTATACTCTTGCCAAAGTTCTTCGTTGTCTTTATCAACCAGTAATTTTTTTTTCCAATGCATCTCTTTTTTTAATTGATTGTATTAATCCATTAGTAATCCAGGGTTTAGGTTTTTTGGTGGCTTTGATATTATCATATTGGGTACACTTTTCTAGGTGATATACCAGGTGTTTCTTAATATTATTGAAGGCCCTTTCAGTATCATTTTCATATACGTTACTCCAAGGTGCAGTTCGCAATATTATATTAGGTGCTTCATAATCAATCTTGGTGATTTGTATGAAATCATCAGGATCATTCATTTTTAATTCATTATATTCCTCTGCTATGTTTAGTAGTATGCTGTAGTGATCAGGATTAGAATTAATATATAGATACGATCACCGACGACCTTTGAGCCAACAAAGCACGAAATAACAAACCAATAGTCAGTAGTTGGGAATGCTGGACGGCTAATAAGTAGAACTGAAAGACCACTTCAAGATAACCGGATTCTAGGGCAACTAAGTGGACTTTTGATTCCGGAAGTAGCAGACTAAGAACCAATTATATGTAAGAGACCTATGCTGCAGAAAATGCAACAATAGAGACAGGAATCCTTTGCGAGTGAGAAGAACGAGAAGAACGAGCTGTTATATAAAACAAAACTGTTGAGATTCATCAACTCTTTCCTTTGGTATTAAGGAAAAAGTGTTATCTTCAAGGAACATCCTGTATGTTTTGTACTAGCATTAACACTTTTTCCAGTTGTTCATTCATTCGCAGTCTTCATGACTCATGGCGTTTATTGTTTCCATTCGATCTCAATTACACACGTAAAAAGCCAATTTAGTCTCGTAAATAGGCTCCGGATGGGTTCCCATAGAAAAATCACGTTTGGTTTACGGTTTCTTTCGTGACAAGCTCTCGTTGGAGAAATAATGATGATGTTATTATGCTATCAGAACTGCCCGGAGCATGATGTGATTTACCGAATTCTACGAGTCGTGGTTGCTTTTTTCAGTATCATGGGAATGCTCGAAACATTATTATACAGAAACATAGAGAGATACTATTGATTGGACTCCTTGAAATAAGAAATACATTCTAAAGGTACAGTTGGCTTTCATACAATAATAATATTTGATGATAATATGAGTTGAGTATCATTTCTAGGCTTATAACAGTGTATTAAAGAAAATTATTTTTAAACCAATTCATGTTTTCTCGAAGGGTATATTTATTTTTGCCGATTGATGTTATTCGAGGATTGCTTATCGAGAATATGAGCTGAAAGTGACATCCGGGCTGGAACTCATCATCAGTTTAATTAACCTATTGAAGGATTTTGTAATGGAGTCTCTAATAAAAAAAAAATACTTCGGTCAGTTCATGTGATTCCAATATTTCATTGAATCATTATACAGAGTGGGCCATTGAAAACGAAACAGCAGCTCTGTAGGTCGGCAGAACCGAATTATATAAAAACGCTCGGACACGTCAACTGCATTTCAAATGGCAACATATGGCAAATGATACCTCATTTGAAAGGTATTCCCCTTCTTAATACCAAACAACAAAAATTAATTAATTATATCGATTCGTTTTCGAGATATAGGAACTTGAAGTTGGGAAATCACTTTTTATTCACTCAATCAATAAAAGTAACACTAACAATGCAAGGGTTTAAAGATAATCATCATTGTCAAGGAATTAAACGATCTAACTGTTTACCAACAAATAACATGCAATTCAGTTTAAATTTTTCATTTCATCCTCATTTACTTGATCGATTTTTTTTTAAGGTTCTCAAGAATCGATAAAAAGACGTTTTCTCGAATTCGACTCAAATGCGAGTACAACAAAAACTGATCAAACTGATCTTTGATTGAACGGCATTAGAGTGAATTATTTGACTAAAGCTGCTGAATATCTTTCCGCAATAATGGTGTATACGATGGCGGAAACAGTTGAAATAATAACAATTTTTCAAGAATGATGAGTGCGGCAACCGTACAGCTAATTTGTTCAATGAAAAGCATCCAGATAAATAAAAATACGTTCTAGAATTAGTGCAAAAATTTCGTCAAACTGTATCAGTAGCCAACAAGAAACGAGACCCAGAACGTGAATTTCCGCTGTTGAAGTTGCACGTTCAGGATAAGTTCATGCAGACCCAACATTGAGCACAAGGAAATTGGCTAGTGTTACCAATATCATTAGAACCAGTATCCGCCGAATCCTGAAACATCATAAATTCCACCCCTACAAAATACAATTGGTACACCAATTGAATGAAGATGATTTTGATAGGCGACAGGAATTTTGTGAAATTATGACTACGAGAATAGATGGTGATGACAATTTCCTCTTCAACATCTACTTTTCTGATGAGTATACATTCTTTTTCAATTTGACTGTGAATCGTCATAATTGTTGTTATTGGTCAGATGCCAATCCACATGTTTTCCACGAAGTCCATACTCAAACTCCCCAAAAACTCAATGTCTGGGCCGGTATTTTTGGGGACCGTTTGATTGGACCAGTATTTCTCGACGGTAACCTGACAGGAGAAACTTATTTGGAATTATTGAATGAATTTGTTTATCCACAATTAGTAGACATCATTGAAAATGACGATCGCTACCATGAAGACCACTTGATATTCCAACAAGACGGGGCACTTTCACATTATGCACAGCCTGTTAGGGCGTTTTTGGATAGAATGTTTCCTGGAAGTTGGATTGGAAGAAGAGAGTGGCCAGCCAGATCTCCAGATTTAACCCCACTCCGCTGTTTCGTTTTCAATTGCCCACTCTGTTTATAGAGTGTGGTCATTTAAGTATGCAACATATGGGAATTTTCAAAATTAATTGCCTAACCAAAATACAAATATTGCCGAAAGTTGGTACATGTGCGATAATCATATTAGGTGCACTTAAGATCGTTGCAAATCAAACAACATACAGGGTAGGTCAAAAAAAATTGTACAAGAGTAAAGTACCCTTATTTCAGAAAATTTAGCAGAATGTTATTGAGCGTTTTTTAGAATCAAAAGTTGTGCCTAAATACCAAAACATGGCCACTTAAGAAAAAACATATTTTTTTAAACATCAATAATTTTCAATCACTTTGATAAATTAATAAAATCAAATCAATTTCACATAACTCTGTTCAAATTCAAGAATATTTGTGAAATTGACTCAGATTTTTTATTTTTTAGGGAATCACAAACTTCATGTTTGTTGCATCAACGATATGAAATACAACTTTAAAATTTCGCAAAAATTTTTTTTATCAAGGTAAAACAGCAGTAATAATAATATGCATATTGAAAAACTGTAATTTTGAGTGCAATTTTTTTATTTTAAATGTTTATTAAAATATGACAAACATGAAATCATATTAAAATAATCGAGGATACCCATGGAAAAAACAAATGAGGGTTAAAAGTAAACTTTATTATTATTATTAATTAATATTAACAAAACAATGTATCCAGTATATATGCACTGAACGCACCCAAATCTCAAATACAATAATACAATGTTTTCAAACGTATTTGAATGTGGTGCCGATGGTTTAATCAATTTTTATTGGCTTATTTTCATTATAACTTAACAATTACCAAATCAAAATAAAAAGAAAGAAAAATATTTGAAATGCAAAAAAAAATATGTCCACCTTCTCGTTCAATGCATCTAATTGTCCGATCATAAAATTCACTAACAGAAGATCGCAATACATTTGCTGGAATATTTCTGCAATGAAATCATATGGAATTTTCAAGCTCCTCAACATTATTTAATGGTCGATCCTGTAAACTTTCTGCACTTTAAATTAGAGTTTTTTAGTATGCATATAATTATTATTACTGTTTTACTTTGTTAAAAATAATTGTTGCGAATTTTTTTAATTGTTTTTAATATCGTTGCAGCAAACATGAAATTTGTGATTCCATGAAAAAATAAAAATCCAAGTTAATTTTACAAATATGCTTGAATTTGAACAATGTTATGCAAAATAGATTTAATTTTGAATAATGAAAGTGTTTAGAGGGGATATAAAATAAAAAATGTGGTAAATTAATTATGTTTAAAAAAATCTTGGGAGGCCATCTCTTGGTATGTAGGCATAACTTTAATTCTAAAGAAAAATTATCTCTTGTACATTTTTTATATTTTTTTGCCTACCCTGTATGCTGTTTGACTTGCAACGATTCTAAGTGCACCTAATATGATTATCATAATTCCCCTCAACTACGTTTCGACATATATTCTGTCATCTTCAAGTTAAAAACATAGAAAAATTCTTCTATTTTTCTCTATTGCAATTTTCCCGTTTATGTTTGAGTAATCTTCCAGTAATTTTATCTTGTTCTTTCCTATTCTATTTTCTATCGTTATGAAATATCCATCAGCTAGTATTCAGCCGCAGATATTTTCTTTAGTTTCTTGACCACATATACATATTTTCTTTAATTTAAAGGAAATATCTTCGGCTGGTAACTAGATACTGCCAAAAAATTGATATATATATATATATCTTTACATAAATACAGAAACAGAAATATCGTATGACTCAATTCTTGAGGTAGTTATCATTGAATTACAAATATATTGTGTCATGTTAGATAACAATAAAAATGTTGGCGATACTTCTGACACTTATCTTTGTGCAACTTTCACACTAACAACTAGCAATTAGTATACATATTTACATATGGTAATTAAATAATATATAATAGGCGTTTATTTATAACAGTTATTTTCCTTCAGAGACAAAAGTTTGTTTTATAAGTCATATTGACGATCTTGCACATGGAAAAAAATTTCCAAATCCATATCAGAAATTATGTTCCACTCCAATGATTTATATTGAGAAAACAATTATTTGGTATGGTTTCTTCTTTTTATTCTGGATGATTTTTGATAATGTTCTACAAAACAAATGTATCCATAAATTCGATTCGGTAATCTGTACCCAAAACATTAACTTCGAATATGTTGGAAAATGCATTTGGAGGGGATGTATTATTAACTGTTTTCTCAACATATACCCCAATTTCCTTGTAGGCAGAAAAAAAAGGAGCCGCCTGCCTGTCAGAGACTCTGAAACTCACTGACCCGTAATTTCCCTTCAGTTAGAACGTTGCCTTTGATAAAAAAAACCTCGATATGTGTTATGAGTCGACATTCGCATAATCAAGAGGAAATCCTACAAACTGTGTACAATCTAACCCTGCAGCAAATAAGTCCAACCAACAGATGGTGTATGTATGTTATTGAGGTGATACAGTTTACGTCAGGTTGGTCAGTTATTGAAGAACTCATTGAATTAATATGTACATGTAGAATGGAAGAAATATAATTGCATTTTGACAAGTAAAGAGTACGAGAAATCTGTTTTAGTGGGAATTCCTTTTTCTAATAAATATTTGATTCCATATTTTTGGGCGGGTTTTCTATACGTCTGTTGGATGGTTGCCTACTGATTAAAGTTATTTTAAACTAAAAGAAAATGTCGAGAACAACCAATTTTTGTACTTTTCATTGCCCAACCTCATTCGATTGGTTCTACTAATAATTGACAGAAAAACAAATATTGGACTGCATAAGTAGAAAATATTGAATATTTTACTATTTCTTACACAGTTTTTTTTTAATAATTGCTTTTATTATTGACTGGTGAAATTATCGACCCAGTCAATTCGTTAGCTGTGTTTGTTGAGACAGGCGTATTTAATGAAACGACCCCGCACCATCCTTATGGAAAATGGCTTTCGGTTAAATTTCCTGAATTTTTGGTATGATGTAGATTTTGATTATTTCGGAAAAAGTGTTCATGGGCACTGAAAAATCCACCAACTAGTTTTCGAGATAATTGACAAAACGCCTATTTGTTCTGGGAATACCATGCCTCAATGATGTACAATGTCACGTTGATCTCGTTCCCATTATACTTTTTCATGTTGTGCTCTTTAACAGGGTAAACAAAAAAAAAACAATTCGAATAATTTTAACCAATCAGTGTGAGTTCTCTTATGAAAATTGAAGATTCAATTTAGCCTGGATAAACTTCCTCAAATTGGATCGAAGTTAATTGACATTATTTTTTTTTATACAGGGTGGTTCGAAAATATGAGTACGTTTTTTAGTTCGGATAGGGGAGAGCATGTCATATACATATGAATCATCCTTCAATGTTAAGAACATGGTATAGGAATCCCATGTATACAGGGCGAGTAAAATGATACAGTCCAAGTTTCTTAGAAAAATGCGGTTTTTTTCAATGAATACCCTGTATTTCGAGAAAAAATCGGTTAATTTTCTTGAATTTTCGATATAATGTACGGTTTGATGAGTCCGATATATTGTCATCAATATCAGCATAGGTCTCCGGACTCGTTTGTGGCTACATACTTTTGAATGTTCGGATTTTATTGATACCCATATATTCCATTGGAGACAGAAATGGTTTTTTTTTCAAATAACTCTACGTAATAAGAAATGCAATATAAAGGGGAAGTTTGAACTAATGTATTATAAATCACTGAATCTCATGCAATTTTGTCTATTTTCAAACTATACGATATGAATTTACTCGTTTCCACCCCACCCCAGAGGTAGAGTTGCCGGTGCCTTTTTTTAGTGGTATCCCCTGTAGGCCTATTCTACTATGTATGGAGAAAATACGGTAAACAAGTTTCCCTAATATTCCAAATGTATTTTCCGATAATTAGCTGTTATTGAAATGAACATAACATTGATTTTTTGCTCCCCATTAACTCGGTATCACGATAAAAAAGTAGAGTTTCGGAAGTCTGTCTCTAATTTGGTCGTATTTCGTAAACAGTGATATATACTAAAAAAAAATATTAGTCTCATTCCCAAAAAATCACTGAAACGGGTTATCGGAGTGTCTATAATTTTCAGAGAAAACTAGATGAAATGTCTTAAAAAACAATTATCATTTTTCTGAACGTTAGAAAATTATTCTATGATTTGAATACCAACATCATCTGGAGCTCTTCTATGAGCAGCATCGGAAATGAAACCAAACAGACATGTCGAAGGAAAATGAACATCACGCTGGTATCTTGCATATCCCAAGAACCACAAAACACTCCAACATGTGCACAAGTTCCTAATGTTCTTGAACCAGATTTGCAGGTACAGTAATAACCCACAATGGGAGGATCGTCGTAATTTAATTCTGAGTTGTAGGCAATCCATAACATATATTTTGTTGCATTTCGAAACCTATAAAATGTTTGTTCCCAGAGCCTCCTTCGATATAAGACGAGAGAAGTTCTTCTTGAGAAAAATGTACTCTAGACATTTAACAACTAATCAAAATCATTCGAACGAAGGAAATCACTGCTGAAGTGATAATTTTTTCTTTCGTAAGTTTCTCGACCCCATTTTTCCAAAAATAAAACAGTAGACTGAATTAGGAGAATGCAAGTTGTCATTCACTGACCAATCTTCCAAAATTATTCTTTTCCGAAGTGATATATATTCTCCGTTCGCACAGAAGCTTCCTATATAACTTCAATAATTATCATTATCATAAATTTTTTATAAAGCACGAATGTTTCATTTTCTAGACTAGTAAATGTAAAAAGTGTTTTTTACAAACTTTTATTCGTTCGATTTCTGTCTGTCTGTCCAATCGACTTGAATTTGGCAGGTCTTCATCATTCCGGTGACAATGCATTAGGAAATTTTCATATAAAAAAAAAGATGGCGGCCAAAATGGCCGAGGAGTTTATGGCGTGATTCTAATCAAAATGGATATTTGGGGTCGGAAATCATGCTTTTCTTGTCCAAATTAGAAAATTCAAAATGGCAGCTCCAAAATGGCGGAAGAGTTTTGTGAATTATGATTCGATTCTACTCAAAATTGGTATGTAAGAATTTTTGGGGTCAGAAATCATAACTGTTTTGTCAAATATAATAAAAAAAAACAATAAAAAAACTTTCTGAAGACAAGATTTTGCACTACAAAGGGAAAAAAACTACAAAGCACTACAAAGGAAAAAAATATTTCTTCAGAGGTGTCACGCTATTCTGAGAGTAACAGATTCAAAAGCTTGCCGCGCAATGTTTTCAGTTTGAATACAAATATGAATTCTTTAGCGACAAGTTTTTGAATCTATTACTCACAGAATAATGTGACACCCCTGAAGATTTTTTTTTTTAGTGCATTTCAATAAAAGCTTATCTTTAAAAGTTTTTTTATTTATATTTATTCATATTTTTTTGTGTAAAATATATTGAAATATATTTCAAAATTAGTTAATTGAATAAATATTAACAACACGTAGATATTTTACTATCGCGGACTTTTGGGATTTATAATACCCTCTTCCTTCAGATTGAATTAGCTTTCAAACAATGGGAAATTAGTTCCAACCTTGAGAGGGTTATTACTTCTGATACAGTTCAATTTTCTCTAGTTTCTTTGGAAAGAGGGCTTCCAAATGAAAGATTCCATTGACCATATATAACGTATTGCATTTTTGGAATAGATACCGCACTAATCTACACCGAATATTTTTCAACAAGAATAATTGCTTGAAAATATCCCACTTTGGTCTCCCTGGGTATGTGGGTATCAATAAAATCCGAACATTCAAAAGTATGTAGCCGACAAACGAGTTCGGAGACCTAAGCTGATATTGATGACAATATATCGGACTCCTCAAACCGTACATTATATCGAAAATTCAAGAAAGTTAACCGATTTTTTCTTGAAATACAGGGTATTCATTGAAAAACCGCATTTTTCTAAGAAACTTGGACTGTATCTTTTTACTCTGTATACATGGAATTACTATACGACATGGAATTACTATACGACGTTCTTAACATTATTATATATATGTTATGGTCTTCCCTATCCGAACTAAAAAACGAGGGGTTAACGCACCCCTATTTTCGAACAACCCTGTATAAAAAAAATAATGTCAATTAACTTCGAATCAGATTGAGGGAGTTTATCCAGGCTAAATTGAATCATCAATTTTCATCAGAGAACTCACACTGGTTGGTTTAAAATTAATCGAATTGGATTTTTTTTTGTTCACCCTGTTATAGAGCACAAAACAAAAAAGTATAATGGAAACGAGATCAACGTGACATTGTACATCATTGAGGCATGATATTCCCAGAATAAATAGGCGGTTTGTCAATTATCGGAATTGTGAAAAATTCTGAGCAGAAAGCTTCACTTTTCATCTTTCACATCCTGTATCTCAAAAACTAGTCGGTGGATTTTTTAGAGCCCGTGGACACTTTTGCCGAAAAAGTCAAAATCTACAACATACCAAAAATTCAGGAAATTCAACCGAAAGCCATTTTCCATAAGGATGGTGCGGATTTTATTTTTATATTTTTACATAAGAACATCTAGAATTATTTTTCAAGAGATTGAGTCATCAATACAGAAAACAGGGAATTTGGCGAGCACAAAGATTTTTGGGATATTCTGTTAGTCGAAATGGAATTAGGCAAACCGAGAAAAAAATTAAAAGGATTCTGGATAATAAAAAGCCAGATTTGAATTCTTTGAGGCGATTTCTTGGTTTGGTGTATTTCTACAGAATATGAATATTTTCAAGAATATCGTCCAAGAAAAATGAAAAGTTTCATTGGACAGCATTACAAGAAAAAACTTTCTCCAGGATAAAACAGTCAATACTGAATAAATTGGCAAACCTATCATCATTATGAAGTCCACTAGCATTAATGAATCGATAGATTCAGTTAATCAGTCGGAAGAGGTTAATTGGAATCTTTTACGATCGGCAATTACTGGATATTTACGAAGCTATCAAATCTTTTCGGCATATGTAAGGCGGCAGAAAGTTCACCATTTATACTGATCATAGACCAATTACATTGGCATTCGAGAAAAATTCTGAAACATCTTCTTCAAGACAAACTTGCTATCTGGATTGTATAAGTCAATTCTCTACAGATATACAACGTATTACTGGATTTAAAAATGTGATTGCAGATGCCTTATTCAAAATGTTCACTATTTATCTAGTGATGAAACATATTATACAAACTGGAAAAAAAACAAAGCAATGATACCCATGTGCAAAAATTACTGAATGGAAATATTCATTTTGAACCCCATTGTAATTTGACAAGCTTTTATTTAGTTTCACCTATCGAGATCAATCGAATCTTACAAGTTAAATTTGACCCACTTCTAGTTGTCCGATTAATGTGAAATTTGGCAGGTGTTCATAAATCCGGTGACAATGCATTATATAATCTTGATGGAGAAAAAACAAAATAGTGGCTCCAATATGGCGGACGAGTTTTGTGATTATGGTTCAATTGTCAAATTCAATTGTCAAAATCCATGAATTAGAAATGGCGGCTCCAAGATGGCGGACGAGTTTTATGATTACGGTTCGATTCCATTCAAAATGGGATGTGGGGGGTTGGGGCCAGGGATCACTTTTTTTGTCAAAATTTATAAATTCCGGTTTCAATATGGCTGACGAGTTTTGTGATTATGGTTCAATTCTATTCAAAAATTATATGTGGGTGTTTTCGGAGACAGAGATCACGAATTTTTTGTCAAAATTTATAAATTCACGATGGCGGTTCCAATATGGTGACGAGTTTTGTGGTTATAGCCCGATTCCAATAAAAATTGGTATGTGGGGGTTTTCGGGGACAGAGATTACGAATTTTTTCTCAAAATTCATGAATTAGTGATGGCGGCTTTTAAATGGCGACAAATTTAGTGGTTATAGCCCGATTTCAATAAAATTACTACCATGTGGGTGTTTTTTGGGGTAGGAGATTATCAATTTTTGTCAGAATTCAAGAACGCTCTAACAAAATTAGGCAACATACGAAGATTTTTGTAAAAACCAATCAAATCCAGGACAGACCCTGGCGATTTCAAAACCAGGATCTGGGAATAACACGAAAACTACCCCTATCCTAGGAAACACACACGGAAAAAAATGGGAAAGACCCATGTCAGAAAAAAACTGCGGAAGTGTGCCATATGTACGCCATTTGTTAATATATGTTCATATAATCAAGTATTTTCAGTTTTGCGAATATTAATGTTGTTTGGTGTTCAGCTTTCCCCATTCTCAGAGGTCTTGATGTTTTTTCAATTTTGTTCTATGTTAAAACGTTTTGTTTGGGAAAATATAGATCTTCCTTGTTTTGATCACTGTTTGTTACTTGATCGTTGGAATTTTTCAGACACACTTCGAACGTATGGTATTATATTTATGTCTGTGGGTGGTTATATCTTGGATCGTTATATCAGCTATATTTTTTGACACGGACGATAGTCCCTCAGCCACACTCGATTTTTAAAATCAGGTTTATTATTTTGATTCTGTTTTTTGTTATGTAGTTTACTAGTAAATGAAATACATGTTTATCCCCAGAAGAAAGTAACGCACGCACAGATGGAACTGTATCCCGATCCTCACAAGGTCTTTCAATAGATAATTTCTCTGGAATTTTTCGCAACTAAAAATTATATGGTTTCGTTAGCTAGATCACATAGGGAAGAATCAACACCCCTATTTTGTGTAAATGATATGTTTTTTTATATATGGAAAACTATGTACTATTTAAATTTGTTATGTCTCTCCAGTAACTGTTCCAGTCATTGTGGATATTACTTTTGAATGCTTAAAAGAAGTCTCTGCAGCAAGGAAGTTCTTGCATGTAGTAGCTTTTTTCGCGACTAAATCCACTATCTTATTTTCATGAATATCATTGGGAATAAAATTTTTGTGAAGGTTTGTAACTGATAAATTGCAGACAAGTTGGAAATTCCTTTACACTCTCATTCAGAGTTCAAGAAACCGTGAAATGTATCATATTTTTAGACCAAAATTCCCTCTCGGTCATTTTCGAGATGCACCACCATGGCAAGTACTAGAGACTGTAGTCCTGGACCAATCAAATTCTAAATTCGTGAATGGCTGTGGCCCAATTATTTGAAGTTCAAAGACCAAGAGCCTTAGGGTTACGCTTGGTTTTATTAACTGTGATAGGAGATCATGTATCATGGCACATTTACTAATTAACTTTTCCCAAATAGCTAAAACTAAAAATTGCTTTTTTCATATCGATAAATAATGAAGAAAAATTACCCTTATTCACCTCAACTCCGGAAGTATCAAAGTACGCAAAGTTTCGATCACAGATCCATATTCAGAGTGTGCCAGAAATCATTGGAATCGAGTTCATGAATGACTAGAAAGAATTGAATAAAAATGATAAAAGACAATATTTTGCACTGAAAAGGAAAAAATTATTTCTATTATTGTTTAACTTAGGTTTTTCTGCGAGTAGTAAATTGAAAAGCTTGCCGCGAATATAAAATAGGTATTCTTGCGTGGCAAGATTTTGAATCTGCTACTCGCAGAATAACCTAGGTCAAACATATTATTTTTTCCTTTTTAGTGCATTTGTATAAAAGTTTGTCTGAATTTTTTTTAATCATTTTTATTCAATTCTTTTAGTCATCCATGAAATCCGTCATTTCTTGTAGAGACTTACAATCCTTCAGTTGAAACACTTCTCTAATCTATCAATACTAAAATAAAGTTCATGGTCTAATGAGTTTGCATATCTGTAAATACTATGATTGAATTGAAGGCAAGAGAAACTGAAGCCGCTGTACGAGAAACATCAACAAATGCAATGAATTCCAAAGACAATAATATTCATCATATGTCAATAGCAAACATCTTGCGTGCGACAGACGAACGTCGTATAATCATTGCATTTCACAGTATCCATATGGAATCATCGCACCACATATGTCTGATATTAATCCAGGCCACGAGGAAAAAATTCATGAAACAGACCGAAAAATATAATCCTAAAGTTGATGATTTATAAAATTATAAAATTGAAATTCACTCAACAAAATTGGAAATATGGATCGGTTAATCCAGGAAAGAAGTCGATTAATTTTTTGTTTTCCTAACTGTTTTACATCAAATCAAAAATTTTAAGAATCAAGCGCGTAATCTCAGTCAGAAAATTACCATACCCGCTTAACTTTTTAGAGCCAGCCTGGCATGGAAATACCTGCCCACAAGCTGGACCCTGGACGTCAATAAAGTAGGGAACAACAAAAATCTGGTATGTATTTCATCGTTATGATGACGGGAACCAGACATATAACAATAAAACCACATTTTTCCACAACCAAGGGCAAGCATAAGGTGAGCTCCCATTTCAAGTACAGCTTCGTTTTATATATATATATATATATATATGTATATATATATATATAGATATATATATATATAAATATATTGTTATGGTAAGAAGTATTTGTTCAATGTAAAAAGAGTGATATAATGATACTTATAGGTATATCACATAAATACCTGCTATGTTTGTTTTGTTTTCTGTGCATTTTGCTTTTCTGAAACCTTTTACCATTTGTAGTCGACGCAGATGTCTAAAGAATTTAGCAGTGGAGCTTTTCTATTGTCATAAGTATGTTGCAAACAATTCATTAATTTTGCACAACCTATAAAAAAAATATAGAAATCAAAACTCATGAATAAACTTTAGAACTCAAGTAGACAAAATTCAAGTTGGAACATCCTGTATGGTGAAATCAAATCAGAAGGAAACATGAGAGTGACATGTCAAAACATTTCGATGGAAAATGATAAAATATAAAAATTTGAGTACAGAAAATTGTCAGATATGAATTTCAACTAACACTGTATATAGTATGTAGGCTATAGAAATGTAAATTGTATATAAAATCCATAGTATAGAAAAAGTGTCCCAGAAAGTGAGTAAAAACCTAAAATATGAGAGAAAACACAAAAAGTGATGGTTGCCAAGAAGAAAAATAACGAGGAGAGATGAAAATTATGTTTGAAATTTTGCTATAAAAAGAGAAATCTAACAAATAACAGGCTAAAACTACCAAGAAAAATTCATCACCTTCAGAATACAGCAAAATTCCTATCCGTGACGTTGCCAACAATAAGGGGGCCCTGCCACTTTTTGAAGACTTTTAGCCACTGATTTGAACGTTATTTCTTATTCATGCTCATAAACTACCAAGAAAAATTCATCACCTTCAGAATACAGCAAAATTCCTATCCGTGACGTTGCCAACAATAAGGGGGCCCTGCCACTTTTTGAAGACTTTTAGCCACTGATTTGAACGTTATTTCTTATTCATGCTCATAAACTCAGTACAACTCACAAGCACCTATATCTACCTGTTACTTTATTGCGCATGAGCAAAGGTTTTGACTTTTCTATTTCACTGGTTGATGAAATTATTGAAATTAAGATAGATTTTGCAGGCTTGGTATATTTGAGGATTCGTTTTGAATAGAAGAAAGATCATTTGACTATTTTCTGAAATCATTATTTATCTGTTGATCACATAACCACAAATATTTTTATAAAACAGTACATTGAACATTGACTTCAGGCAGAGCAACAAGATGACACCACTGAATCCTGCCAGGAGAAGGAGAAATATCATATTTCCATAGGCGTACCGACTGAGCTGGGATAAGATGAAAGAATACAGGTAAAAGAGTATTTGAAAAAGAGTAAGCAACATAGCCAGATATTTTATTACTGTTATGATAGGTACTTCCTCTCAAAATTTTCAAATAAAAATAAATCATTTAATCACATGTATCATAACAAATGGCAAATATTTTATTATGATTAGTTATTATTAAAATAAAATAATAAAAAACAAAATACTAGCAAAATATATATATATATATATATATATATATATATATGTTGGACCTAGTTAAAAAAGTCGATAGCTTAGATAGAAAAAAATATGGAGATTGCACCCCTTCATCTTGTGTATGGATCATTTCGCTAACATTTCTTCTATAAAAACAATGTTCCCTATTAACAAATTGAGCTTTAACAAAATTAAACTCGTGTCTCTGCGTGGAGTGATGTAACGCCCAGGCTGTTTTATTACATTTAAAGCCCTGAAGAAGACGTCAAATGAACGTCGAAACGTCGACAACTTTCTAAAATTTAGATCACTCTTAATGTCCTGTTCCCGCTAGTTCTCCAGTTGATTTGTAGGACGTTAATTCTACATAAAGTATTTTTTTATCCGAATGCCCTCATTCGCATCTACAGCCTGGCGTATTTGGAAGCAGCACTCCACATATACCGTATGAAGATGATTTAAATATCATGTGATGAGCGGCCGTGTTACACTCATCAGGAATCAAGCAGACTGGACAGGTAACAAGTGCACGGTAGCGACTTGTTAATGTTTTTGAGTTATCTCGGATCTTTCGTTGTAATAAAAGGCAAGTGCCTAATAATTAACGGATAATGTTGGTTCGGTGATTGTTTATTCGCATGCACGGCGTAACTCGCATGCAGAATGTGTACTCATTTACGGAGTGATAGCTGTTATTCTGTTGTCTGCTCGGAACATCTATATTAGCGGTAATGTCATGGTAATGGGCTGGGAAGTGTATAGGATAATAGCGCTTTTTCATTGACTTGGACGATAATTGCACTGGTCGACAAAATAAAACTTCTTTTTCTCGTCACTCATGAGTTTTTGTGCTGATTTGGAGGGTATTTTTATTTTTCTCCAACAGTTACTTTTTGAATGTCAACAAATACTCAAAAATAGGCAAACTTGCGTTCACTTGTACCAATATCAGCTGAATAATTCAAAAATATAATAAAGAATCGAAAAACCCGGGTGCGTAAAAAGTGTACATTAGAAAAATGGAAACAAGATGATGGATGGATACTATTCAACCTCGTGATGATTATCGAGAACTCTTGGAATTATGTGAAATATTTCTAGGCACAATGAATTTAGAGAAAATCAAATTTTACAAACCTGAGGCATTCCCAAATGGATATATAGATGTCCAAAGCAATTTATTGTTTGAAAAGTCATATTTTCCGAAACTGTTTAAAATTAACTGAGAAAATGAAAAAAATCTTCTGGAAATTTCATTATTTATTGTTTCTGTATATGTTCCATGTTGGTATATTGCACCTTTAGCCGCCACTGCACCAAATCAAGACATTGAATTCATGAAAACTGTTTACCAATATAGCACGATCAATAAAGAATTATCTGATGCAGTTTTAGAGAAATTTGGGAACCATTTATGGTATTTGAGTCCTGAAGCAGCGGCCTTGTCGTTTTTTGATAAAAATGTATATTTTAATATAAAAAAGAATAAAAACTTTTTAACAAAAAATTGAACCGACGAAATACGGAACTGAAAAGTAAAAAATAAAATAAACCTTCTAAGTATCAATAACTAAGCTCCTAAACTAATGTAAGTAACTAATTTTGAGTCGGCGCCAAACGACACCTACAGTGTCAAATAAACCCACAGGCAAATTTTCACGGTCCCAGCCCCAGGAGTGTGGGCAGTGCGTTAATACCTCAGTAAGTCAGTTATTCTTTTATAGATAAAAAAATAACTGATTGTCTGAATACAAATTCTACGCGGACGAAGTCGCGGGCACCAGCTTATTATATAAAAGTACAGTTCTGTGCATAAAAAAGTCGTACAAGGTTTGTATGGTGTAAACCTGCCTATGTTGTTCCAAATTTCATAAAAAAGTAGTACACGTACACATTTGACAATAAAAACTTTTTAACAAAAAATTAAAACGACGGAATACGGAACTGAAAAGAAAAAAATATAATAAACCTTCTTAGTCTCAATAACTAAGCTCCTGAACTAATGTCAGTAACTAATTTTGAGTCGGCGCCAAACAAACAAGCAGATGAATTAGGTAAGGCGTAAAATGATGACATCGAGTTGAGCGGTGACATTCTGATAATTTTTTTGGAGTAATTTAATGATATTTGTTGATCGTTTGTTTGGCGCCGACTCAAAATTAGTTACTTACATCAGTAGCTGATGTTGTTGAGACTAAGAAGGTTTATTTTATTTTTTACTTCCCAGTTCCGTATTTCGTCGGTTTAATTTTCTGTCAAAAAGTTTTTATTTTTCAATTTTTCTGGCTGAAATCTACTAATTACTAATTGCTTGTTTTTTGATTACTTCCAAAATACTTACTTACCCGCCTTACTTCAACTATTACTAGTTAAATAACATGATTATCTAATTGATTTGTTGAAAATATAAACAGGATGTTCATAAAATCAGATGTGGAATAATCTGCGACTGAAAGATAAACTTTAGTCACTATCTTCCATCGTCAAGATAACCTCTTGTGGGGTATTCATGTTGAAAAGGGAAACATTCTCAATTGAATATTGATAGAAAGATTTTTCGGTGAATTGAAAAATCCACGATTAAAATGAAGTTATTTTTTGTGAATGTCTAACAGAAAACAACTACTTCCCCGGCTAAAGCCACGCTGGACATCTGATAGATATTCTGAAATAGATTTTCGTCGACAAAATGTATTGAAGACCTAGTGAATGCGATGTCTCTCCTGCGTCAATGTTACGAATGATTTCTGGTGAGTACTCTCTTTTGGAAAACATTCTTCTTTACCTCATTCAGCTTTATGAATTTTCGATTAAGACTGGAATAGAAAATAAAATAACTATCTGAATGAAAATGCAAATTTTCAATTTTCAGATTTTTTCTTTCGAGTTAGGGCCTTTTCAGAATATCTATCAGATGTAGTTCAATGTCTAGCGTGGCTTTAGCCGGGGAAGTAGTTATTTTCTGTTAGACATTCACAAAAAATAACTTCATTTTAATCGTGGATTTTTCAATTCACAGAAAAATCTTTCTATCAATATTCAATTGAGAATGTTTCCCTTTTCAACATGATTATCTACTTTTACTATTTGTGTAATATAAATTATTTTTGTTGTTCTGGTTAGTTTATTTCATTACTTTTTATATCATTCCATCATCTCATAGAATATAATGATTGTGATAATGACACTAGCGATCTGTCATTGTCAACTACATATGTGTGCCAATGTTCACAAGTGAAAAATCAATTATTTCCTATTTTTGTAGCCTTAAGGGTGGATAATTCCATACAAAATCTAAATATGATCAACTATGAGGTATACTCTATCTGATGAAAGAAGAATCATCCAAATCGAAGTTCCCAGAACAAAGTTATGTCTGATAGAATCGGTTAACGGACCAGAATTCAGAGGGTGAATGATCAATATCCTTCATTTTGCTACCCTTAGAGGTGGTTTTCATCTTTCAAATCCAAATGTACAACTTCAAAGAACACCCTATCCACTGAAAAAATAATTATCGGAATCGGACACCTCAGTAAAAAGTTATGCGTGATCATACATAAAAATTTAAAAAAAAAAAAAAATATACGCGTCGACTAGAGAACCTCCTACTTTTTGGTTTCGTCGGTTAAAAATGATACTGCATTAAGCTGTAAAATTGACTGAAGGATATATTGATATTCCATCTAAAGACGAGGATGAGAAACAATACGTAATTCAAATTGTAAGCGAGTATAAAAAAAACAAATGTAACTAAAGAATGTTTAATAAAATAAATGATGTTAACTCAGATATTAATTTTTTTTATTTGATTCTATCTATTTTTTATTTTTCCTCAATTTTCTAGCACAGGACCATCAGAATGAAATATTTCGAGAAATAAACAACAAAGTTTCATTTAAATAATAATAATTTTGCAGTAAAAGTAAAAAAATCTGAAAATTTAGGATGAGTTCAATTTTAACTCCTAATAACTTCTGAAAGAGTGAAGTTATGAAAAAATCATAAGGTATCTTTTTTGTCGAGCGTTCAATTTCCTACAAGGACTTGTCATTACTTCATCTTCAGTTATCCAAGAAGTAGACCCCATGTTATTTAAATGGAAAATGTAACGTCTTAGGGGCAAGGTCTAATATGGAAATAGAGCTTTTTTGGTCTGATAATTTTTTTAGACCATGAACTAAAATTTCAGTGGGCGCTGCAGAAAAATAAATCAACTTCGTTAATAACGGACACCCTAAATTACCTCATCCACCCCTTTCCATTCTTACCTTCTACTAAACAATGATACGACGATATAACCGTAAATACAGCGATCCATTCATTTTTCACTCATTAATGAATCCGCCCTGTTGTTCCCTCTGAACTGGGTGGGTTCACCCACGCCGTATCTTATAAAATATCCGATTCATAATACGGATAGGTAGGCTATAAATAAATTTGAATGATCAACATTTTGTTCGGTCGCGGCAGTGTCTGGAGTATTGAATGACATTTGCGGAGGAGTCATAGAGCGAACGGCTCGAAGGTGTGGCGAGGCGAAAGAGACTGCATTTATGCAGGCTGAAAGAGGAACCTTGGATTTCATAGGCGGATCTCACAGATCGAGTGTGAACCATCCACCCATGATGAGGTTCATCTATGCTTTTTTCCGTCAGTGCCTTACCCAGAACCTAAAAATACATCAAGTTCAAAAGTCTGTACACCGGGTGACCATGAGGGAGGAATTTTTTTATGGTTTTGAAGATACAGATTTAAAATTTAGCATGTCGCTATGGTACTTGAATCGTTCATTTTGACATCACCCTGTATATTTTTTATCCGTAAAGAGTTGTGAATTTGTGACTATTTTTATTTAATTTAGGAACGGTTGAAAACTGGCGGATTTTTCCATCGAACGAGCATGAAATCAAACTTAAATAATTTTTTCTCCGATTGAAGCAAATATCAATTTTGCAGACACAAATCAATCAGTGAAGTATTACTTTCCCTGCCTAGGCAACAAAGTAAGGACTTTCCTGCCTAGGCAGCAAAATAATTATTCTCAATGGGAATAAAACATTTGACATTTTTTGACAAAAAAAAAACTTTCATTAGCAATTATTACATAATACTTTCAACAAGAATTTAAAAAACATATTTGTAGTTGTTAATAACATTGATAGTAAAATTACTACAATTTTGAATGAATAGGCCACCTTTTCTTTCCTCAGATATCGTTCTCTTTACATTCACTATATTACCAGTTTGATTCGCCTCATAAGTAGTTCCTACATTTGTCAAAACTTTTTCACAAATACTGGTTTTACTTGCCATTGAATCCTCAATGTACCCTTCTGCTATAGTTGAGGATTTCCACCCGCCATGTCTTTTCAACATTGTTATGTCACCTCCTGAATTTACAAGTAAAGTGGCAGAACTTCTACGGAGGCAGTGTCCCGTATATTCTTCAGCATTCGGCAACTTTGAATAGACAGCTATTTCTTGAGGTATTTTACCAAATTTATGGATACCAACAAATTGCTTTACGGATTTACCTTTTACGTATTTAAAAAAAAATCTTGTGTCTTTTAATTCAGCAGGCCGAAGAGCTATATATTTTCTAACAACATCTAAATATTCCATTATTACGAGAGATCCCGAATTCTTCGTCTTCGTGTTCTATAGGGATACCAATAGTTTATTGTTCATATCTTCAATATTTTCTTACTTTAAATTCAATAGTTCGTCGCAGCGACATGCACCCGCAATTTCAAAAATCAATACAACCTAAAAGAATGGATTATAAGTATTTTCACTTTATCGTATAAATATCTTATTTAAAACTTAGTTTTGCTAATGAATATTCCTCATCTGGAGCATCCAGTATAAAGTTTCTAATATCTTGTTTTTCGAAAACTCGGGACTTCTCTGCATTGTAGCCTTCGGATGCCCGTTTTAAATATGCCCGCAACTTCAAATATCTTCCTATATCTACGCCATTTTGAACATTCATAATTGCCTTCAACATGGAATATACAGACCAAAGTGTAGAACTCTTTATTGTTTTAGATAATCCAGCAAAATAAGCAAGTAATACATTCTCCGAAAAAGTCTTCGCATTTTTCTCCATGCAATAATCCATAAATCGTTTATAATTTCCTTCGTATTTCATCCGAGACTTCTCCGGCAACAAATTTAAGCCAATATTTTTTGCCACCTCCCTTATTTCTGGAGGAGTAGGTCGCTATCACTGTCCATAATATAAATATACCAATATTTTTCCACAAAACTGTCAGAAATTCCATAAGTTGTCGAACTATAATTATTATAGACATATACGTTTCCATAGCAACCAACCATTCCAACAATTGCGATTTCTATCAAATTTTGTTTTAATTTATGACTACAAGAAAAATAAAAAGATTGTGGGAATTGTAATAATTTGCAAATACAATATCCTACATATATCATTATAAACAATCGGAGAAAAAATTATATGTTCAACTCGGCAGCAAAGTAGATTTACTGCCTCAGCTGAATTCCTAGCCTCGCTACGCTCGGCTATGAACTATCAGCCGCGGCAGTCAATCTACTTTGCTGCCTAGTAAAACAAATAACTATCAATTGACAAACGGCGTTAACGGCAATTACCAGATTACGATTATGACACGAGTTATCAGATGAAGTACTGGCGTTTTCCGATGGCGAAGTAGGCAATAAATCATTGGTCATACCTGACATAATCGTCTGAGCCCTTTCCACTAGTTTGAGATTTACTTAACGCCCAGATACGCTCCTGAATAATCTACGACTAACGTTACGGAGAAATTGCTTACACTAGAGAAGGATGGCCAATGAAATGTGCTTCCTATCAAACAGATGGTTTAACATTGAGGGACTTGAAATCAGCCTCGAAATTGCTTCATTTTGAATCCTTCTGGTATGTTGTGTTGCTTCTTCTGTTGTGATGAGTTTGTGATACGGTTTTAATGAAGCTGAATTTCAAGCCTTTGAAGCCTTGAACTCTAATTCCTCTGTGGAGAAGGTCTGAGAAGAATGATTCTCGACAATTTCAATATTCTCCATTGGTATAGCTGGTTTTCGACTCCAATTTTTTGATTGAGTGACACCACAGCGTCCAGCCATTCTTGATGAGCACAATGCAGAACATTTCATAACAAGAATATAGGACATAAAAACTTTTTAACAAAAAATTAAACCGACGAAATACGGAACTGAAAAGTAAAAAATAAAATAAACCTTCTATGCTCCTAAACTAATGTAAGTAACTAATTTTGAGTCGGCGCCAAACAAACAAGCAAATGAATTAGGTAAGTCGTAAAATGATGGCATCGAGTTGCGCGGTGACATTCTGATAATTTTTTTGAAGTAATTTAATGATGAGAGATAAGTGCCATGTGAAGTGGAATGAATAGAAAAATCGAAATTAAACGGTTTTCTTCACATAAAGGATTCAATATAAAATTGAACCAGAGAAAGGTAGATCTCAGGTGAAAAACAACTACTTTCCTGGCAAATACCACGCAGAACGTTGAATGATATTCACCTGAAAATCCATGCATACTTCCATATAATATCAATGGACATTGAATGCAAATGTTTCTTTCTGATAAGCTCGATTATGTTCAATTTAAGTCGTGTTCACCTAACAATCCGCATACCGGTTTCAGGCTTCTTGGCCCTCATCAGTACGGAGTAGTCAACCAGCCAAAAGTCCAAAGAACTCTGGCTGAGGTGAGACACAACGTAAACAAACCATCATCGATCTTGTAACACCTATAGGTACGCCGGAAAAGGTAAACTTTAACTGGCGGTACCTAGTGACAGAAAGAAACACTCCGAAATGAGGGCCAAGAAGCCTGAAACCGGTATGCGGATTGTTAGGTGAACACGACTTAAATTAAACATAATCGAGCTTATCAGAAAGAAACATTTGCATTCAATGTCCATTGATATTTTATGGAAGTATGCATGGATTTTCAGGTGAATATCATTCAACGTTCTGCGTGTATTTGCCAGGAAAGTAGTTGTTTTCACCTGAGATCTACCTTCTCTGGTTCAATTTTATATTGAATCCTTTATGTGAAGAAAACCGTTTAATTTCGATTTTCTATTCATTCCACTTCACATGGCACTTATCTCTCACTATATGCTAGACGGGCTTGCCACTCCTACTGAGAAGGAATCTTTTATTTAGAAACCTATCGAGGTGGGAGATTTTCGGAGTGTTTCTTTCTGTCACTAGGTACCGCCAGTTAAAGTTTACCTTTTCCGGCGTACCTATAGGTGTTACAAGATCGATGATGGTTTGTTTACGTTGTGTCTCACCTCAGCCAGAGTTCTTTGGACTTTTGGCTGGTTGACTACTCCGTACTGATGAGGGCCAAGAAGCCTGAAACCGGTATGCGGATTGTTAGGTGAACACGACTTAAATTAAACATAATCGAGCTTATCAGAAAGAAACATTTGCATTCAATGTCCATTGATATTTTATGGAAGTATGCATGGATTTTCAGGTGAATATCATTCAACGTTCTGCGTGGTATTTGCCAGGAAAGTAGTTGTTTTTCACCTGAGATCTACCTTTCTCTGGTTCAATTTTATATTGAATCCTTTATGTGAAGAAAACCGTTTAATTTCGATTTTTCTATTCATTCCACTTCACATGGCACTTATCTCTCACTATATGCTAGACGGGCTTGCCACTCCTACTGAGAAGGAATCTTTTATTTAGAAACCTATCGAGGTGGGAGATTTTCGGAGTGTTTCTTTCTGTCACTAGGTACCGCCAGTTAAAGTTTACCTTTTCCGGCGTACCTATAGGTGTTACAAGATCGATGATGGTTTGTTTACGTTGTGTCTCACCTCAGCCAGAGTTCTTTGGACTTTTGGCTGGTTGACTACTCCGTACTGATGAGGGCCAAGAAGCCTGAAACCGGTATGCGGATTGTTAGGTGAACACGACTTAAATTAAACATAATCGAGCTTATCAGAAAGAAACATTTGCATTCAATGTCCATTGATATTTTATGGAAGTATGCATGGATTTTCAGGTGAATATCATTCAACGTTCTGCGTGGTATTTGCCAGGAAAGTAGTTGTTTTTCACCTGAGATCTACCTTTCTCTGGTTCAATTTTATATTGAATCCTTTATGTGAAGAAAACCGTTTAATTTCGATTTTTCTAATTTAATGATGTTCGTTGATTGTTTGTTTGGCGCCGACTCAAAATTAGTTACTTACATTAGTTTAGGAGCTTAGTTACTGAGACTAAGAGGGTTTATTTTATTTTTTACTTTTCAGTTCCGTATTTCGTCGGTTTAATTTTTTGTTAAAAAGTTTTATTTTTCAATTTTTATGGCTTGAATATATAATATGATCAACTATGAGGTATACCCTATCTGATAAGAGGAGAATCATCCAAATCGAAGATCCCAGTACAAAGTTATAGCTGATAGAATCGGTTAACGGACCAGAATTCAGAGGGTGAGTGATCAATATCCTTCATGTTGCTACCCTCAGGGGTGGATTTCATCTTTCAAATTCAAATACACCGAAGTACACCCTATCCACTGAAAAAATAATTATCGGAATCGGACGCCTCAGTAAAAAGTTATGCGTGATCATACATCCACGCAAAATTCGGCAGATTGAATTAAACACACTAAATTTCTCATTAGTACAGATTGGGAACGATAAAAAACGAGGATTGTCAAATATTACCCATTATAATTAATCTAAATAGAGATTCATCATCCGAAGAAGATAATTAGTCTCCAGACCACTGGTAAATCATTTGATGACTTTGTTACAATATGTAGCTGATGAAGCTATAATATAGTTTCATTTTTAATACAGTTATCGGAGTTTAATAATCCCATAATCCTATTTCGTGATACCAATTCACTTATGTTAACAAATTCTATCAATTCTATCATACTCAGTTTCCACAATGGTTTGATGGTTTAGTAAATTCTCCTTAATTATTCTCTTTACAGTTCCAAGTCCGACCATGGCCATTGACATTTGGGGAGAATTACGTACGAACATACCTGCACTACACTAATCTTTCCACCGCTCCTGCATTCTCTTAGTGTAATTTGGGCTGGCCCGACAGCTGTCACTCATATTCATCACCATAAGCAGATGAAATGAAAATGAAATAATAATAATAATACATAACATCGAAATTTGAGAACACTCATAATGAAACCATTCTAAAAGTTTTCACCTATAATTGCACGAGAGGTTTGTATTTTTAATCGACGAAACCAAGAAGGAGGAGGTTCTCTAATCGACGCGTATATTTATTTATTTTTTTATCATTTTTTTTATATATGATCACGCATAACTTTTTACTGAGACGTCCGATTCTGATAATTTCTCAGTGGATAGGGTGTACTTCGAAGTTGGTCCCATTTGAATTTCAGAAATGAAATCCAGCCCTAAGGATAGCAAAATGAAGGATATTGATCACTCACCCTCTGAATTCTGGTCCGTTAACCGATTCTATCAGGCATAACTTTGTACTGGGATCTTCGATTTGGATGATTCTTTTTTATCAGATGGGGTATACCTCTTCGTTGATCATATTCCAATTTGAAAAATAGAGGATGATTGATTTTTCACTTGTGAACAGTGGCACACATATGTAGTTGACATTGACAGATCCTCCTACATCCGTCACAATAATAATTACGTTCTATAAAAGGATGGAATTATATACAAAGTGATGAAATCAACTAACCAGAATTTTCAAAAATAATTTATATTATAAGGTAGTGTTGGTGAATTTTTTATACAAAAAATTTCGGAACATGATGAGTTTATTTTTTGTCATGTCTGCTATCATGTACTCATCAATATTGGCCTCCTTTAAAACCTGAGTAACCAAAATGAGGCAAAAATAAAAAAAATGCAGTCGGGCCCTATTACCCGCATGGTAGGGTAATAAAGCCCATAGCAAGTTATGTAGAATTTTGCATATTTATTGGATGAATAATATTTCATAATAATAAAAACCGAGAAAGGTAAAATAATTATTATATATTATTATTAGAATTATTATATAAAACAAAAATAAACATTTTTTTTACAAAACTAATAAAGTAACAAAAAATTCTAACATTGTAATAAAGTAACAAAAGTATTAAAAAATTCTAACAAAAAAATTAAATTCTTTTTTAACAAACAAAAACGTTAATCACATTCGCTGCAGAAAAAATCCTCAACGTCTTCTGGCGTCAGTCCGACGCAAGAAACGTGGGCCTTATAACGCAATCAATCGTTGGGCCTCATTATCGGGCGGGCACGTTTTTCTTAAACATGCATTTTTCAGGAAAGTAAACAATGCTCTTAATTTTTCTCTTAGTGCAAAATATACTACCAGTATTGTAGCAAATGATGGCGACCACTTCATTTTTTCAAGTGAAATGGTTTGAATGAAAAAAGATGTCTTACCGTATTGCGAACTTATAATATGCTCGGCGTAAAACTGCACTTGCCCCTCGTGAAGTTAACGGCGGGCTGATCTCAACGATATTATCATTTAGCTTCGCCGCTCGGAAGATGCAACGAGCCATGTTGCCAGATTTGAAAAAAGTACCAGACTCCAAGAAGAAATGCCGGTGGGCCTTATTAACTGCCGGGCCTTATTCACCGACACTACCTTATAATAATAAATGGTTAAAGTGGATAATTATATTATTTAACAGTCAATAGTTGAAGTCAGCTAGGTAAGTAAGTATTTTGGAAGTGATCAATAATTAAGTAGTTAGTAATTAGTAGATTTCAGCCAACATACCACGCATATCTTTCCATAGAGCAGTAATAAACCTTCTTAGTCTCAATAACTAAGCTCCTAAACTAATGTAAGTAACTAATTTTGAGTCGGCGCCAAACGAACAAGCAAATGAATTAGGTAAGGCGTAAAATGATGACATCGAGTTGACATTCTGATAATTTTTTTGAAGTAATTTAATGATGTTCGTTGATCGTTTATTTGGCGCCGACAGAAAATTAGTTACTTACATTAGTTTAGGAGCTCAGTTTCTGAGACTGAGAAGGTTTATTTTATTTTTTACTTTTCAGTTCCGTATTTCGTCGGTTTGATTTTTTGTTAAAAAGTTTTTATCGGGTGAATTTGGGTTGTTTAATGAGAAACTGTTGCCTAGCAATTAGACGGGAAAAACTGTGAAAAAAGCGTTTTTAGGTTGACAGTTTTTCGAGTCATATTGCTAAAGGAAACAGTTTACAATATGAACAACATAAATTTGCCCGATATCAATACAAACATCGAGTGTAATTCGGCAGGACAATTCAATGAATAAGAAATTTAGAAACATATCAATGCAAACTTTATTTATTTTGACAACCAACACCGCGATAATTGATAAACAAATGAACAAGTGAAAAAACCACTAGTGTATTTGTCGCTGTGAAAGTTGTAGCTAACTTTTGCCGCTGTCGAACTGACAATTGCACTGTTGCATATGCGATTTTTTATACATGAGTTGAATTTTCACGAAAAAAATCAACCATCTAATGATATCTTGCCGCCCAAAAAACGTAAGTTTTTATTTATATGATCAATATTCGAATTTTTCGTATGAAGTCAGTATATAATATCTTAAATCTCACATCTTTTAAGTTAATTTCATATCGAACGTAACAAAGTATAATATACGGGCATCCGCCTGGTGCTTTCAAACAATCTTCATAATCGAACGTACGGATTGCCACAATTGAATGCTCGCCTTGCATTCCTCCACCCGTTGCCCTAACTTGCCCTGCCCGGGGCATGACCCAACATTCCTCCGGGCTTTATATTTATATGAACATAAACTGAAATGCTATGAGCAACTTTTCTGGGTAGGTCTCACTTCGCTCTGACCTCTCGTCATGAAACGTCATAAACATCGACTTTTACGATAACTGACAAAAGAAATCGATGCTACAAAGTAGGATGCACAAACAAATACAATAAAAAAATGCCAAAAGATTCATCGATGGAAGCATCAGTATTTCCATCACTCTTCAGATAGGAAATAATTATTCACGTAAGGTATATTCAAGTTAAAGTATTTCACATAGTGTTTGATCGAAACATATTCCGATTTGAGAAAGGCGTAGATTCATAGACATATTAGATAGTTTCGCTTTATATTGTTCAAAAGTCTCCGAAATGATCCCCATAACTTGGAATTGAAAACACAATATACAAATTATAACAATGAACTCACAATTTTAATTAAAAAAAAACAAATTCGACTCTTGCCAAAAACAAATAAACTGAAATTCAACCGATACACCAATGTTATGGAAAATAGTTGAAGAAATAAGTAAAACCAAAAAAAGTAAGCGCAACATAAAAACAATAAAAGATGAATCGGGGGAATTGAAAGATGATAAAAAGCAAATAGCAAATAGCAAATTACCCAAATAGGTAAGAAAATGGTAAATAACTAGTTACAAACCGTATAGAGCAGTTTCTATGAACTCGTTTGTTTTATTACCAACCGATAATAAAGAAGTTGAGAGCGTCATCAATGAACTGAAAACAAAAAAATCTGCAGGTGTAGACGATATCAAAGCAGGAACTATTAAAATAAGTTTTACATATATTCTAGAACCTCTCAAATACATTATTAATTTGTGTACGGAACAAGATATCTGGCCCAGAGCGCTTAAGGAATCAATAGTAGTACCCGTTTACAAAAAAGAAGATGAGACAGCGATCACTAATTATAGATCTCTAATAACGCATATATCAAAAATTTTCGAGAAAATTAAAAAAACGATTAGCTTCTTATATATCCAAATATAATCTAATATCGAGTATGCAGTATGGTTTTAGAGAAAATGTATCCACCCAAGACGCGTTGTTGGCACTAACTACGAAGATTTCTTCTGCTCTTTATGGGAACATGCCAAGTCTATGTGTATTTATTGATCTGTCTAAAGCGTGCGAGCCATAGTCTCTTCTTACAGACATGGGAAGATATTGGCATCAGGAATAATTGTTTAAAACTGTTCGAAAGTTATCTCGCCAATAGATTCCGGTCTTCAGAGTGGATGATGTACAAAGCGATCAAATTCAAATTGAGTATGGAGTTCCTCAAGAGACTTTTTGGGTCCAACCCTTTTCAATATTCACATCGGCATGTTCTCTATCAGGAGCAGTGCAGAAATACTAGGATTTGCTGGTGGCACCGCAATATTTTATAAAGCAGATACCTGGCAAGAATTGAAAACATAATAGAGACTGACCTTCCTTCAATAAAAAAATGGTTAGAAAACAAATTATCAACCTGCAAAAAACCTACTACCTACCTTTTAGCTGTAATCGGTCCAACACATCATCATTCGATAGCCTGACGGTTACCACAATGGGTCAACAGTATATAATGCCTGATTTTTTTTTTAATATCGGAGTAATAATAGACACGAATTTCAAATGGGATTTCTATATTAACTATGTCTGTAATAAGTTACGTATGATTCTCTACAAGTTCAAATATCTGAAAGATATATTACCTTTCTATCACCTCAAAGTACTGTTTCATGCATTAGTTGAGAGCCACTTGCGATATTGTATAGTAGGATGGGGAGGGGCATTGAAAACACATATTCATCCTCTGGAAATACTGCAAAAAAGGTTTCTCAAGCTGATTTTGTCCAAAGACTATAAATATCCATCTGAAGAACTATTTCATGAAGCACATGTATTCGATATTCGTCAGCTTTTTTATAATAATCTAATATATAAAGTTCTCGTGAAACGGTGTTTGTAATTAAACTCCTCCGAAATGGCTCGACCGATTCTCATGAAATTTTGTGTGCATATCGGTTAGGTCTGCGAATCGGACGACATCTATTTTTCATTCTCCTAAATGTTAAAGGTGGTCCACCCCTTAATTTTTTTATTTTATTTTTTAGATAAAATTCGTTGTTTTTATTTTTTTATGATACAGCATTTAAAAATACAAACATCTTAATAATTATGTATAGTAGCTTTTAATGTGTATATAGTAGGCTAAGTCAAATGTATTAGAATTTTATGAACTGAATATATATTTTTGGATTGAAGGTAAGTATAGAGTTTAAATAAATTATAAATAGGATTGGACCCAGTACGGTTCCTAGTGGTACTCCGCATCTTATTTTCAATTGTTTGCTCAACGTTTCATCAATTTTCACACATTGCTTTCTATTTAAAAGGTGAGTTTTCATCAATTCAAGTGCGTTTCCTCTAAATCCGAGGTCTTGTGATACCTCCAACAACTGTATATGATCGACGCCGTGTATCCAAATTTTCATAAATTTTAGTAAGTAAGTGAATCGCATCTTCTGTAGATTTTCCATTCCGAAACCCGAATTGTCTATTTTAATTCAAATCAAATTATATTTTTCTACATACTTTACCATTCGAATTTTTATAACTTTTTCCAGTAATTTTGCGATAGCTACTTTTTACAACCGTTCTTGAATAGAGGTTGGACAATATCCTTTTTGAAAATTGATGGAAACTGGCCCTCTATAAGTACTTCATTAGATGTGTCAGCGGACTTGCGATTACATTTTTAATTTCATTCAATGTTTCAGATTTGATTCCATCAATTCCTGGTGCTTTGTTGGAGTTGAGAGAATTAATAAGGTTTATAACTTCTCTTTCATCTGTTGGCTGGAAAAAATATAGAATGACGTGAAGAAAATCTATTCATAGGACGATTTTTTTGAAGTATTGCAGTCTCGCAAGATTTCCACCGACATTTATATAATTTTCGTCGAAAATATCAGCAATTGCCTCTTTATTTTCTGTGAGTTGATTATTTTCATTCATAATTTGTGTAATTTCTTTATTCTTTTGGTTTGTATGCAATGTTTTTATTGTGTTTCACAATGTTTTACTGTTATTTTTATCATTATTGATTTTTTTCTCCCTAGTAACTTCTTTTCATGTTTTTTATTAAACAATTCAGTGTATTTCTGTAGTTCAAATATTCTTCTTTCAGTACTGTATCGAACATGTTATTTCTGTAATTCTTGAATGATCTATCCCTGTTGAAAAGGGAAACATTCTCAATTGAATATTGAATAGAAATATTTTTCTGTGAATTGAAAAATTCACGATAAAAATGAGGTTATTTTTTGTGAATGTCTAACAGAAAACAACTACTCCTTCGGCTAAAGCCACGCTGGACATTGAGTTACATCTGATAGATATTCTGGAAAGACCCTAACTCGAAAGAAAAAATCTGAAATTGAAAATTTGCATTTTCATTCAGATAGTTATTTGATTTTCTATTCCAGTCTTGATCAGGAACTCATAAAGATAAATGAGGCAAAGAAGAATGTTCTCCAAGAGAGAGTACTTACCAGAAATCATTCCTAACATTGACGCAAGAGGGGCATCACGTTCACTAGGTCAATATATTTGAGTCGACGAAAATCTATTGCACGCTTCCACGATCATCAGGAAGACGGGAACGAATGGGAAACACATTTCCAAGAATCTCACTTTGTGAAAGATTAAGAAAGTTAGAATAATTTCTTTTGGAGAGATCTTTCGAAATGAGTGTTTTTTTACATCAAAACCTGTCATGGGATGTTCATAAACTCAGATGTGGAATCATCTGCGACTGAAAGATAAACTTTAGTCACTATCTTCCATCGTCAAGATAACCTTTTGTTGAAAAGGGAAACATTCTCAATTGAATATTGAATAGACAGATTTTTCTGTGAATTGAAAAATCCACGATAAAAATAACTTTATTTTTATCGTGGATTATGAACATCCTGTTCATATTTTCAACAAATCAATCTATCCCTATTGTTAATGGGCCGTACTATGCCATCAGTAATCCTTGCTTTTTTTTATATATTTGTGTCTGACTTTTTATTGTTTTGTATTTTTCTCAATTTTTATTTTTAACTCGTCTACAAAGAACAATGTTGCGTCATCCATGTTATCAATAGACAATAACTGATTCCAATTGAAATCTTGTAGGATTCTCTTCAAACCTGGATAATTAATACATTCTTTGGTTTGTATACAGTTATTTTGCTGGAAATTGATATTCATTTCCAGTTTCGCGAAAGTGTAATGATCGGTTATATTCGTTTTCATCACGTACGAACTGATATTGGTTTTGTCTCGTTTTGTTTTATTAACGAAATGGTCTAAGCCAGGTTCCACTTCCATAACGTATATAACTTCAAATTGTTGATGAAACATATTTTTTATCTTCTTTCGATCAAGATTTCTTACAATATGATGTATTATATCAATAGCAGTGAATATATGGATGAACTGATTCCAACTGACCTGACAAATAGTCTATTGAATTACCATTTTATCAATATTATAAATCAGCCTCATAATGAAACCCATTCCATTGAGTATTCTATTTCAAGTTGTTTCTTTTTCGAAACCACTCAATCAGAAGATAATAGCTACTGGTATTCAACAATCTATAGATCACGATATTTTATTTATCCATTTCTTTGTTGTATTCGAACGGTAATTCCGAGTTTGTTGATCTCTCACCGACAATGGTGCTTTATGTTTTTGTTGATGGAATTCAAAAACGCCTATCCTGCATTATTCATAGTGCAGAATGATATCAAAGTCGGCGTTTTTTCGAAAAAAGTTAGATCTGCGAATGCCTCGAATTCAAAATTAGTTACAGAGGTCAGGCACGCGTATAAATAAATGTTGATGATCGTTCGCGTGATTGAGATGTCCTTTTTTGAAAGAACTTGTTGAAGGTTGTTCACTCAGTTTTTCTGTCAGTGACCATTTTGATATCTCTGTGATTTGATTATTTGAATTATCGATGTATTACGAATTATTTTTTTATTTTTACAAAATACGGGAATAATGGAAAAAGGGCATGGGTAACCAAAAACCAAAAAATGAAGAAGCAAAAAACTAATTACAAAAATATATTCATAAAAAATCACAAGAACACGAAGATAACATAATAAAAAAGGAAAGGAAAAGGAGAGTATAAACGAAGCAGAAGAAACCATAGGATTCGAAAAAGTTGAAATTTCGGAAGCATGGAAAACATGTGTTATAATCTCGAAACCTACCAATACGTACCAATACCTACCAATAAAAATAAATTCAAAAACTAAAACCCGACTACTGAAAAACTCGCTCTAAAAAGTATGAAAAACAAGAAAATATTCTCATCTGGAATTGTATCGACAAACTATTCAATATTTATAGTCTATTAAATGAACAACTTACTCGTAATATATTTTAATGTATTCAATACATATTCATAGTGATGTTCAGAGGATAGCCGTGGTCATATGCCACCTACCCTAACAATAGAATAGAATTTTATTGAATTGAAATTACATTACATGGTGCAAATCAGATAACATACATGCATATACATACCCATCTATCAGTTATATATTATTATATGTTATATCCTTCCATATCTTAGATGCTGACCTGATGCACTTGTTTTGTTTTGCATCTAGGATTGCCGGAATGGTATTTTGGTATTTTGTGTACATACATGGTGTGAATGAACATGGAAATTTGTATCTATTTTACCATTTTTAATTTCATGTTTGAATTGATTAAGAGATTTTTTTTCTTTTATGTTTCTAGGCAGTGAATTGTATAATTTGGGACCGAAGTAGCTAAGTGTTCTTTGTGTATGTGATTTTTTGAAGATAGGGAGAGGCATATTTAGGTTTTCTGTTGATCTAGTGTTTTGTAGTCGTCTATATATGATATATGTAGGCTTGTTTTTATAGACCCCTATTAGGCTGTTGTAAATGAATAAGCTTCTTACATTGAAAAGTTTCGTTTCTTTGTACAGTTGTTCAGTAGAGAACCGTTTTTTCTTATGAAAAATTATTTTTATAATAGTATTTTGCATCGCTTGAAGGTTTTTAAGGTTGTTGTCAAAGAGTCCACCCCAAACAGTAATGCCGTATCTAATGATCGAATCTGCCAGAGAGTTATATATTATTATAACGTTGTTTCAGGTAAGTATTTCTCTTAAATTGTATAATTTATAGGTGAGTTGTCTTAGACGTTTGACGACATGACCAACGTGTTCATCCCATCTCATATGTTGGTCAAGTATAATTCCAAAATATTTTAGTTTTGATTCCTTTTCTATGGCTGGGCAAGTGCATAGATTGTTATTCTGTAGGCAGTTCATTTTGTGAATTTTCAGTGTTTCTTGATTCGGTTGATCGTTACTTAAGAGTGTGAAACATATAAATTTTGTTTTGAGAATATTTAGGTTTAGTAGATTATAGTTTGGCCATAGTTGGATATCTTTCAACCCAATTTCTGCAGTTTGGTATGTTTCTTGCCATGACTTCCCTGAAAATATAATTGCGGTATCATCTGCATATGAAATGAGATGATCGATGGAGTTTATACTGCCAATACTATTTATGTAGGCTAGGAACACAATACATTCTAACAGTAGTAAGCGATTATAAGCTTTAGGACAAAGTGGCATATGACCACGGCTATCCTCTATGTATTGAATACATTAAAATATATTACGTGTAAGTTGTTTATTAAATAGACGATAAATATTGAATAGTTTATACATAACAATTTCAGATGAGCATATTTTCTTGTTTCATACTTTTTAGAGCGTGATTTTTCATTAGTCGGGTTTTAGTTTTTGAATTTACTTTTATTTCATATTTTTTACAGCGTGATTTTTCAGTGGTCGGGTTTGAACTTACTTTTTATTTAAATTATTTTGGAGTTATAATTTTGTGATAAAGTATTTGCAGAGCCGCTTTAAATTTTTTTTGTTAACGTTTTATTGTTTTACATGTACCTAGGTAATATACCGCGTGGAGATACTCCCAGCTTATGTCATGTTTTTATATGTTTTTTTTATATAATTTCAACATGTGTACCATATTCATAATGAAATACGTATTTATTATATATATATATATATATATACTAGGTAGGTGAGAAATCATACAGTCTAACTCCACCAAAAAAATTATTTTAATACCAATATGACACGAAGATTTACATCAGGAACTGAACATGTTTCGAAGGATTAATCCTTCATCATCAGCAAAATGGAAGGGGTTATAAGCAGATCTAAAGGGGAAGTAAAATGTTACAATTATAAGGGGCAAACATTAAGAGAAAAATAACCTAACATTGTATGGTGGACAAAATTATCAAGAAATGACACTCAAATCAACTACAATAACATTATTGTGTCCGCATCTAGTGCGGGTTCACTAATGTTAGAGACCGTGGTTAGTCCTAACAAACAACATTTTGATATATTGCAAAGGATTTATAATATCATCCAAAAACACATGGACGAAAATAGGTTAATGATTGACATATGACAACGACTTAGACCTATGGAACATCAAGTTCCAAAGTGACAGAGAAATGTTTGTGACTGTGACATGGAATCGAGAAAAAGAAGTAGCTGAGTGTGGTGTAGAGATGTGTTATGAAATTCGATCTAGAGATGGGAAATCAAAATAGTAGGAGTTAAAAGTTTTAGGCTATCAAAATGAATTTGTTCATTGATACAATGTAAATTAGAACTTCTGATTGCCTTGTTAATTCAAGAGTTTCAAGGAGATTGAGTTTTTTACCTTTATCGCAAATATGTAAAATTTCTAGGTCAGAGTTGGGATCAAAATTGTGCTTTTCGTTTATAATATGGTTAGAAAAAACAGAATTAGGGATAATAAGTTTTTTTTCAGAGTTAGAATCTATTAATCGAACGTATCAGCTAGTCGTGTTCTGATTTCGGCCTGTTTGACCAAATAACATGTTTTAAATTAGGGATAGAACAATTTAGTTTATAAACACCAGATTTATCCAACATTGGAATTTTATCTTCAGAGTTTACCATAAAATCTTTCAGGTTGTTAGAAGTGTACTCAGCCAAAATCATTTGTAACATTGATGTTAGAATGGCATCGTATTCACTAGGTCTTCAATACATGTTTGTTTACGAAAATATATTTCACGCTTCCACGATCATCAGGAAAACCGGAAGAATTGAGAAAATTTCGCGAAGCAACCTCACTTTGCAAAGATGTAAAAATAGCAACTTCTGAAGATGTACTATCTTTTTTTTTTCTTCTCTTCACTAGGTTTGGGATCGCTATATTCACATTTTGTCCACACTGTTGATTTTGGAAGAATAACAGCAAGCCTTGCCCTAGTAAATTGATCCCCAGTTTCCCATTCACATTCAGGGAAAGAAAAAAAATCGTCATGTGTTTCTGGCATAATATTTTCATGTCAATATTTTCTTTCGGAACACTATCATTATCCGAATTACTGATAGATAAAGAGGCACAGTCTGCATCGGAATTGTCAATGTCAGCATATACATCCACGAAAAAAAAATTGTTTATAATTATTATTTGCTAGAATTTTCCTAGCTTTGAGTACATTTTTCATCTATCGTATTTCGTGTCAGATCTCTCAAACTTCACAAGTCATTCATTTTCTCTCGCCTCATATAAGGTAGATTTCTCACACAAATAAAAAAAAATTAAATCGCTGTAAATTGCCATTCATGAGAATTAATAATTTTTGTTCACCTTCTATGCTCCTTTTATTTGAAGTTCGCTCGTGGTAATCAGATGCTATAAATTTCCTCCCGCCGACAAACAGAACAACATTGTAGTTTGGCATTTCTGGACTTCAAAGTTAAATATTAGATAATAGATAATATTTTTATTATAGTTTAACTATTTTCAATTGCAATAAATCTCCAGTTTCAGGAGGTCTGAGTAAATGAAAGCCAGTAGCGTCTCTGGTCTGGGATCGAAATAGGTTTTAAAATATTCTATGGTTGTGATGTGTTTTGTTGCAAAACATGGCTTTTTTTCGACCATGGGAAAATGAAATCATGATGATCCGATTCCCTATTAATACATACTTCCTCGTTTATGGCATATTTTTTTTATTTTAACGTATTTTTAAAATATTCAAATATCTGAATAAAATTAGTTATTGCTGCTGCTCAAAGGATTCCGCCTCAAGAAACTTGTTTTTTAAGCTTCTGCAATGGTGAATGGTTTGACTATACAAGCTTTTATTCAACTTGCTTCGTTTGTTTGTCATTCTGTCACTCTTTCATTCTGTTACTCTGTCATTCTTTCCGGTTCAAAATTTGTAATATATTTTTGGAGCACCCGCCGACATCCGATTGCGCTGAAATTTGGCAGGTGTTCATAGTTCCGGTGAGAATGCATTATGAAATTGTTTTCAGAGAAAAAACAAAATGGCGGCTCCAAGATGGCGGACGAGTTTTGTGATTATGGTACGATTCTATTCAAAATTTGTATGTGGGAGTTTTCGGAGTCGGAGATTATGAATTTTCTGACAAAATTTATAAGATTGAAATGGCAGTTTATGGAATTTTTGTTGGAAAAAAAAAATGGCGGACGAGATTTAGGTTTATGGTCCGATTCTATTCAAAATTGGTATGTGGGGGTTTTCGGGGTCGGAGATTATGAATTTACCCGATGATTATTGATTTTTATTTAAAATTTATAAATTGAAGATGGCAACTCCAAGATGGCGGATGAGTTGATCTTTAGATGGTCTCCTCATTGAAGGACTAGATAGCTCAGAACTTACAGGAAAAGAAGGCCTCATAATAACGATGCTTTAACAAAAGTGCATAAATTAAGGCGTACTCAAGAACTGAAAAGCACAAAATAAAATAATTAATACAAAACCTTTTTAAAGACAAGATTTTATTCAGATGCTTTGGATGCGAGACGTAGGTTATTTCGTGAGTTATAGATTCAAAAGCCTGTCGCTTTTGTATTAGAACTGAAAACTTTACGCGACAAGCTTTTGAATCTATAACTCACGAAATAACTTACGTCACACATCCAAAACAATTATTTTTTACTTTTAAGTTCATTTGAATGAAAGCTTGTCTTTGAGAAGGTTTTATATTAATCAAATACTGTATTCAAAATATCAAATATCTGGGAATAATGCTAGATACACATTTGCGATGGGATCATCACATCAACTTCGTTGTGAAGAAATTGCGTTTTGTTGCATATAAATTCCAGCAATTAAACGATATTCTTGAGCTCAAACACAGAAAAACTGTTCATCACAGCCTAGTTGGAAGCCACTTGACGTACGGTCTACTGGGATGGCATCTAAAAATCATCTTCGGCCACTTGAGGTTATCCAAAGATGTTTTCTCAAAATAATGCAATCGAAAAATTCAAGATATCCAAGTAATCTTTTGTATACTGAATCAGATGTGCTTGACCTGGGACAGCTATATTATAAAAATAGTAATATCAGACAGCACAAAAACAAAAATGAGCTTGTGAAGCTCACCCATTCCTATAATACCAGAAAACTATTTCTGTTTCAATGTCCTTGGAGGCATGAATCTATTGGACAGAAAAGTTACCATTATTTAGGTTCAAAATTATATAACACTTTACCACCGACAGTTCGGGAAAGTCGACCAAATTGTACATTCAGGAAATACCTGAAATGTCATATGAAGAACATAAATTCGAAATTAGTTCACAATTTCTTCAAGTGAATATTTACTGACAAAATTAAACTGAATTATAAGGAAACAATTGATGACGCAAAACGAAAAGCATATGAAGATTTCATTGAGAACTCCAGTAACAAATCAAAAGCTCTTTGGCAACTGATAAATTCACAGACAGGAAAAAATGCGTTAAAAAATGAAACCAACATTTAAGCAGAAAACTTCAATAATTTCTTTGTAAATGTGGGTAAAGATATCATCAACACAATCCCTCATAGCAACCTTGACTTCATAGAAACACTAAAGAACACACACAGTTTTCCACTAAAGAAGAAAAAAAAGTATAATAAGGAACTTAAAATTCTCGTAGCAGGGACGTTCATGATATGAACGTGAGTACATCTGTGTGACAAACTGGCTCCAGTACTATGTTACATAATCAACAAGTGCTTAGAACAGAACATATTTCCAGAAAAACTGGAAACCGCCAAAGTAGTACGAATCCCCAAAACTCGCGAGAACGAGGACATAAATTCCTTTAGACCAATTTCAATACTTCCAGTTTTTTCAAAAATATTTGAATGTTTGCTGAAATCCAGAATTGCCTCTTATTTCGAAGAAAAACAATTATTTGCCAAAGAACAGTTCGATTACCGACATAATAAATCAACAACCAAGGCATTGATAAAAAATTTGGAAAAAACATGGAAGTAATTGATGAAAATAAATTCACGTGTGCCACCATGCTAGATTTATCGAAGGCATTGGATTGCGTCACTTATGAATACCTGTTAAATAAATTAGATTTCTATGGAATCAGAGGTGGCGCACTGAAGCTGTTTGCCTTCTACCTAGGTCATCGTCACCAACAAGTGGTTTCACCTTCGGGTGAGCAATCAGGCGTACTGCCCATAGAGAATGGTGTTCCTCAGGGGTCCATAGTGGGCCCTATATTTTTCATCATATTCATCAATGACCTACCAAAATTTCTGAATGCTCATGCGGTAGCTCTATATGCCGATGACACTACAATTTTGAATATCAGCCATGATACAAGTGAGCTGAAACATATGAATATTGAAACAACAGCGAAAGCTTCAGAATGGTTCTCAGACAACAATCTAAAACTCAATACTGATAAAACAAACGAAATATTATTTCTGAATCTAGACTCACAAAAAAGCGTTGAATTATTAGGTATTCATATTGACCCAAAATTGAATGAAAAATCATATTGATCATATGGCAAAAAAACTGAATGAAGTAGTACACCAAATCAGAAAACTCATACAAGTCACCACTCTAGACACTGCACTAACATACTATTACAGTAACTTTCATGCTATTTTCGGTTATGGACTTTTACTGTGGGGCAACTCCTCAGCAAGTGGGAGAATCTTCAAAATCCAGAAAAAAGTTTTACGTATAATTGGGCAAGTTGGCCCCAGGGATCACTGCAAGCCGCTGTTTAAAAAACTCAATATTTTAACCCTACACTCGGCAATCATTTTACAATGTATTATGTTCGTTAAGGAAAATAAAACTTCACCTTCCTCCAATTCATCTCACCATTGTTATGACACCAGAAACAAAAAGGATCTGACCATTCCGTACCACACGATGGAATTAACGTAGCAACCAATTAATTATACGTCCCTAAAGATTTTCAACAAACTACCAATTGCGCTGAAAAATGTCACAGCCAAGCAACTGAAAGCGGCCATGACAATACTTATATTGAATGAAGCGTTCTATCCAATCGAAGATTTTTTTGCATTTTCGTTCAATGGGACATCACCGTGAAACCCATTCTACTTCAACGAGGAATATTTCTAATTTTCCTCGGCAAATGTGTGTATATGTTTATGTATACATGTGTGTACGGTGCTTTCTATTCTGTATTTCATTCTACTCTTACCACCCTAAATGTATTTTAGATAGCTTGGGCCAATAAATTATTATTATTATTATTATTATTTTCCTATTTGTATTCGAATTATATGCATCCTATTTCACTTTATAATGTCTTCACTTGATTTTTACGAAACTATAACTATAGTCAGAGATGAACTTTAACCCTAATAAGTTTAATTTAAGATAATTTAATATCAAGTTATAATTCACGATTATGTAATGTCTTGTATTATCAATATATTAAAAATTGTGTTGTTAGAAATATTTATAAATTTTAATGTGTCATTTCATATTTCACCATATTGGAAAATCATATTATCTATCCATCTATATGTACTTACTATTATATGTATGTTTATATATATATATTTATATATATATATATATATATATATATATATATATATATAATGTGTCTATATATGTGTATATATATATGTATGTATATATTTTATATTTTGCTGGTTCACATAAGTGACATCTCACAAACAAGTGAAAACTTCTGTGAGATATTTCTGTGTTTGCATTGCTGAAAACTATTGAAAATGTTTTTATTTCGTGATATTTTTTGCAAATAATCTATATATTATGATTGGAACCCAAGTAATTACTGTCTATATCATTATGTGCTGGTTACCTCTCTTTTGATTTGAGTCAGATAACATGGAAATATTAGGAAGAATTTAGAGAGGTTTGGATCCTTCACCAACTTTTGATACAGTTCAAGGTTTATATAAAAATAGAATTTTTGTTTTTTTTGGGTCAGATTACATAAAAACACTTTTAACGTGTTCGGAGAGATTTGAACTCTTTTTCAATTTTTGATTATAGAGTTTATAGAAAAAGGGAAATGCTGTTTGTGTTTTCCAATGAATAGATGTCCAATTTTTCCGACCAATGATCCGTTAGCTTGATTGATAGGTTTTTCAGAATCAATAATTGAATTCTGAAATCTATCTTTGCGAATGGCCGCGCCATCGGTTTTTCAACCCAATCCACCTGACCAATATACCCAATTCTAATAACAATTATTCAATCGAGCTAAACGGAAACAATTTATTTATCAATAAATATTCCCATTGCGCTGGCGAACCCGCAATATTTTTCCGCAATTACGGTATTAATGACGAATCAGGAGGGGGAAACGTGGTTGGAGGGTACGAGTGCGGGCAAGCATGAAATAGAGCGAGGCGTCCAATAGTGCGTAACGTATTACTATTACGGACTGTCAGTAGTTGGGAGTACTGGATGGAATGTGAATTTTGTGACACCAGTGCTGTAATGGAATGAATCATTATTTTATTTTATTTCAAACCACCATATTTTTTGTAAATTATAAATTTTCCTTCGCTGAAAACAAAAAATTTTTTTTTTTGTGACGGGAAAAAATTTGACATTTTATCTCTGTTGACAGGTAACACAATATAACTTTTTAGGAAATTACTTTTTTTCTCAGGAAAAAAGTGAGTACTTTATTCCCGGATATATACACATAAGTAAAGGTAGATATTTAATTTAAGAACATTTTATTATACAGAAGTTAAATTTCCTTTATATCAAAAGTACAATTATTAAATGTGCGTTGCATGAATGACATGTTCCTTGAACTATTCGGTATAACAGTCGAATTTTCTTGTGTTGAAATTATATTTTTTTCTGCCATGGACAAAACTGCCGTTGATGTACCTGGTTGCAAATCGGGTGTTATTTCAGCACTGCCATACGTTAAAACACTTTATTAGATATTTCTGTCCTGTGTGCTACCGATTCATGTTTCTTTAGTGTCATCAAGTCTCCCCCAGATTCAACTAAAAGTGTAGCAGACGATCTTCGAAATGAATGACCGGTATAAGAGTTAGCATTTTCAAGTTGAAGGAAATTAGCTACTGTTTCAGGTACCTTATAAAACTGGTTTTTGACTCACAACCTGATTGATACATTTTCCATTGCGATATGCATAAACAGGCAGCCATCCTTCGCTGCTGCTGGACGAAGGGCTATGTAAATTCGGTAAAATTTAATATATTCTTCAGTAACACGAATCTCCTGGTTACATCATTCTTTGTTTGCTTTAGTTTCACAATTAATAACGTTCCCGAATTTTCAATATCACCTAATGTTACCTGGCTGATTTCACAAATTCGACAAGCTCCTGCAACCCCAAATACAACAACAACCTTGGTCATTAAATAAACTTCATCGGGAACATTATTTAAAAATCACTAATTTGTGTACTCGTAAAAATCGCAGCTTTCTTGGGCATGTAACATTTACCATTTTGTTTCAGAAATGTAATTAGTTTGGAATATTTTGAAATGTCTACATTATTATTAGATTGTAACATACTTTTAATCATTGAATGAATGTGGTTTTTTGTGGAGGAACAACGTGGAAGGTTACCCAAAAAACATGTCGAAAAAAATACTTTTAATCATTGAATAATTCGACCACACTGTTGATGGATTTTGTTGTTGTGCCAGTTCCGAAAAATAAGCCAATAACACCGTCTCCGAGAAAGAACTGCGTGTCTTTTTCATCTTCCATTCCATAAATCTTGAATACGCGGTTTTGTAAATTTTTCGCGATTTAGCTGGCAATCATTTTTGTAACGCTACTTTCGCTACATCTACTAACTCCGGATACCACTAAGTTCGCAATTTTTAAATCAAATCACAGAATTAAATTGATAGATATTTGATTACTTTACAGATTTCCTTAGAAACGCAGGTCTAATTGTCTCTATAAGTACAACAGCCTACCAGTTAAAAATTCAAATTTCACATCGATAATTTTCTGACTTTAATATATTGTAATAATATGTTTTTTCAATATTGAATCGTTGTTTTTCCCGTCAAAGAAAAAAATAGTGTATTATACACGGAAAAAATATTTCGAGCTAAAATCTAATACTTTTTTCCCTTGTACAATAAATAACTATTATTTCAAAGACATATCGAATGCACCGATGTTTTAGCACATTCGCCAAAATTTTTGATAGGGCACTGAAAGAGAACGAAAAGTTTAATCAACTCCATTCAGAAAACATAGCTTAAGCGAGCTGTCATATGTCATATAGTCATGTGTCTCATTTATTGTTTAATGTTGTGTGAAAATGTGATTTCTTGAAAGAAAAACGTTCACGAAATAATAGAATATATCCTAATCATTTCCAATGGTCCAGCATACTGATATTGCATTGGTATTATTATGAAAACCAAATTTCCAATACGTCCAATCCAATATATTGGTGAAAAACGTGCCGAGGGATGAATGGAAAGAGGGTGGCTGAAAATATCTTGTCGCTAGCGTCAACATCGGGGAACCAGGCACAACCTGTTGTATAAGAGACTTACCCTTCCATCGGACCTCTGAGCGAGTTGACCGTTTAATTGTTCGTTACTCGAGAGAATGAAAATGAAGAATAAAGCCGCAACATAAAAAAAGACAAAAATATAAGGAAATCAAATTATAGTTTGAAAAAACTAAAAAACACGCCTATATAGCAATAAGGTCTAAAAATTTGAAAATAATAAGAATAAACTCATTGATCAAAAAATTTTCTCTTATGTAAAAAAGCTTGTTTAATATATGGCGAATGCGCGAATGGTCTCGGTACATTCACCAAAATTTACTAAAAATGTTCATCCCATGTGGAAGAAACAATCGAAAAGTTTTTCTCTCGTAATCTTCTTTAGACTTTTGTAGCAATGTGGGCTAAAAAGTTAAATATAATAACGTCATTGACCAACAAATTTCCTCTTATGTAAAAAAGCGTTTGTAATATATGGCGAATGCGCGAATGGTCTCGGTACATTCACCAAAATTTACTAAAAATGTTCATTCCATGTGGAAGAATCAATCGAAGAGTTTTTCTCCCGTAATTTTTTATGTCTTTCGTAGCAATGTGGACTGAAAATTAAAAATAATAACGTCAATGGTAACAAATTTCCTCTTATGTAAAAAAGCTCATGTAACATATGGCGAATGCGCGAATGGTCTCGCTACATTCACCAAAATTCACTAAAAATGTTCATCCCATGTGGAAGAATCAATCGAAGAGGTTTTCTCCCGTAATTTCTTTATGTCTTTCGTAGCAATGTGGACTGAAAAGTTAAAAATGATAATGTCATTGACCAACAAATTTCCTCTTATGTAAAAAAAGCGTGGGTTGCTCCTTACTTTCTTCTCATAAGGATATTAAGATAACTGGTATCAAGCACCTCGCGCTTTTTTTACATTAGAGGAAATTTGTTGGTCAATGATGTTCTTCTTATTTTTGACTGTTTAGACCCTATTGCTATTGTCTTTTTTCAAATATAATTTTATACAGTGCGCGGTTAAATCATTGAACAAATTCGATATCTCGTAATCAATGTCCTTTTGACAAAAATCTTGAAAGAGGTCGATTTTTGTTTTTAAATGCCGATTTTTGAATGTATATTCTAGAGAGGTCAAGTCACTGGTTGTGGTGTGGTGACGTATTCGGTTTTTTTTTTATTGTAATAGATATCTTGTGATAGTCCATTTGAAAAGTATTTCAATACTGCTTTCGATGATAATAAATAATTGAATTTGTTTGTACAGGGTGAACAAAAATTATTATTTTATTTCAGTGAGAGAATAACTTTATATCCAACAAAATACATTTAAATAAAATACCAATTTTTGTTCACCCTGTACAAACAAATCAAATTATTCATCATCATTGAATGCAGTATTGAAAGACTTTTCAGATGAAGTATCACAAGACATCTATTTCAATTTAAAAAATTACCGATACGTCACCACGTCAAAACCAGTGACATAACCTCTTCAGAATATACATTCAAAAATCGGCAATTAAAAACAAAAATCGATCTGTTCCAGGATGTTTGTCAAAAGTACATTGCCTGCGAAATATCGAATTTGTTCCAAAATTTAGCTGCGCACTGTATGTGCGTTATTACACTGTTCAACTTATCTGCCACCTAGTATTTCCATCTGTTTTGTGGTGTACCTCTGGGTCTGTTGAACATGTACTACGGATTTCAAACACTTCACTCCTCAAAACGATATCACTATAAATTCAATAATGGAAAAAAATATTCAGTTTAATTCGATTCATTTATTTTCCATGTCGATATTTTTACTATGTATAGGAATAGTCAATAGACAAGAAGTTCTGGGTAGGAGTACATACAACAGGGGTTACAGTTTTTTATTAAACCTGAATTTTTTTCTACGAAATAAAATCATTTCGTATTCAAAAATTTATTCAAGCTAAAAAAACAGTTGTGCAATAAAAACTTCTTTCAGCTAGATTCACTTGATTCGATATGGAAAGGTAGCTTGTTGAATAATTTGGGTTTCCATGTAATCTACAATTGGTTACTTTTTTGTTAGCTCCAGGTAAACGTAAGTCAGTTTTCTGGCGGGTGTTGTGATCATGAATATCCTTATTGCACAAGAGCTTTTTTTGTTTTTAAAAACATATATACACATCTCAAATATGTACCAAATGATCAAAGGTGAAATGGAAAAATCTCCAAAAAAAAATCTGCATGAAACCCAACTCGGAATTTTGGCCATGCTATCACCAAAATCTATTGTGAGTGGAAAAGCATACGTCCTCTTCTATGATCAAGAGGACACCAAATCACAGCTTTGAAAATAGCATTTTACTTATTTACATTATATATTTTATATTCATTAGACAAAGAATAAACTATAATATGTTAGTACTCATTGATCGTTTTTGAGCTAGAAATACGTCAGAAGTAGCTGAAGCACTACCCCGGATTCAAATAACGTAGCGTAGACATGAATTTACTTGTGCACAATATAAACTACGAATCTGCTGGATTTCCTGAACATCTCTCAGATTGATGTAAAGATACTTCCACTATTTTTATTTGGATGTTAGCGTTTTACAATGATTTCTCCGACTGATATTTTCGTCGAGATAAATGCTTGAAAATCGAACGTTATTGTGTGTATTGTAGTGTCCAATATAATGCATTATTAATATTCACATCAATATAACCAGTAACCTTTTGTACACTATGAACTCCAAATATTCCTGTTTTATCACTTCAGAACATGTATTGTCTAGGTCTTGTGTTGCGCGTGTCGAGATTATAAAAAAAATCATCAGCATAAGCAGTAAAATGATTATCCTCGATTATAGATTCGTATAAAGGTTGAACAGTACTGATCCCAAAATTGAACCATGAGGGACACCCAGACCAACTGTTGATAAGCCTGATGTAATTTCATTATTTCATTGTTTATAGGAGCACCAATTGACGGGACCTGTTTGCGGTTTTCGAGAAGAAACGATCGCCATGATACCACATCAACTCGTAGATGATGATTTGCCTATGAAATGAATAAATAGCTGTTGATGTCGATTTTCCTGAACGAATCCATCGGATTATCATTCAATACTGCAAACCAAAAAGTGCAAAAGTCTGTTTCTTTTTTTAGAGAGTGGAAATATTTTTCCATTGAGTTTGATGATGATGGTATATTTATTAACAAGATCAATCTCCATTCATATTGATAACAATATCCTTATGTTTTTTATTTTTGTTAGATAATTCGTTCACAAAGTTTCATGAGGAGCAAATTCTGTTCTCTGAATTCATTACGCGATCTTGATAATACTTTTTTTCCTTAGATTTGAGGAATATTCTGTGCCTCCGATTTTCATCATTATAGATTGCCATGGATGAGGAGTTACGCTGCTTCAAGGTGGATGAATTCTTCAAAATTCGACTTGATAGAACCACTCCAGGATTTATAATAATAATAATATCGTCTTTATTACTTCCATCAATCATTAAAAATAATATAGTGTATTCAATTAAATTCAATTCAATTTCTTTATTTCCAATCAGACTTATACATACATAAGTATAGGATATTGTCAGGTCAATTTTAAATAATCTGTTGAAAAACGATCATTACAGAATACAAATATATAATAGTATAGTATATAATAATATAATATATGCTAATGCATATAAAAAACAGAGTGTAGAGACAAAAAACAGTGTATAAAGTACAGGGTATAAAGAAGTATATAAAGGACATTGTATAAAATGGTACATGAGTAGGTGGTTATACCAGGTTACAACACATATATTCCGGAGCCGAATAAAGAACCCCGTTAACTAAAAGTTTTCCAACTACATATTTGAATTTGTTCACATTTGATAATATTTCAAGCCCAGTGGGTGAGTGGTTGAATAATTTGATGGCAAAATCAACGGACTGTTAGCCACAGTTGACAAACGATGGGATGGTATATTGATATTGAAGTTTTGCCTTAAGTTGTGTACAATATTTTCACGAGCCTGATTGAGAATAGCTGGGTTATTTTTTATATATAATATGCAATTATAAATGAAGAGAGAAGGGAACGTTGAAAGCTCAGGTTGTTCAAACAATTGGCGACAGAAAAACGTCCTGGGTTTGAACATCATGTTACGTACAATCTTTTTTTGTTGAATGAAAACTTCATTAGACCTAGAACTGTTGCCCCAGGCTAGAATCCCATTATTCATGTTTGAATGAACGTATGAATAATAGTAATATTTCAAGAGATTGTGATCAATTCTGGATCGAAGTTGCCAGATTACAAAACAATGTCTCGCTAATGTTTTTAGAACGTTATCGATTTGATACGTCCATGAAAGTTCAGAATCTATTAAGACTCCCAAGTATTTTACTACTTGCTTTCGTTCGATAGATTCATCATGTAATTTTATCATAAAACTCTTATTTAAATACTTCAAGGAGAACAAGATTAATTCAGTCTTGCTTTGATTCAATATAAGGTTGTTCTTTTGACAATAATTATTGATATAATTTGCGGCCTCAGTACATGTGCTTGTTCAGATTTGCTAGTGATTCCCCAGAGCAGGCAACAGAAGTGTCATCTGCGTATAACGATATGTGAGTTCCAGATATTTTTGTGTATGTTATATCATTTACGAAAATTATAAATGATAGAGACCCCAGCAAACTCCCCTGAGGGACGCCACTGCTTACCGCTTCTACTTCAGAGTAATACGAAATATCGTTAAGTCGTAACCTAACACGTTGCGTACGATTTGATAGAAATCCCTCGAACCACTGTAAAGCATTTCCTCGTATCCCATAGCTTTCCAACTTTTGAAGTAGGAGTTCGATGTTAATTACTTCGAATGCTCTCTGTAAATCGAAAAAACGACAGGCTGCAAACCTACTTTCATCTAAGTTTTGAAGAACTTCATCATATAGTGCTATGAGTGCTTGATTGGTAGACATTCCTCTTCCTAAACCGAATTGAAAGGGACTGAAAAATGTATTATTATCAAGGAATGTCACCAATCTCTGGTAGAATGCTTGTCTCTGGTAGAAGTATTATAAGTACTATTAAATGAAAATAAACGGTGCAGTTCAACTCATGTTGTGAGAAGTCACCATTGACTTGTTTTTCCACTTAACTGAAAAATATATATCGCAATGAGAGAAAAAAAAGAGACAGAAAGGGAATTACATACATTAAAGTCTGTGTGAAAAAACTTTTCAACAAAAAATTAAACCGACGAAAAAATCAACTGAAAAGCAAAAAATAAAATAAAACTTTTCAGTTCAAATGAGAATTGAGCTCCTAAACTAATGTAAGTAACTGATTTTGAGTCGGCGCCAAACAAATAATTATCGAAGATCATTATCTATGAAAGAAGCCATCAAAACGCAGCTGTGCATCTCGCTGCCATCATTTTACGCTTCACCTAATTCAATTGCTAGTTTGTTTGGCGCCGACTCAAAATCAGTTACTTACATCAGTTTAGGAGCTCAATTATCATTTAGACTAAGAAGGTTTATTTTATTTTTTGCTTTTCAGTTGATTTTTTCGTCGGTTTAATTTTTTGTTGAAAAGTTTTTATTTTTCAGTTTTTTGTGGCTAAAATCTACCAATTACTACCTACTTGTTTTTTTATTACTTCCAAAATACTCACTTACCCACCTTACTTCAACTATTACCAGTTAAATAATATGATTATCTAATTTTACTATTTGTTGTAATATAAATTATTTTCGTTGTTCTGGTTAGTTTATTTCATTACTTTGTATATCATTCCATCCTCTCATAAAATATACTGATTTTGACGGAACAAGAATAATGTCAGTAGCGATCTGTCATTGTCAACTACGTATGTGTGTGCTAATGTTCACTAGTGAAAATCAATTATCCCTATTTTCCACCCGTAAGGGTGTAATTCCTCGAAATCAAAAATAAGGTATACCCTATCTATTAAAAAAAAAATCATCCAAATCGAAGGACCCAGTACAAAGTTATGCCTGATAGAATCGGTTAACGGACCAAAATTCAGAGGGTGAGTGATCAATATCCTTCATTTCGCTACCCTTAGGGGTGGATTTCATCTTTTAAATTCAAATGGGACCAAAGTCGAAGTACACCCTATCCACTGAAAAAAGAATCGGAATCGGACGCCTCAGGAAAAAGTTATGCGTGATCATACATAAAAAAATATGATGGAAAAACATAAAATATACGGGTCGAATAGAGAACCTCCTCCTTTTTGGTTCCGTCGGTTAAAAATATTTTCCGTCAATGCCTCGGACAAGTTCGAAAATGGGCCAAGTCAGTCCAGTAGTTTCAAAATGGTGGCTGTGGTACACACAAAAAATCGCTGTAAATTACAATTAATGAGAATTAATAATTTTCGTTCACCCTGTGTGCTCCTTTCATTTGAGGTTGAGGTGTCTTTGGTAGAAGTATTATAAGTACTATTAAATGAAAATAAACGGTGCAGTTCAACTCATGTGGTGAGAAGTCACCATTGACTTGTTTTTCCACTCAACTGAAAAATATATATCGCAATGAGAGAAAAAAAAGAGACAGAAAGGGAATTACATACATTAAAGTCTATGTGAAAAAACTTCTTAACAAAAAATTAAACCGACGAAAAAATCAACTGAAAAGCAAAAAATAAAATAAATCTTCTCAGTCTAAATGAGAATTGAGCTCCTAAACTAATGTAAGTAACTGATTTTGAGTCGGCGCCAAACAAATAATTATCGAAGATCATTATCTACGAAAGAAGTCATCAAAACACAGCCGTGCATCTCGCTGCCATCATTTTACGCTTCACCTAATTCAATTGCTAGTTTGTTTGGCGCCGACTCAAAATCAGTTACTTGCATCAGTTTAGGAGCTCAATTATCATTTAGACTAAGAAGGATTATTTTATTTTTTGCTTTTCAGTTGATTCTTTCGTCGGTTTAATTTTTTGTTAAAAAGTATTTATTTTTCACTTTTCAGTTCCGTATTTCGTCGGTTTAATTTTTTGTTAAAAAGTTTTTATTTTTCAGTTTTTTGTGGCTAAAATCTACCAATTACTACCTACTTGTTTTTGATTACTTCCAAAATACTTACTTACCCACCTTACTTCTATTACCAGTTAGATAATATTATTATCTACTTTACTTGTTGTAATATAAATTATTTTCGTTGTTCTGGTTTTGTTTATTTCAATACTTTGTATATCATTCCATCACTCTCTCAAAATATACTGATTTTGACGGAACAAGAATAATGTCAGTAGCGATCTGTCATTGTAACTACGTATGTGTGTGCTAATTTCACTAGTGGAAAATCAATTATCCTATTTTTCTACCTGTAAGGGTGACTAATTCCTTTTGAAATCCAAATATAAGGTATACCCTATCTATTAAAAAAAGAATCATCCAAATCGAAGGACCCAGTACAAAGTTATGCCTGATAGAATCGGTTAACGGACCAGAATTCAGAGGGTGAGTGATCAATATCCTTCATTTCGCTACCCTTAGGGGTGGATTTCATCTTTTAAATTCAAATCGGACCAAAGTCGAAGTACACCCTATCCACTGAAAAAATTATCGGAATCGGACGCCTCAGTAAAAAGTTATGCGTGATCATACATAGAAAAATATGATGGAAAAACATAAAATATACGGGTCGAATAGAGAACCTCCTCCTTTTTGGTTTCGTCGGTTAAAAATATTTTCCGTCAATGCCTCGGAAAGTTCGAAAATGGGCCAAGTCAATCCAGTAGTTTCAAAATGGTGGCTGTGGTACACACAAAAAATCGCTGTAAATTACAATTCATGAGAATTAATAATTTTCGTTCACCCTGTGTGCTCCTTTCATTTGAGGTTCATTCGAGGTGCATTTGCTCGTGTCAATCAGATGCTATTTGAGTTTTCCTTCCGCTGACAAAACAACGCTGACAATTCTGAAATCAACCTTCTCGACTGGCCGCGCCATCAGGTTTTTTTTAATTAGTTCTAGAATAGAAACTTTGAAAGATGAGTAGAAATGGGGATATCCATATCCTGAAATATCCAAGTTTGTTTTCCAATTACAGAGGATTCAGGTGGATCCTGTTTACTTAGGACCACGTACTAGGTACAATGTGAAATATTACGAATTACCATAGAAGACAGAATTCGCCTCGAACGAAATGAAACAAAACCGCACATGTTAACCCTTTTCTAAGAAAAGTGAGTTATCTCTCGAGCGTGGAGACCCGCTGAATGTTGACTTTATTATGACAAAGTCGAGTCGAGGTAAAAACCCAAATTACCCGTTAATCCCCAATGTAATGTTTTTTGGAAAATACCGACACGTCAGGCCCTTGTGATGGTGCAGTCAGGTTGAATTGTTTGTTAGCAGAACGTGGCTTCACCAACCGAAAATACCCGGGTTTCAAAAACCCGTTTTGTAACAAAACTTTATAATAAGGCTCGTCTGAATCCCCCAAATTTTTTGCCCCGGTATATTCACGTTTGGGGGCTTAAATAGAAGATAAAACCTTCTTTTCATGAAAAAATCGGTAAAAGTTCAAAAATGGCTGAGGCCACCAAATTTTTCTGACACGCCTTATTTTGTTTATTAACGTTTTCTCAATACCTTTACTCCAATTCAATTGTTTTCGAAATATCAACGTTTGAAAAGTGACATTCCGGTTTAAAATGAGTATGGATTTTGGTCACTTCCGGTGAAACATTTTGCTAACTAAACGTTGTTATTAATTTGTAGTTGAATCTCTTAATGAACTCGTCTAATAAGAGGCGTGAAGAGAGTTTATTGAGGGTCAACAGTACCGCTTACCGGAAAATCTCGAAGCCTACGAATGTGTTCTGTGAATTCACAATCAAAAGAAATTAGTTAGATAAAAAATTCTAATTTATTTTTGAATAACACTTTCATTTAACCCCAACAATTATTTCATCAAGTGTTCAATGTGGCCCCCTCCTAAATCTCGACAATAAAGTGCCCTATTATAAATAGCTTCTCTCACGTTGATGAAAGTCTGTTCATCTATTTCTTTCACATGTATCTATTATTCTGCGTTCCAACTCTTCTATTGTTTGGCATTCAGTGTCGTATTTTTGACTTCAGATACCCCCAGTGGAAAAAATCGGAGGTGTAAGATCGGATCTTGGTGGCCATTCTGTACTCCCCTCGACCTATCCATCCTTAGGAAAGTTTTATCGAGGAACTCTCACCATCGATCAGAAATGGGAAGTGTCCCATCCTGCTGAAATATGATTATACGATTTTCATACTCTTCCTGTTTTTCAATACAAATTTGTTTCCATTCGAGGTTCAATTTCATTTCTAAAAGATTTCTGTAAAGAACTCCTGTAAGATTTCCTCTGTGAAAATCGGTCCAACAACGCGATTGCCAAAATCCCACTTCAAACATTCACCTTTTTAGGGCTGGGTATGTCCCTCTCTAAAAATATGCGGCTTAGTATCGCTCCAGTATCGTACATTCTGTTTGATGACTTTTCCATTGAGAAAAAAAGTGCATTCGTCTGCGAAACATACACGTTTTAGGAAGCTCCGTTCTCCTTCAATTGTTCCTGTTAACCACTCACAAAATTCAACCCTCCGGTCTGCATCATCATCCGTGAGAGCATGCAGAATTTTCATTTTATAGGGATGATAATTTTCTTTTTTCAGGACTCTTTGGACACTTTTTGAACTTACTCCATAGGATTCAGCAACTGCAAATGTCGACTGAGTCGGATTGATTACCATTTCAGCAACAATTTCTTCCTTTTTTTCTTCTGAAAGAGGCGTTCTTCCTGATCTTGGAGCATCTTTCAGCGTACCAGTTGCTTGGAGCTTATTTAAAAGTTTGGGCAAATATGACCTCGAAATAGGATTCTCGAGAAAGCTATCATCAAACATACGGACTGCTAGATGATAATTTCTTCCAGCTTCTCCAAATATCAGAACTGCTTCAAATTTATCGTCTAAACTACGAGCCATGATCACACTTTTCAAACGTTATTTCCAATGCAAACGATTGAAACAACTTAGTGTTTTAGTTGGGTTTGAAATGACCAAAATTCACTTTTCAAACGTTAATATTTCGAAAACAGTTGAATTCAGGAGTAAAGTGTATCGTAGAAAACTGTTGAGAGTTATGAGCAGATTTCGTATGTAAATAAATTATTGAAGATGGCGCTCAACCGCCATTTTTAAACTTTTAGCTGTGATTCTTCCATAAAAAAGTAGGTTTTTATCTCCTATTTGAGGCCTCTGAATTTCGTTGCGATATACCAGGTGATTCAAAAATTGGTAGGGGGGAAATGGACTTTAGACGAGCACTGTATAATGATAGTATCCAAAATCTTCAACTATAGTTATTCACGTTCCAAATCCCCATTTAACTGAAGTAAGCAAATTTCAGGACGATATGAACACTATTTTTCCCCAAACCATCTTTTTAATGAAACTAAAACTGATAAATTTATCATAACTATATGGCTTACATTTGGTGGTTATAATTGATATAACACATTTGGAATATCAAATAGGAAACTATTTGTCCAGTATATGTTCTTGGTACAGATACATCTGGATATATAGCATCTTGCTATACACGTTGCCTTATAGCCAGCGTATTTCTTAAGGTTTTTTATATTATCTCCACCCTCAACAGAAAAAATGGGTGAAGTTATGTGTAAAAAAATAATCAGTCAAACATTCACGGTTTGGTAGTTTCAATAACTTATCTGCTCTGCATGCAAGGTTTTCGAAAACCTGAAATCGATTGCACCTAACCGGACGGTATCAACCAAAGAAATGGCTCTATGTGCATTCATAGATATAGAGGGTGCTTTCGATAACACCTCACATGACGCCATAATAAGATGACTAGAGGAAAGGAATATAAACACCTCACCGATCAGATGCATACATGCAATGCTGAAAAGTAGAATAACAGTAGCTGGTCTCAAAGAGGAAACGGTCAGAATGACAGCGGAAAAAGGTACAATCTACAATTCACAAATCAAACCGAGCGGGGTTATGAATACTTTAGAAATAACGATACATTTTTGTCAATTGCGATACAACATTTCTGGAAAAAAAAGTTTTTATTTTGGATTTTAAGTACATATTGTCATAGTATTGTTTTAGTATTTCAGTTATAAGCTCCCTTACTATTTCCTATGATATAATTGTAAAACTATTATATCTCAACCTATTGCGACCTTGATCAATTACTCTTTTGAACTTGGGCAATTCCCTCTCAAATTGGGAAAAGTGATTCCACTTTATAAAAAAGGAGATCAATATAGTATTGAAAATTATAGACCTATTGTACCATTGAGCTGTTTATCAAAATTGCTGAGAATTTTTCCAACTAGAATCTATTCTTTCATGGAAAAACATAGTATATTTACAAACTGCTAATATGGTTACAGGTCAGAAAAGTCCACTGAATTAGCGACACAACAGGTATATTCTTGTCTGGACAAAGGAAAAAAAGTTGCAGGCTTATTTTTCGACTTAACTGCTGCCTTCGATACTGTTTATCCAAATTTCCTTGAAGAGAAATTGAATAAATTCGGAATAAGTGGTGAACCACCAGAATGGATTGCTTCATATCTACAAAATGGGCAAATCGCAGTGAATATAGTTTCAGAGACTTCCGAAGTAATGGAATTGAATGTCGGGGTAAGGCAAGGTTCAATACTTGGTCCTCTACTGTTCCTTATCTTTATCAATGACTTACCACAATTTGTAACTTCTGGAAATATTTACATGTATGCTGATGATACATCAATAATCATTCACGCCAACAAGTTGCGAACTAGAGACTAAATCAGATATAGTAATCAACAATTCAAATCGTGGTGTCATAAAAAATTCTTTGATGATGAATGTGAAAAAAACGTTTTATGCCTTTTCACTGGTAAGACAATATTCTGCCAGATATAATATTGAAACCAGCGATCGTGTAAAATTTCTTGGAACAACCATCGATAGTAACCTAACGTTCCATCGAAGTAGACTCATTATGCTCCAAACTTTTGCAAAAATACGTTTGCTATTCTACAATTGAAGAATGAAATTAATCAAAGTGAGTTAAAACGTGTTATTATTCACTTGTCTACTCAATCTTGAGTTATAACATAATATGGGGCCAATCTACGATATGACAGAGTTTTGTACTACAAGAAGAATCATATATTTCAATAGAGAATCTTGTAGAGATATTTTCAAAAAAAGAGAATACTTACTGTGACCGAAATATATATTTCAAAAATTTGCTGCTTCATTCATAATAATAAAAATAGATTGGCGCTTAATCAAGGATGTCATAGATATCAGACAGGAAAGCACAAAAATCCGCATTTCAAACTTTAGTACAAAACATTCAAAAAGTCACCTTACCTTGAGAGCTTAATTTATAATAAACTGCCATAGAAATCAGATCTGCAGACTTTCAATATTTTTCAAGAAGAAAATACAAATATTTTTAGTCGAAAAAAGTTTTAATAACCTGAAGGAATTTTTTGATGCATAGCAATCGACTCAGAGAGTAAATTGTGTAGTGCCTAATACTATAGTTGAAAATTTCTGTCTGCTTGTCTGTCTGTTGATCAAGGAAAAATGTATTCTGTCTTTTTTTTCTCTCTTTTCCTTATTTTTTTAAATCAAGGAAAAATGTTTTCTGTCTTTTTCAATATTAGATTTTTGTGTTATAGTTTATAGATTTTTTAGTTTTAATGACAAAACCTTGTGTTCCCTGTAACACTTTAATGGTAAATAAATATCTATCTATCTATCTATAGATGTCAAGTATGACAGTTTTTGTACAATGAACTTCAGTAAACGTTCAACAATAAAGTCGAATAGTTTCATATATATTTACATCATGTAACACTTATATGATTTCTTTGTCATGTATATGTTCCTAGCAAATTTCAGTGAATTCTTAAAAACCTGCCGTGCCAATAATAACTGCCATTTAAGCAATATAGGTATGTTTAAATGGTCTGAAACAAACTGCAGGTTGGTCATTTTGACCAGTTTTAATTACGAATAAAAAAAAATTCCATTAAGCAAGTGATTCAACAACTTTGCTCAAAATCAAACTTATCCTTATCACTACCGATTTCCGAATCCCCATTCACAGAATCGAATAAGAATCACCCAATATATATAATATCCCGATAACTGAAGCCAAGTTGTTTTAATTTTTTGCGATAACCCGATCTTATGAAACATTAATCGGATATGCATAAATGGAAAGATGTGGTTAGAGAGGTAGAGCTCATTTGAAAAAAAACTCGTTGGCGTGGCCAGTTTAAAAAATAGATCGAAGAAAGAAATTTTAATTTCGTGCAGAAAATGTACTTAATAAAATAGAAGCAAAGTGCTTCCGCCTGTTGAGTCTTCATCAGTGCTTATCTGTAAATAAGTAATAATTGAAAAAAAAACAATTTGAAATTGCGCGCAATCTTATATATCATCGTCCGTGGCTTCCAGAATCTTCGAGCAGTTCGTGGAAACATCGAGATAATTGGAATTCCTCGGCCGTTACGCAGTGTGCAAGACAAACAACGCAGCGGCGTACTGTACTTATTTCCGTAACAATTTAATGTTCAATTCTAAAGAGAAAACCTACCTTTGAAGATATTCATGTACATTATTTTTGAGCCAAATTCCTTCATTCAGTTGAAAAACGTGGCCTCCAATTTTGTCTAGGCAGTGATTCTATGAAATCTACCTAAAAACGCCAATCATTTTTGACCGCTCTACGTTATGCAATCCTTCAATTCTGTCTACACGCACATCTCCTCCACTGGAGAGGCTTCATTGTCCGACGTTGAACTTGAGCATTAGTAAAACAATTAGGTACTTGAGTAAACGTGGTGGATATTCTGCTCATGGGAATCCTTAATTGGGGCTAGGATAGTGTTTCCCATCGTTAAATACAGGAAACGACACGTCTCTTTTCTCGTTCAGAAAAATTTCAGTTGGTCGTTAAAAATGGAAAAGATCAGGACCAGAATTGTAGAAGTTAATGAGAAGATGAAGTAACATACAAATTGAATTTAGAGTGGTCTTATTTTTCTCAAGATAATAATTATTTGGTAAACGCAGTAGCTCATTGGAGTGAATCAATTCATTTATCCCCTACACTTGTAAAGATGTTCTTGATACATTTTTTTCCCTCTTTTTTCTTTATCAGATTGTGAAAGGTGAGGAAACCCAAAAAACCATGTGAAGAAATTTAATTCCTCCACAAAATATTACCTTCAATCAATACTGGTGATGAAGCACTTCCCTTGCTTGTTGTTCAGCTATCCAACTGTTTTCAGAAATATTCAGTGTCACACATAAAGTTTGCAACATATGGAAGTTCGTTTTATTAATAGATGTAATGAAAATTTGACTTCGCAGTTAGTTTGTGCTTGAAAAATGAATAAAAAACAGCCTCTTTCCTTTTGTCATGTGCTACACTAAACCTGTCAAATTTGACATTACTTTCGAAAATCCTCAAAAAATCAGTTTTTTTTTAATTTTTGAAAAATGCCAGAGAAAAAAGTTGCTCGGTTTTCAATTTTATACCTTTGCTCCAAATTTCGAGTCTCTACTGTCACTTCGACTTTTTTCCAATTTTTTTAGTTTTTCGAATCTTCCGCTCTACCGATTCGAACGAAACACGATTCGAATTTTATAATTTTTATGAATACGAGACTTTAATGTCATATCTTGCACAAATACATTGGCCTGTTACCAGAAATAAAAAAAACGAACCTCGAGAAATTTGTCTTTGTTGTTGCAAAGTTCATCTAGTTTTTTCATTTCATTGTGAAACTGATTCGGATTTCCAATGTATGGACGTTAATATGTCAGTAATCGAATAAATGAATTTCTCTTCATTCTTATTACACTCGTATTTCTTTTTTTAATAGATTTTTATCCAGTTTGATTATTTTTCTGACCAATAATTCAGTAACAAACAAACCCGAAATATCATACTTTTCTGTAAACTAAACAATGACCTACAGTTTCATAACTATTCAAAAGACTTTCGTTCTAGCGATTTGTACTGAACATGATATGCAATTCCGTGATTTCAAATAATAAGACTAATGCAACATCTCGGGAAAAAAATAGTACAATTGGTCGAATCGAAATAAAATTTTCCGTAGTAGGCTTTTGAAACAAATTTTTACTTTTGGTTAATGTCAAATTATTGGGTTTAATAAGTCGAATTGTTTTCTGTACAGATTTTCGTACATTTATAATTCACAAATAAGTTTTATGTATAATGTTATCCACACAAGACCACGTGGAAATATTTTTTTTATGTGGTGAGAATGTGCCATATCGAGATGTTGCTTGTATTTTCAATCACCAGCATATTGGAAACGTTCAAAGAAACTGGTTCTGTGGACAATCGGTTCAAGAAACCACATAATTTAATGAGGTATAATGAAGAAGAACAACTCAATGTTTGTTTGAGCGTTGTTGAAAACGGAAAAACTAATATTAGGAGTATTAGTGAAAAAACAGGGTTTGGCACTGAAACTGTGGGAAGAATTTGGGGAAAAAATAATTTCCATCCCTATAAGCCAAAGTTCATACACACTCTTAAAGAAGGATATTTCTATATTCGAGTAGGATTTTCATTTTGGTTCCAAGGTGAGAGAGAAAATGATATCACATTTCCCTACAGGATTTTATGGACAGACGAGGCAACTTTCACATCGGACGGAACAGTTAGTTCCCAAAATTGTCGCTGGTGGTCCAACAATAATCCAAATTTTGTAATAGAATGCCGTGACCAATATTCATTCAAGACAAATGTGTGGTGTGGTTTATTACATAACCAAATAATTGGACCATATTTTTTTAGAGAAAATTTTAACGCAGACATGTACGGAAATTTCATTATGAATCAGTTGTCTGAAGTTTTGGATATTCTGCATCTGAGTGTTCGACGGAATTTGTGGTATCAGCTTAACGAGGCACCGATCCACCAAACGGTAGAAATGGAACATTGTCTCAGTCAGATGTTTAGGGGCAAAGTGACGAGATTGGGAAGATTATTGGCCACCAAGATCACCGGACTTATCTCCAATGGACTTTTCTCTATGGGGTTATCTGAAACGAAAAGTGTATAAGCACAGACCATTTGCAAACAAACAACATTTAGAGAATACCATTCGGGAGTGTTGTGCTAACATAAATACCCTATTTATTAAAAATGCCACAAAGTCTGTGAATGAAAGGAGTATAATTTATATAGAACAGGAAGGACGGCATACTGAATGATGGAATCAGGTTCTTCATAAGATTATTGAGATAAATCAATGAATGTTACGATGTTTTGTTGTGAATTTGGTTATAGTTATTTTAGTTTAATGTTTTTTACACATCTAATGGGGGAAATAAAAAATATGAGATTCATGAAATTTATTCAAAAAGCTGCAAAAAATTATTATTTTCTCGAAAATTACATCTAACAGTCGCACTGTTGGGTGTAAACTACATCCAAATATTTCGAACTCATCAAGAAATACGAGTGTAATTAGAATTAAGAGAAATTCGTTCATTCGATTACTGACATATTAACGTCCATACATTGAGAATCCGAATCAGTTTCACAATTGAATGAAAAAACTAGATGAACTTTACAACAACAAAGACGAATTTCTGGGGGTGCATTTTTTTTTCTGGTAACAGGCCAATGTGTGTATTTTCTGGGCAAGATATGACATTGAAGTCTCGTATCCATCAAAACTATGAAATTTGAATCATGTTTCATTCGAATCGGTAGAGCGAAAGATTCGAAAAATTAAGGAAATTGGAAAAAAGTCGGAGTGACAGTAGAGAGTCCAAATTTGGAGCGAAAGTGGAGAATTGAAAATTGAGCAACTTTTTTCTTTGGAATTTTTCGAAATTTCCAAAAAAAACTGATTTTTTTAGGATTTTCGAAAAAACTGTCAAATTTTACAGGTTTAGAGTAGCACATGACAAAAGGAAAGATACTGTTTTTTACTCATTTTTCAAGCACAAACTAACTGCGAAGTCAAATTTTCATTATATCTATTAATAAAAAAACTTCCATATGTTGCGAACGTTATGTGTGACACTGTATATATTAATGATAAAATATTGGCTTCAAACAATAAATATAACATTGTCGTAATGGACATTTGTTTCTAGGAAATTCAATAATTTTTCGGATCAATTCACAGATTTAATTGAAATGCACGTTAGTTACGCGTATAGGAAATATCAACTCCGTTATAAATATTCACAATTATTATACCCAATGCAGCTAATTATAATCGATTGAACTGATTCTTTCATCGCATGATATGTTTATAGTACTAATAAAAATAAAGTTGATGGCGCGTATTAGATTCAATCGTAGATATTAGATTTAATAAGTAGGTACATATGTTGAAGGATAATAACCATATTGTTATAATCCACTGAGCACGGATTGAGGTTGGGAAAGAAAAATAATTAGTGAGTTCCAAAGCACGAAACACATACGCTAGCAGTAATCGATAATAACGTATCATTGAAGGATTGGAGGAGTTTGAAACATCGAGTGTGTCTTATGTTTAGGATTTTTTTGTAGAACTATATCCGGGAAAATCTCATAGAAAACATGCTCTACAAATATTACTTTTGCAGTAGAATATTATGAAACTTTACTTCTGCTGTGTACACGACGATTCCAAATTGAAAAATTAATATTTTCTCTCTCGTGTAAAATATGTATATTTAAGCAAAGCGCTTTCGGCTTGCGCCCATTTTCAGTGCTTATCTAACATGAGATTAAAAACCTAAAGTTCTTGCTAATTTTTTTTTTTATATTTTACGAAGTATTATTTACAAATTACTCAAGTTGCTCTTGGTATGGCTGCGAGAAGAATTATATGTAGTTATAGAAAAAGAAACACTAGAGTATTCAAAAAAGGTGATCCATCAAATATAATGAATTACAGAGCAATCAAACTATGCACCACCATATCGAAAATATTTGAAACTGCTGCGAGTGAACAACTGCTGTCACTCTTGAATAAAAATTCAATACTTTCATCGGACCAACATGGTTTTACTGAAAATGAAAGCACTGGAACTGCCCTGAACAAGTTAATAGGTGAAATAGTTGAGAATTTGGATGTCAAGGGTGGTTCTTGAACTTTTCATAGACTTCTCCAAGGCTTTTGACTGTGTCAATCACCAAATTCTATTACACAAACTATCAAGGTACGGAATTAGAGATGTTGCCCAGGACTGGTTCAGTTCTCATCTCACTGATCGTTTTCGAAAAGACAGCATTGATCTCGCAACCGTTACGAGCGGTGTTCCGCAGGGATTCATATTGGGTCCTACTTTGTTCATTGTCTTCATAAATGACCTAGTTCTCTAAGTCAGAAGCTAAAAAAATATACACTGAAGTATAGGTCTGGGTAAATAAAAACAAGCTATGGTTGAACAATGACAAAACTGTGTGCACTTTTCAATAAGTCAATAATTAGTAATAAAACAATTTCTTTCAATGCAAACAAGACCCTCGAATATCAAAAACAAAGTGAAATGCTATGGCTTACCATTGACTGCAATCTCAATTGGTCGAAGTATATTGAATATCTTTGCATCAAATTGGCTAGGACGGTATATGCTCTGAAAGATACTTCAAGACAATGCTGTGGATCTATATTACGTCAACTATATTTTGCAACAATTCACACTCATATTAGATATTCTATAGTACATTGGGATCAGGCTGTCCTACAGAAAAGGCTATACGTACGTTGGCCAATCCAAGTTACGATGATAGCGCTAGGGAACATTTTAAAGAGTTAAACATATTGACACTCACATCAGTATATTTCTTAAGGATAGCCTGTTTTGTTTTCAAGAATAAATCTGCCTTCGACAACACTCGTCAAAACCATCAATGTGATACCCGACATAAAAATGTATTACTTACCAGAAGAGCCTTTTCTATAATGGATGTAAAGTTTTTAATAATCTACCCTTACATATAAAGGATATAAGGTCATTTCAAAAGTTCAAAATCGAACTGAAGTCATTATTAGTAGGGAAGCCGCTCTATTCTCTGAACGAATTTTACTCAATGTGAACAATGTGCATGTCAATTTTTCATTTTTAAGTTTACTACTATTTATTACAATTATTCATAATAAACATTTATAGAGCTAATATATAATTATATGTATGTACAATGTAGGTTGGACAACATTTTGGTATGCCTGCTATCACGATCAATACAAATAATAGGCCACTAGAGATGATTTTCCAAAAATTTTATAGTAATTACAAAAGTTTCAAAAATTTCAGTAGAATGAAGAGTATGTTCAAATCAAATCAAGTCTGATTTTGCAACCTTTTTTTTCGGAAGATGTTAAAAATCAGGATTTATGAATTTTCACATTATTAGCGCGGAAAAATTTGCAAAATTCTGCAAACTAGAAGTTTCGAAAATAGTAACTTACATCATCTGAATAATTTGCAACCATTCTAACAGAACTGAAATGTGTGTTTCATCAAAAAAAAATTGTAAGTCCTAAGTTTTCGATAAAAATTCCAAAAGTTCTGCAAAACTCGAAAAAATAACTGAAATAATGTTTTGGAAGAATTTTTTTAAAATTTTTTTTATAATTGATTTTTTTATTGAAATAAGTATCGGAATATTACAAAAGTTTTAAATAATGGTTGCACGTACAATATTTTCATTAATTTGCAACCTCGACTGCAACACGGAAATGAAGATAAAATCAAAAGAAAAATATTTTCGCATTTGTACTCAGCCAAAAAAAAACAGAAGTTCTGCAAATTTTACCAATTGGTGGCAGTATGATAATTTGCAAATTATCTTACAAGGCGGAACATTGCCAAATTGTCAACGCAAACTAAGCACTTGTCATCCATAGCGAACAATTTTAAAATATTGTCACAAACGATATCAAACGACACCACACGCAACTGAACAATAACAATACATGTTACGTTGGGAAAGCAAGCGAGATTGTTTGAAAAAATGTTTTCAATTTAAGTTCCAAATGCTTTGGAAACTCGTCTAACTTGTTATATTCACTTTTAACTATTTTGAATACTTGCTAGGACTTGATAGATCGAAGGATGAAAGGCACTTGTCAATTATTCGAGGGATTGACTGAAACTTGTAGTTATTTTATTTATTTATTTATTTATACTGGTTACAAACAGACATAATCTAATTACATGTAGCAGTGTGGGAGATATAACTTAAAAACTAAGTATTTCAAAAATGTATAAAAGATAACAAATAGAAAATCACAACACAACATAAACAGGGACAACTAATCTAATATAAAGTTACAATAAAAAAATTAAAGATCATGAACAATACAAGTTAAAATAAGTACGAACAAATATAGTTGTCAATATTTAACATTCAGTGTCATAGTTTAGAGATCAATAAGTTCCTTGAGATATTTAGTAGGTTTATTTCAGAGACTTTCAGGAAATCGTTAACAGTAACTTAACAGTTATCGATAGGGGAATTCTTGCTAACAGTTTTGAACATTACATTTCTATTTTATGAAGAAGAAAAACACGAAGTCGTCTCCACAATATAATATTAAAATCGATTAGGTCAATACCATCGATTATTGAACATGTTTCGAACCTCTATAGGTTCATCTTCAGCATATATAAAAGTATTATGGAGATGAAAAAATTCAAAAAAAAAAATTAGTTTTGTAGGTTAATGTTACTAAAATTTTTTATATAATTCCCATGTTTATAACGTAGACCAATTGGGAAAATGGGAATACCCCTTTCATCCCCATTTTCCCAATTGGTCTACGTTATAAACATGGGAATTATATAAAAAATTTTAGTAACATTAACCTACAAAACTAATTTTTGAATTTTTTCATCTCCATAATACTTTTATATATGCTGAAGATGAACCTATAGAGGTTCGAAACATGTTCAATAATCGATGTATTAACTACATTTAATATTAATGGAACATTTTTCTTCTTCATAAAATTATACCACTCCACTTCGAGATACAATGGACTTCTACCACAGGTTATTACATTTCTAGTTCTCAGTCTTATGTGAGGTACATTAAACTTAAAGAGTGATAATATATCAGGTACATCTATAAGGCTATGTAAAACATCAAAAATGAACAAAATTTTCACGACGTTTGTTCAACAATGTGACGTTGAAGTCGGTTATTTGACTTTCATAAGATATAAGCATGGGATATGTTCCATAATTTTTAAAGTGCAATGATCTCAAAAACTTTTTCTGAATTTTTTCCAGCATTTGAGAAATACAGAATGAAATTTCTAGTTATATTGGAAAACAAAATGAAACTAATTTGTCTTCCCAAAATCTGCGTTTCATAGATAATAAATAATAGTTTAAAAAAACTAAAAAACACGCTGTCATAGAAAACCAGACTAAAAAATGGAAAAAAAAAATATATTTTATTTAAAAAAAGCGTGGGGTGCATGGTATCAATAATTATATAGTACATTAGCGACATAAACGGTTGAGGTATATTGTGTGTAGAAGTGCTCTCCGTTTATATCAAAATTCAGACTGTGTTTCTGTGCCAAATATTGTGATTTTCATGTAATCTATGGAATAAGCTGTAAGTAATCTATCAGTAAGATTAATTTTCCAAGTTGGTCACTCAGATAAATGTTATGAATGATGTCGACGTGTGGACACTGTAACGAAATTTTCGATCGTAGGAAATCGCCAAGAATTACCTGCTCTGGGCTTTGCGCAAAAACTTATCAGGCAATTTGTGTTGGAGTCTCTGCCGAGTTTTTGCAATGTTTGAAATCCCTGGTTTTGCTGGTATTGCACAGATTGTCATAAAATACAGAAATAAATACGAGGGATACATCAAAACTTCGTTCGATACCAAATTGAGTGAAATGATAGGCGAATTCGAAACGATGTTTAATAACTTGATGATTAATATTTCGGAGAAAGCTAAAGATTGTTTTTCAAAAATTGATGTTTCTCACAAGATAACGGAAGATGTTCCCACGTATTCCAAGATTGTTAAATCAAAATCAATGGTCATTGTCAAACCGAATGACATCGAACAGACTAACTCAAAAACGAAGCTAGATATAATGAAAAACATTGACCCTGTTAATTTGAATCTAAAAGTATCGCAGGTAAAGCAGATCAAAGATGGTGGTATTCTTATCAGCTGCAATGACCCTGAAGGTGCGAGGAATTTCAAGAAAGCTGCTACTGAAAAACTTTCTTCTAACTACAAAATTTCAGACGTTAAAAGATTCCTTCCCAAGGTTAAAATTGTTGGGCTCATGGAGAACTACTCTGCCGACGATATGATGAAATATTTAAAAGGACAAAATGATATTTTCTCCGATGAATCTCACTTGAAAATTCTGAAATCATGGGCCACAAATAAAGATCCAAACATTTTTCAAGCACTTGTCGAACTAGATGCTACTACATATGGTATGGTGATGGAACGAGGAAAGCTCTTTGTTAATTATGATGCATGTACCGTTTATGATGCGACAGATATAAGAATTTGTTTCAAGTGCAGCGGCTTCAACCATGGTCAGTCCAATTGTAAACAGAATAGAATCGTATGTCCCAAATGTTCTAGTAATCATCCGTTGAATGTCTGTACTAGCTCAATTCGTAAATGCATAAACTGTACCAATGCTAATTTAACCGATACTGATCACGCTGTATGGGAGGCCGAAAAATGTCCTATTTACAAGAAAAAATTAAACTATCTTAAATCCTCTGCTTTTGTCACTAAATAGCAACCACAGCAAGAAAACATCTCATTGGATTTTTCGGCATCCAATACAAATAGTAAAATGAAGTGTTTTACCAAAATGTCAGGGTATACGATCCAAAACGCATCTTATTTATAATAACATTGCACAAAATATTTTGACGTGATTTGTCTCACTGAAACCTGGTTGTCATCTGACATTTTGGATTCCGAAATAACCAGTAACCAGTATACGGTTTATAGAAGAGACCGTAACTTTGATCTCACAAACACAACAAGAGGGGGTGGGGTGCTAATTGCCGTAAACTCAAAGTTTTACACATGTCCTATGGACCTCAATTTCATAACTGAATCTTTCCCCAATATTGACATTGTTGGTATTAAAATTGTTTTCCATAATTTTACTACCTACATTATAACGTTCTATATACCTCCAAATACATCTATTGATTCATACGAGGGTTTCTTCGAAGCTATTTGTAGTCTGCAATGTTTGCTTGATGATGATAGTAACCTGATTGTAACTGGAGACTTCAACATCCCTGAATATGTTGTTCATGCTAGTACCAATTTTCATAATGTGAAATCAATTATTCTACTGGAGAACTTTATGAATTTCCTAGGCCTAGTTCAATATAATGAGGTATTGAACGCCAACAAAAGAATCTTAGATCTATTATGTAGTAGATGTCCAATGAATGTACAAGAGTCATCATTTCCTCTCGTTCCTATTGATGTGCACCATCCTGCTCTAGAATTTTCTATCCCCTTCAGTCTGAAACCTAACACATTCAAAACGAATACAATGAAAACCTTCAACTTTAGGAAAGCAAATTTTCCTCAATTGTATGACATGCTCTTCAATGCGGATTGGACTTTTTGGAAGATAATGATAACGTAGATATAGCTTGCGATAGGTTCTACAACCTATTAAATAATATTTTAACAGAATGCGTTCCCAAAACAGTTGGTAAAAAATCTTCCTACCCACCTTGGTTTACCGGCGATATCATAAGAAATTTGAAAGCAAAGGACAAGTATTTACGCAATTATAAATCAACGGGTAACACTGAATTTTTCGAATTGCATAAAAATCTTCGCAGAGATATAAAGAAAAATATCGCCATAGCACACTCCAATTATATTCGAACGGCGGAGAAAGATCTAGGAGATGATCCATCCAAATTTTGGGCTTATCTGAATACAATTAGGAGCAGCTCAGCTATTCCTGATTCTCTAAACTATGAAAATAGTAGTCTGTCTGATCCCCAATGTATAGTCGATGCTTTTGCCACCTACTTTGAATCTGCTTTCATCAGATCATCCAATTATCGACAATCTGAAAGCACTAATAATTTCAACATACCAACTTTGTCCATCCCTAAAATAACTGAAGATGATGTGCTGAAGTCTTTAAAAAAATGTAAACCAAAAATGACAACGGGACCTGATGGTATTCCATCATTTCTCCTGAAAGACTGTGCTGTCAGCTTCGCTAAACCTTTATCCATCATTTTCAATCTAGCACTGACAACACTTTGTTTTCCGGATGTCTGGAAATATGGTAAAATATGTCCTGTTCTCAAAAAGGGGGACAAACATATGATTGAAAATTACAGACCAATCGTTATACTATGCAACTTCAGTAAACTCTTCGAAATGATCTTATATGATATTATATATGCACATGTGAGATGTCAGATTGTCGATAATCAGCATGGATTTGTTAAGGGTCGTTCGACCACAAGTAATCTTACATGCATTACTCAATACATAGCAGGAGCTTTGGATATGTCTTCCCAGGTTGATGTCATTTATACAGATTTTTCAAAGGCGTTCGACAGGCTTGACCATGGTGTACTTCTCAAAAAACTGAGTTCGGTTGGTTTGACTGACAACCTTACACTTTTTGGAGTCTTATCTAAGCGAAAACTAAGTTAATACCGCGGTTTTAAATCTATCGAAATAATAGCCACCTCTGGTGTTCCTCAGGGATCTGTATTAGGTCCCTTGCTATTCATTATTTTTATAAATGACATTTGCCTTGAGTTAGACTCTGAAATTCTACTATATGCAGATGATTGTAAATTGTTTCGTCAGATTTCTAATGTGAACGACTGCAGTTACCTACAAAAAGATATCCAAAAATTAGATTTATGGTGTGAAGCGAACTCACTTTCTCTCAACATACAAAAATGCAATTTTGTCTCCTTTAGTCGCAAAAATCACCCACCGAATATCCTTATACAATAAATGGAAACATCTTGCAAAAATTGGCAGAATTCAAAGATCTGGGGGTCATCTTTGACGAAAAATTCACATTCACTCATCACGTGAATACAATTGTTTCAAATGGCTTCAAAATCCTCGGTTTCATCATTAGAAACTCCAAATGGTTTTCTGATATCAACACTTACTTACTCCTTTTCAATGCGCTTGTGAGATCAAGGTTTGAGTATTGCTGTGTCGTGTGGAATCCTTGTTACAACATACACGTCATAAATTTAGAGAATATTCAGAGAAGATTCTTGAAGTACATTAGTTTTAAGTGTGATGGATTCTATCCAAACCAAGGTATTCCGCATGAAGTGCTACTTTTGAGATTCCAGGTTCACTCTCTAGACAATCGTCGTAAATACCTAGGTATATTATTTTTGCACAAGGTTATTTTCTCTATAATTAATTGTCCATACTTACTTTCACATATAAAGTTGCATGTTCCCAGGCTACCTGTACGTAATAGTAATACATTTTACCTCCCCTTTCCTCAAACAAATGTACTTACACGCTCTCCTATGTACAAAATATGCTTTGATTACTTGTCAATCCAGAATAACGTAGATATTTTCAACTGCAAGCCAACTGACATCAAAATCGCTATTTTAATATAAAAGTTTCATATTTGTTGTGATGTGTATGAACTTTTTTCTCACTGAGTTTTTTTCAGTTCATACACATCATTGCTCTTATTATTTACTTTTTATGGAATAAATTGTCTTATTTCATGTACATTAGGATTATCTCTGTATATGTCTGTACTTTAGGTTTAACTCTGTTTAACATTTCCTGAATGTATATTTCCCATTCTGTAATTGGCTTCGGCTGTTGAATGGTGTACCAAATAAATAAAATAAATAAATAAATAAATAAATTACACACCTAGGGCAGTAAAGTGAAAAATGTCTCAGATCACAGGTAATTGTTGGCCGAGGCGATACCATGAACCCCACGCTTTTTTTTAAATAAAATATTTTTTTTTTCTTATTTTCTAGTTTTTTAGTCTGGTTTTCTATAAAAGCGTGTTTTTTAGTTTTTTTAAACTATTATTTATTTTCAACTTTTTAGTTTAGTAATCTATCAACGCGTGTTTTCAGTTTTTCAAACTATTATTCTCCAATATTGAATAGAATCGGACCATAATCACAAAACTCGCGTCCATTTTGGAGCCGCCATCTTGAATCCTTCAATTTTCACAAAATAATCATAATCTCCGACCCCAAAAACCCCCACTTACCAATTTTGAATGGAATCAGACCATGATCACAAAACTCGGCCACCATTTTAAAGCCGCCATCTTGAATTTTTCAATTTTCACAAAAAAATCATAATATTCGACCCCGAAAACCCCCACATACCAATTTTTAATAGAATCAGATCATAATCACTAAACTAGTCCACCATTTTGGAGCCGCCATCTTGAATTTTCCAATTTTGACAAAAAAATCATAAGCTCCGACCACGAAAACCCTCAGATACCAATTTTGAACAATGGACCATAATCACAAAACAACCATATTGGAGCCGCCTTTTTTTTTTTTTTTCTTAATGCATTGTCACCAGAGTAATGTACACCTGCCAAATTTCAAATCATTCGGACGTCTGGAAGGGGGTCAAAATCGCACACAAAGGAGTCGGTTACAAACAAACAAACAAACATACAAGTGAACTAATATAAAGCGTGTAAAAAGACTGTCTAGGCTGCATTTTCTGTTTTTATGCTGCAACAATGTTGCAACTGCGTTTGAGTGTTCAATTAAAATATTTTTATAAGTCCATAAGGCCTGTGAGATTATAACATACATACCGATCTGGAATAAACATCACAGAATACAATTCTATTCAACCAGTACAAAATATAACAGATATACGCGATGGATAATCAAGTATTTAACAGCACAACTGTTGACATATGTCGGTCTAATATATATCTTAAACCTATTTGCACGATGTTTACAATTTATGGCCAAATTATGAAAAAAAATTGAAATAAAAAAAATCCGTTAAACAATGACGGTTGCAAATCTGTTGCGCCAAGTAAAATAACAGCGTTAATATAATTACGGCTAATATTCAATTTTTGCAATTATTTCGGCAGTAGAAATGCAAAAAAATAATTATTAGTGAATAAATAGGTTCCGCTTTTCGTTTGAGGTTGCAAAGTTACATATCAGCTGAGACCGATATTCTCTTCATTTGTAACCACAATAAAAAACTTTTGTAATTATTCCAATGCTTGTGTGTATTGAAAATGGCAGCGTCGGGTAAAGAAGTTTGTGAATAAATGATGCGTTTTTCGGAAATGGTTGCGAATGTACGTGAATATAAAAAAATCGAATTTAAACGGTTTTCTTCACATAAAGGATTCAATATAAAATTGAACCAGAGAAAGGTAGATCTCAGGTGAAAAACAACTACTTTCCTGGCAAATACCACGCAGAACGTTGAATGATATTCACCTGAAAATCCATGCATACTTCCATATAATATCAATGGACATTGAATGCAAATGTTTCTTTCTGATAAGCTCGATTATGTTTAATTTATGTCGTGTTCACCTAACAATCCGCATACCGGTTTCAGGCTTCTTGGCCCTCATCAGTACGGAGTAGTCAACCAGCCAAAGGTCCAAAGAACTCTGGCTGAAGTGAGACACAACGTAAACAAACATCATCGATCTTGTAACACCTATAGGTACGCCGGAAAAGATAAACTTTAACTGGCGGTACCTAGTGACAGAAAGAAACACTCCGAAAATCTCCCACCTCGATAGGTTTCTAAATAAAAGATTCCTTCTCAGTAGGAGTGGCAAGCCCGTCTAGCATATAGTGAGAGATAAGTGCCATGTGAAGTGGAATGAATAGAAAAATCGATTTTTCTATTCATTCCACTTCACATGGCACTTATCTCTCGTACGTGAATATGTTAAACATTTTTTCGTTTACTTATCCAATTTGCAGAACTTTTGTAATTTTTTCAAACAAATTACAATGAAAAGCTCAAACAAATGACTAAAAAGAAGGTTCCGTAACTTTTACAAGGTTGCAAACTCAATGCATGTTGTAAAACATGATTACATTGGTATGCCAGGTTTGCAGATCTTTTGCAATTTTGTTTTCATTAATGCACGAGGAGTAATATTTGATATACATTCTCGAATTACTGTCTCCAGATTGACATTTCGAAATGGCCCGCACTTGTAGACTTTTTGCTTCAAATACTCCCAAAGTAAAAAATATAGTAGGGTAAGGTCTGGCGACCTGAGTGAAGGGGTTGTTCCATATTACGCCCAATTACCTTACCTATAAATAGTTCCAAGATATATTGTTTAAAAGCTGCACAATTAGGTATTGGCGATCAATCCCATTCAAGCCATAAGTTTTTTCTTTCATCGAGAGGCATTTCATCCAAAACTTGACTCAATTAAAAATTGCAAGTATCTCTGTGAATTTATATTTTCTCGCAAAAAAATGGGCCAATCACTCTGTTGTATAAAACACGGAACCACATATTTGAAAAATAATATTGATCTCGGCATTCTATCACATACTTTGGGTTTCCTTGTGCCACCACCTATAGTTTTGTGAACTGACTACCCCATTTGAGGAAAAAGTCGCCTCGTCTGTCATAAAATCTGACAAGGAAAATTCGCATTTTCTTCATCAAGTATGATATATTTTTTCAGCATATTTTTTAAAATATCAGATAACAGAAAAAAACTTTCAGCAGATGAGTCAAATCTCAACTAGTATTTTCTAATTTTACAAAATTTGAATTATACAAAAATTGTAAGGTTAAGAAAACGCGAAAAAATCAAGTTGTCCAAATTGGTACAAATTTGGTAGGTAGGTCGGAAACCGAAAAATAAACAACTTTGCCATATAACATTTTTCAACCAGTGATAAATAACCTGACTTGTATTTCTTGTTTTTTTAATTTGACAGCCGTGCTGATCTTAGGAAAAAATCGTAAACGTCATTTGGCATTATTTTCAAGCAAAAACTTTCATAAACTCTTAATTTGATGAAACTGAATAATAAAAAAATCCATATGATGCGGATTTTAACGATGATACTGTATATGTTGCAACATTTATTACAAAGAAACTCAATTAGATTGCAGACAATAATATGGCATCAACGAAACCATCATATCGCACTTTCCAGATGAGTGAACCAAAAAATGTAACTGTTACCATAAATAATCCTCACGTTTTCGTAAAATTATATTTTAATTTCATACTCCGGATAATGAAAATAATATCTTTACTAAATAGCTATGACGTCCATAGGAACATAATTTCCATTTATAGATGGTAGCGACAGTTGAATTGCCAGCACGTTATAAAGTGATACCTATAAGTGATAAATACTTTAGTAGATATCTGATTTTATGAACATCCTGTTCATATTTTCAACAAATCAATATATCAAAAGAAGTTTTGACATTTGGTCATTTCATCATATTCGGAAAAAATATCTTCCAGTACAACAAACTCTCAATTTTTTTGGATCAGATGAGGAACTCAATCCAAAAAAGTAATAAAAAAATCAAGGAAAAATAACGAAAAATTCCTCAAATATAGTAATTATGACGTCTCCACAAGTTAGGAGATTTGTTCGAGCTATGAAAGCTAAATAAATAAGATATGTGCCAATGTTTTCAGATAGTTTTTAGGAGCAATGTTCTATGTTTTCAAGTTAACAATTGACCTAGGGTTTTTTCGTTGAACTGTACGCTGTTGACGATTCACTTTGGCTTTATTTCATTTTGTAAAAATCCACTGTAATTTCGTTTTAATAAATTTGTTTGTTACAATTTGGGGACCCTCTTTCCTTTCACCTGGGGTCTGTGATAACGATGGGTATTTCGATTCTGGTGGGAACTTCTCTGGTGGTTGGTTCTTCTGTTTAACACTTGCAGAGTAAACGTTGATTCGGTGTATAGCTACGGCATTGATGAAGGTTTTTACGCAAAATTTCAATATTCTCAAACAAAAATATATAACCGTAAAACTGCTTGTCACGTCTCCTATTATCGTGAAGACGCCATATATTTTTTTTATGGTATTATGTGTTAGTTTTTCTTGTTCTTCTATAGTGAATAAGTTCAAGGAGCAAAATCCTTGGTTTGATACTGTTCTATTGGGAAGTTTATCTATCAGACTATTGTTGACTATTTGTCTTTCGGAAGAAAATAATAAGATTTCTTGCGCTTGCTTAATTTCATTATCTGTATATAATCCCCATAGTCCCAATGACTTGCTACTTGCGATTTGTAATAATTCATCTTCGTTAATAGTTAACTCCAGGGGCGGTATGCCACCACTCGGGAACGGGTCGTAAGTGGTCCATTGGTTTTCGATTATATACAAGGAAGAGCATTCTATTTTATTTCCGGAGCCTTGGAGAATTTTTAGCGGTGCCATGAAATAAGTTTTGTTCCGGTAGGTTACAGGTTATTCTTGATAGCAATTAGTTAATCGTCTTATTTCACCTATAACTGGACTACATTTCAATGAAAAACATTACTTCTCCACTGACTTTTCCAATATATCCTTGTTGATTCTGCAGTAATAATGATACATTATTTGACGAATGCTGAGCCATAATTAGTCTCGATTACTCTCGTTTCGGACAACCATCGTTTGAATAGATTTAGAAGGTTTTCACAACGTTTCGAATGCTTGTATCTGCAATCGTCTTCAGGTGAATACTGACAAGTTTAGGTGTTACTTACCAATTTATATGACTGCCGGTGCAATGATGCGTGTAATTCCGTCATGTGCACTGGTGCCTGTAATTTTGCGCGGTGTGGTGGTGCATGAAGTTTCACGCCTCTGCAGCCGCCAGAAAGAGCAATCAGTGGTTTCCATACGTTCTTGATCTCAACGCTTGGTTGACTAAAGGCGTTATGTAGGCGGCCTCTTGAACTTCGTTTGAACCAATGCTCCTCTCTATGTAGAACACTTGCGTCGTCCCATAGAACTCGATGGTGCTCAGTCCAGGCGTGGTCATCGATTCCCGATTTTGACTTTTTTCCACGTTGAGTCCATTTCTTGTGCTCATCCAATCTTACCGATAACGGCCTCTTTGTCTCTCCAATGTAGGAATCTTCGCATTCACATGGAACTTCATGAATGCAATTCTTACTGATTTCATTTTTGTTGTCAGGTTTGGTCTTGGTCAGGAAACTCCGTAAAGTACTGCCGGATTGGAAGCAGTTCTTGATGTTGAACTTGTTTCCGATTCTTCTTATTTTTGGAGACACCTCTTATGTACGGAAGGCAGATCACTGTGCTTTGTTGTTGCTCTTCAGATGTCTTCGTTCTCTGGAGTTATTTCAATACTTCTCCTAGGAGTTTCTTGGGGTATCCATTCCGGTGGAGGTCCTCTCTAATGTTGTTAATTCGGCATATAGTGACTCCTCGTCGTTGCATATGTGCGTCGCTCTCTCTACCAATGTTCTCACGATCCCTCTCTTTGTCGAACTCGGATGGTTGGAGCTGTAACTGAGGTATGTGTCTTCTTTCTGTAGACGGAGGTGCGGATTTCATTGTCTATTCTCTCAACGTTCACATCGAGGAAGGGTAAGGCACTTCCATTTCCATCGTGAATTTGATAGAATCCCTGATTCTGTTAATTCTTGAGAAGAAATCCTGGAGATGTTTACCTCCGTGATTCCATATAATGAAGGTGTCATCCACGTACCTCAACCACAGCTTTGGTTTGTATTCTGCCTCCCGTATAGCCAATTCCTCGAATCACCTATGTATATGTTGGCGATGATTGGAGAAAGGAAAGATCCCATCGGGAGTCCGTCGACTTGGGAGAAGAATCGGTCCCTTTCCTGGAAATATGAGTTCTGTAGGCAGCACTGCAGTAATTCCTATATTGCTTGGGTAGAAAGGTCAGTCCTCTCGTGCAGCTGGTTATTCTCCTCGAGTTTCCTTTTGATGATACTATGGGATTCCTCTATAGGTACATTGGTGTGAAGGCTATCACGTCGAAGCTGATGAAACGATTTCCTGGTCCAAGTTCAACATCTGTGATGGTGTCAACGAAGTGCTTGGAATCCTTAACGTATGAACTGCTATTTTTTTGTAAGGGTTGTAGTATCGGAGGTATTTCGATAACTTGAAGGCTGGTGAGTTCCATGAGCTGGTGATCGGTCTCAGTGGCATGTCTGGTTTGTGGATTTTTCGGAAGCCCGTAGTGGTTTGCTGTAGTGTGGCGTAAGATGTGCTCGTTCGTTGCCTGGAATGAAATGTTTAAATTTTCTCAGAGTGATGTAGATCTCCCTTCCTATAGTGGGTGTCGGATCCTTCTTCGGGAGTTTATAGTTCCCTGTGTGGAGTAACGACTCTATCTTGTCATCATATGTTGTGGTGTCCATGATAACCGTGGGGTTTCCTTTATCGGCTGGAAGAATATTTATGGATGAATCCTTTTGTAGGATTTTTAGGGCCCTCTGTCTCCCTGCAAGATGTTACTCCAAGGATTTCTCTCCTTCTCGAGTACCTCTCTCACTTTTCATCTGAACCCTTCTGCCTGGATGGAATTCGCGATGGAAATGGAAACCAACAATGCCTTACCCTTCCTCGATGTAAACGATAAGAGAATAGGTGATGGAATCCACACCTCTGTCTACAGAAAGAAGTACCTCAGTTACAGCTTCAACCACCCGAGTTCGACAAAGAGAGGGATCGTGAGAACATTGGTAGAGAGAGCGACGCACATATGCAACGACGAGGAGACACTAGATGCCGAATTAAACCACATCAGAGAGGACCTTCACCGGAATGGATATCCCACAAAACTCCTTGGAGAAGATTGAAACAACTCCAAAGAGAAAGGATCAGAAGAATCGGAAACAAGTTCAACATCAAGAGCTGCTTTCAATCCGGTAGTACTTTACGGAGTTTCCTGACCAAGACCAAACCTGACAACAGAAATGAAATCAGTAAGAATTGCATTCATGAAGTTCCATGTGAATGCGGAGATTCCTACATTGGAGAGACAAAGAGGGCGTTATCGGTAAGATTGGATGAGCACAAGAAATGGACTCAACGTGGAGAAACGTCAAAATCGGGAATCGCTGACCACGCCTGGACTGAGCACCATCGAGTTCTATGGGACGACGCAAGTGTTCTACATAGAGAGGAGCATTGGTTCAAACGAAAGTTCAGAGAGGCCGCCTACATCGAAGCCAATAACGCCTTTAGTCAACCAAGCGTTGAGATCGATAACGTATGCAGAGGCGCGAAACTTCACGCACCACCACACCGCGCGAAATTACACGCACCACTGCACATAGCGGAATTACACGAATCATTGCACCGGCAGTCATGTAAATTGGTGAGTAGCACCTAAACTTGTGAGTATTCACCTGAAGACGATTGCAGATACAAGCATTCGAAACGTCGTGTAAACCTTTTGAATCCATTGAGACGATGGACGTCCGAAACGAGAGTAATCAAGTTACTACATCGTCTACAAACTTCAAACAAATATTTTTTTTTCGCTACATCAAGCAACGTCTATGTATCGTGTCGGCTAGCATTGCATTCAAATGTCTTTTGAATGACTGCTCTATAAACAAAATTTTGAATTTACATAGGTTATAATGTAGCATTTCTCTCTAATAAACAAACATTCTGTAGAATTAACTTCTAAAATACGCTTCCTGTCTGCTTTTCACAAAGTTACAAATTATTTTCAGGCCACGTGTCTCTACCATCTACGCAAACATCATTGCCCAAAGCATTTGGAGTCTAATTTTGATTCTTCAGTTCGCATGAAAGCCCTAAGCTATTAGCCTACATCATTTTGAATCATTTAGAATTTATTTTGTTCCCTCGCACTATAACGAGCTGTACTCCAGCTGCCTGCCTTTGTTTTATACCCGAAAAATTTAATCATCAGGTTCCTTAGAAATTCCTTCGAAGAGAGAAATTCGGTTTACTGAATCCATTAGATTCAAATTAGGACAACGGATAGAGGTATAAAATGCCAAAGTCGTGACAGGCAAAAAACTCATAATAACATATTGAATGACCACTAATGAAATAAAGAATCCATATATAAAGGAAAAAAAATTACACTCAAAAACAAACTTCTCTCATTATCTGGGATTCTTCTTCCGTCCTCGAATAACGTGTGATTTCTCGAAAAAGGGTTTAATTTTTAAGTTTTAGAATCGTGATCCAAGGAAAGGAAAGAGACAATAAATCAGTAGAATGTCGGTAATATACGTTTCATAAGTTTTTTATGAACAATTCTACATATCCGTTATGATTGGTTCCGTATATATTGGGTTGTTTCAAAAAGACAGTCATGGAATCGAAATCAATTTTAGATCCAACGTAGAGAAATAAACAGAAGTAAATTCACCCCCCATTTGAAAAGATTAAGTTATGAATATTTTCAAATGTTTTTTCAAACCCTGCACAATGCTTCCAATATTGCGATAAGGAATTATTTGGATAGAAATGCCATTATTGTAGGAACATGAACGTAATTACATATTTCATTCAGTACTGAGATTTTTTCTACAAAAAAATATAATGCTTCGGTCAAGATTTAAGTAAATCGAAGCAGTACTATTTTATAAAGGATATGCTAAATACTTTGAGTACGGATCATTGAATGTTGAATGAAAAATATAAATATATAGAGGGTGTGGAGAAAATGGAGGTTCTAGCATAACGAGAAATGGGGAGGAATCCAAAATATTTCAGATTAATAGTTCATTGTCAATGACACCTTTTTACCAATTTGGCGTCCCTTCTGAAATACATCTAATCAGCTGTCATCAAGAATCACCCTGTATTATCGACATATCCATAAGATCCCAACGGATATCGAAGCGCTCCATCAATAAAGGATTCGTTCTCAGTTAATCATGCCTCAAATGCAGGCATCGATCAAAGATGCTCTTGAGTGCAATGTCTGCAAAGTTGATACTACCGGTTGGTTCGACAGACACGTGAGATGTGAAGTTCTTCAGCTTGTCAACATTTATGAAACGTGGTCTGTTATGGACTGAAATACGATACATTCATGATATATAGTCTAGTAGCTGACGAACATTTATTCAAAATATTTGAGTTTAATGATCCAATGGATATAATGATTATTATGAAATCGAAATGTTGAGAAGCCATCCAGAGACCTGAAGATAAGCTCGAAACTTTGATGGAAAAACAATAGTTTTTTTTGCGTGTTATATTGATTCCCAAGTGATACTATGGAGACAAAATGTTTGGTATACGTAAACATTTCTTGGAGGGGTTTCACTTTTCTTTGGGCTATAAAAAACTTAAGGAAATTTAACAAGTTATCATCAGTTCAACAATTGACGGTTCCGAGCGTTTGCCTAAAATGTTGATGCAGTCCTGAAATTGGCTCTTCGTTTTCGTCTAGCCACCCTGTATATTCATCTATTCAATATATAATGTCTGCCTAGAGTTTCTGGTATATACATTATTCGAGAGTTCAATTTTTTTAACATGATGCATGGGGATTTTCTGGACATAATTCGCACCTATACATATTCTTTCATTACCCCTTGAACTCTGTCTGCATTTCATGAATAAATAATGTGCTTCCTCAGAGTGTGCATACATAGGTATTTCTACTTAAAATGTGTTCTTTGTTTGCTGTACTTTGTTACACTATTTTTTCAATCTGCTACTTTTAGAGAGATCGTACTATAGCTTCCCCAAAATTGATTAATTGCATTAACATCCATTTCTCTTCTTTTGCTTTTTATATACTATGAAGAAGTACCAGACTGCTATATCTAGATGACAAAATTATTACTCATTCATAACATCTGATTCTTTTTCGAGGGCAGCTATAGTATGACAACCGTCGATCACTTATGTCGATTCCTGACATGTGTCTATTGGATCCATTTATCTCGCATGGGGTTTGCTTGCCTTTTACGGTAATAATATTTGGCTAATATGCAGTAGTTATTGCATAAACATTTCGCCATACATGTTCACCTTTTCTGAGCCTTTTTTACAACAACAATTTTCGTACTTTCAACTAAACTGATACAAAACCGATAAATAATGCATTCCCACCAGTAACTTAGTCTGGGATCCCCAAGTGAAAAGTGAGAAGTGACGGCTATGAGAGTCATACATAATTTTAGTGTGTTTGATGTGACACATCAACACGTTAGTTTAGCGTTCTCAAACGACGTAGCTACAGAAATCGAGTTTGCTTGAGGACGTATCAGAACGTCGTTAAATTGAGGTGTCGCGCACAATAATCTGAATATCCTTTATATGCTGGGTACGTCTATGTGTATCAGTTTTCAGCTTCATACTCTTCATCTGCAACGAGCAGAATCAGGTAATTGTGAGCATTATGGGAATAAATGTACTGAAGAACTCCAAATTCCATATTGTTGAACAAATTGTCGCTATTCAGATGCGGAATTTTTTTTTATACTTTTGATGTCTTTCCGAGTCATACACGGCATTCTATCAGGACAAAGTACCTCGCGGAGGATTATTAGTGTTTTAATTCTCACGAACTGGTTTCGGTTACAGAAGAAATTGGCCTTACATGTGATCTAATGTTAAATGTAATGCAGTTCAAGTACTAAGATTAAACATCATTACTTGTACTGTATAAGCAATACGCAATATTTTGTTGACAATTATACATGTTAGAGAGTGTTGAACGTGTTTTTATTATTTAGGGAGCGTTCAACGTTCTCACACCCTTGCAGGGGTGAAAGTGGGATCCCATATTCAGGTAAAATTGTGAACCACATTTCTTTTCTGATTATTATATTTTTTGAGAATTTCATCAAATAGTTTTGCGTAGAATCTGATGTTATTTAGTGGTTTCCTGTCAGGTTGAAGCTAGCCAGCGTTTATATGGGCACTTTTTTTAATTTTTAATTCGTTAAATTACTTGGCTCCCTTACTCTTTATGTTCTCAAGACCTCATGAACAGGCGACCTTAAGAAACTAACAAGCAAGCACATTACTTGCCGTACCAAAAGTACACAGAAGTAGCATTACTTTATGATATTCAAAAAATTTATAACTTGACATGGATAACCTCCAAATGCGGTGAACTATCGTATCAACACACATATTTTTTATCATTTACTTTGACAGAAAAAAACTCTTATTCATCTGAAACTACTAGTAAACACAAAATTGTTACATCGTGGTAGATTATTTAGAAATTGTTAAAAAATTTAAATTGTTACATAGTGAGTATTGGAAATAAACCAGGAAAACTTCAGCTATCGAGTCACTAGAGGGCATAACCAGTCTTTCACACAGCGAATAGACACCATTCAAAATCCAAACACATTGGAAATCGAATTTTTTCCATATCTGTACATATAACAATACTAAGAATAATGAAAGAAAAAGCCATATGAAGGGGATGAGATATGAAATGAAATGCATAAAGCACACACAAAGTCGTCTTCACAAAAGGTTCAATATAAATTGAAACAATTGGTAGACCGACAGGCGAAAAACAACTACTTTCCTAGCAACGTTGAATGAGATTCACCTGACAATCCATGCAAACTTCCATATAAATGGATATTGTTCGCAAATGTTTCTTTCTGATGAGCTCGATTATGTTTAAATTCATGTCGTGTCCACCTAACAATCCGCATACCGGTTTCAGGCTTTTTTGGCCCTCATCAGTACGGAGTAGTCACCAGCCAAAGATCCATAGAGCTCTGGCCGAAGCGAGACACAACATAAATAAAATCATCATCGCGCTTAAAACATCTTTAGGTGCGTCGGAAAAGATAACTTTTAACCGGCGACACCTAGTGACAGAAAGAAACACTCCATACAATTCTCCTACCTCGATAGGATTCTAAATAAAAGATTCCTTCTCAGTAGGAGTGGCTCAAAATGCCCGACTGGCATATTTTAATGAAAGAAAAAGCCATATGAAGATATGAAATAAATGCATAAAGCACACACAAAGTCGTCTTCACAAAAGGTTCAATGTAAATTGAAACAATTGGTAGACCGACAGGCGAAAAATAACTACTTTCCTAGCAAATACCACGCAGAACGTTGAATGATATTCACCTGATGAGGGCCAAAAAAGCCTGAAACCGGTATGCGGATTGTTAGGTGGACACGACATGAATTTAAACATAATCGAGCTTATCAGAAAGAAACATTTGCGAACAATATCCATTTATATGGAAGTTTGCATGGATTGTCAGGTGAATATCATTTAACGTTCCGCGTGGTATTTGCTAGGAAAGTAGTTGTTTTTCGCCTGTCGGTCTACCAATTGTCTCAATTTATATTGGATCTTTTGTGAAGACGACTTTGTGTGTGCTTTATGCATTTCATTTCATATTACTTAGAATGTTTGTTTAAGTAGGACTCAATAAGGTTTAGAGTAATCCCCCCGATTCTATAGAAATTGATCGATGAGAATGTGATGCGGAACACAATCAAACGCTTTCAACTCTGACCACTAGCCGTTGAACCATTGCACCCAAAGCTAAATTGAGAATCGATGGAAAAATGTATGTCTTCAAAATACCTAGTCAGTCTACTTTACGACGTGTGCAGAAAAATAATTCATCACCACTATATATGTGCCATTAGAAAATCCCCAAAAATGAAAACGAATCCCCTCGAGGCCATGCAGCACAGAACTATTCCGGAGTCCTTCGGGGTATGCTAATACCAGTCCTGAACGGTCTTCGTGTTTCCGCCTGCGGTGTCTTACATAAAAGGGTTCGTATTTCTCGTGAACCTGATACCGACTGACTCTCTCGCATCGGTCTGTCTGTGCCTCCAGGAAAATTAAACCCAACTGCCGGCTACGAAAAGTGGAGAACGAAACGATCGAGCCATAGTTGTGGCCTGGGGGTGATATTAGCAGGAGCGGGTTGGCCCTTGGCGATGATTAGTTCTCATATACGGTGTGGTCCTTTTTTAACTCAGAATTTTATATCTCAAAAATCGTTATCTTCAAGAATATAACGCTTTTGCTGACAAGGAGCACCATTTTCATGGTTGCGTACATCAAAATAAAAACCGGAAGGCTTACATGTGTCTGTATCTCGGTAATTTTACGGAGCTCATTCGATATATTCAGTGCGTTTTCAATGATTATAGATAATATGAATGGAATATGTGGATTGGTTTCAGCATGATTAGATATTCAAGGTGATTTACCTAGGACGTTCATTAGAGGTTTTTCAACTTGCAACTGGATCAGAAATTTGGTATGCTCCCATAAACAATCATATCTGTTCTAACTATAATATTTTTAGTTCTACAGCTATACAGGGTGTGACAAAGTTGGTACCAACTTTCTTATATCAAATGAAACCCACATGGTTCGATTAACTTCATAATTCTGAGTTCGGACAACCTGAGTTGTCTATAACAATTTTTACGCTGCGTAGTATTTCACGAAAAAATTTGTAAGTTCAGGCTATCCCATTTCGTAGTATATGGGCGAGGGCGATTCACCAATGTTGCATTCAAAAATTGTCAAAAACTATTTTTTATGAATCCATCATCGTTCTGCCAAATGCAAGATCTTCTTCCAGTAAGGTATCCACGTATGATCCATATCAGAAGGATTTGTTAATATACAGTTTGCACCGGCTAGAAGAATGAAAGCAGATTTTCTGAGTTATATTTTCCTGTTATGGGGTTCTTTGGCTAGAATTATCGTTTTATTTATTATAAAAGACTATTTAGGCAATACAACTGAAGAGATTTCAACGATACTTACACAAACATGAGAAAAAATCTAGCAGATAAAATAACGAGGAGAGCCAACTATGCAGCTCAAGAAAAGGAATGCAAATTTTTCTCAGCTCCACATCGCGGACACAAGCAATCTACGTAATCGAACAATTTATAAGATGGATATTCCCATGGAGTTGACAATGTGAAAGCTGAAACCTTGAAATGAATAGCACATCAAATAGCAAATCCACTCGTAAGTATGATAAATCTATCGATAGAAACTGGACATTATCCATCAGATCTCAAGACAACGGAGATAAAACAGAAGTGAGCAACTACAGACCAAACTCACTGATCACCAATTTCAGCAAAATATTCGAAAGAATTATAAAATCCAGACTGACGAGCTACCTCCAAAAATATAATATTTTGTCAGACATGCATTTTGGATGCAAAGAAGAAAAGACAACACAAGACGCAATATCAGAGGTGACAAAATGTATCTATCAAAACTCTCTTTCCAAAGCCGTCGATAACGTCAGCCACCCTATTATACTTGATACACTTGAAAAAATGGGAATAAGAGGAAAAAGCCTCAATCTGTTCAAATCATACTTGAGTGATAGGAAACAATGTGTCAGAATACGAAATTCTTCTAGTACATATAGAACCATACACTATGGAGTACCACAAGGAACACTGCTGGTACCAAATCTGTTCTCAGTACATATGAACGAAACAATATAAGACAATACTCTGAATAAAATACATTTACCCATGAATATAATACCAGGCAACATCTGAAAAACGTTTGTCCTACAATGTACAAATCGGAACCAAAAACTATTCAATACTCCTCCAGCGAGCATACAAAATAAATGCCATTCAAAAGTCTTTATATAAAACTATCCCTTCAGTCTCCCAAGAACAAACGTTCATAATTTGATAGATAAAAAAACCCAGAGGGTACCCCTTGTCACTGTCTCATTGCCTTACTCTCACCATTGTTTCCTATCCATATCTTACCAGTATTTTATCCTATCACCATTCTTCTACTATATGTATACTTATCACTATTCCAGGGTCCGCACAAGAATTGTAAAATTCTTCTGGCTCACCCATTTATTATTCCATTTATTTTCCATTGTATATTGTAACTTTACTTCTGGAGCATTCTACCGTGAGATTGTCACATTTCAAAATATGTTTTGGCAATTTTGAACCTGTGGTCTGCTAATTCTTAATATAATATCGACGTTCGCCATGGCGCACTTTTAACGTTCTTGATGTCCCACCAATATACAAATTTTCATTTATTATTCTGTGTATTTTGTTCGTGTTAGGATCGATCTTGATGTGTTGGCCGTTCTGAAAGTTTTCCTGTTGTCATACTTGTAGCTCATCCGTTTAACCCTTTCAGATAATCCGGGGACTTGAGGTATTATGTCATTTTTGAGATATATTGGTGGTTGTGTCTGTACTGAATTTATTACAAGGTTGTTTTGTGTATTGTTATTTATAAGTTCATTGAGGGTGTTTTCCATAAATTCATCTGAAAACGCATTGTTCTTCAGTATGGATCTTTTGAAAACCATTTTTTCTTCAAGGTTTTCTGTTGAATTGCATATCATTTTGGCTCTATTGTAAAGGCATATAACTTCAACAAGCAATGATACAGAAAAACTCATAATCTCATAAAAATAACATAATACCTTATGACCCCCGATTATCTGGAAGGATTAAACGGATTGGCAACAAGTATGACATCAAAACAACTATCTATATTATATTAAGATCGGCAGGTCACAGGTTCAAAACTATCAGAACATATATTGAAATCCAAGCGAACACATTGTAGGGTGGAATAATTGATAATTCTAGCCAAAGAACCCCTTTAACGAAAAAAGAAAACTTCAATCCGCCTTCACTCTACTATCTATTGAAAACTGTATATCAGCGATTTTTTCTGATACCCACGTGGAAGATTATCTTGCATTTGGCAGAACGATAATGGATTGAGTCCATTATTCAGACAATACTCCATTCGTCAAATAAACAAGGCAATGTCTCATCATCCTTTTGGCAGTAGTCAAAAAGATCACGTTCCAAAAACAGAAATACACAGAGAACTGGGTAATAATAATACTTAATTTTCTCAGTGACATGAAGAAACACGTATAGAATTTGTCAACAGATAATTAACTGAGATATAGGAAGTAGGACTGGAAAAATAAGACAAATTTTAAAACTCTTCCATGGAGTAAAAACCAGCTTTTAGTAGGTATTTCCTAAGACATTGCTTAAATGATTTCAGTGTTACACATGATTTAATATTGGCCGGAAGTTTATTGAACAACCTTTGCCCAGTCATAGTGGGTGATCTATATAAAAGAGTAGTATGGCATATGTAAGTCATTTTGCTGTCCTGTGTTAATAGAGTAAATTTGTTTATTAGTCTTAAGTGGTGAGATTACAAAATACAAAAACACATACTTTGAAAATATACAAACACGGTAAGGTTAAAATATAATAAGTTTTGAAGAAATCTCGACAACTAATGGCATGAGAGACACCTGCGATACAACGAATCAATTTTTACACGCTTCATATTAGCTTCACTTGTATGTTTGTTTGTTTGTTTGTAACCGACTCCTTTGGACTTGATTTAACCCACTTCCAGATGTCCGAATGATTTGAAATTTGGCGGGTATACATAACTCCGGTGACAATGCATTAAGAAATTTTTGTGTGGAAAAAAAACGAAATGGCGGCTCCAATATGGCGTTCGAGTTTTGTGATTATGGTCCGATTCGCTTCAAATTTGGTATCTGAGGGTTTTCGTGGTTGGAGATTATGATTTTTTTTTTTAATTGGGAAATTCAAGATGGCGGCTTTAAAATGGCGGCCGAGTTTTGTGATTATGGTCTGATTCTATTCAAAATTGGTATGTGGGGGTTTTTTGGGGTCGGAGATTATGATTACCAAATTTTATAAGATTATTCCATTTTTTTATTTGCAAAAAAATAATAGAAATAATAGTTTAAAAAAAACTAAAAAAACACGCTTTTATAAATAAACCACACTAAAAAGTAGGGAATAAATAATAGTTTAAAAAAACTAAAAAACACGCTTTTATAGAAAACCAGACTGAAAAAATTTAAAATAAGAGAAAAATTTATTTTATAAAAAAAAAACGTGGGGTGCATGGTATCATTAATTATATAGGGCAGTAAAGTAAGAAATGTCTCAGATCACAGGTACAGATACCATGCACCCCACGCTTTTTTTAAAATAAAATTTTTTTTTTTCTTATTTTCTATTTTTTTATTCTGCGTGTTTTTTAGTTTTTTTAAACTATTATTTGTTTGATACGTCATTTCAACAGCATAGCCCCCAGAAACATATTTCGTATCTTAGTCGAGATTCGGCCAGTTGTTTTTTCCGTCAGAACTGTTCCCATGTTTTTCAATAGATAGCTGACACAGTTGAGTTTCGAAATCACTAGCTCGCAGTGCCTTCTCCAGTCAAGACACTCATCAATGTATGTAGAAACCTTACATATGGTACATTTTCCAAAACTTTATTATTAATATTCACATGAATGGTAGGCACTTGTTTTTGCCTTTTATGAAAATGCACTGACTGAATTTTTTCTGCATTCAGGTGTAGAGCGTTCAGAAACAGTCATACCGACTAGAAAGAACTCAATTACATCTTTTTTCTAAGGAATAGTTAGATTTTCCAAGATAAGTATGGATGTATCGTCCGCATAAACGTGAAATGTATAGATGGGCTCGCTCTAATGATGTCATTTACATATTATTTCTGAAATTTGGTAATTTAAGGATATGATAATATGATCATCCCGAGTAGTTTGACCACTTGAATATTGCGAATAAATTGGATTTTTATTTATATATCTTCTAATCATACGTTTTTACTTGCTATTACATTGAATTACATTTTTAACCGACGAAACCAAAAAGGAAGAGGTTCTCTATTCGACCCGTATATTTTATGTTTTTCCATCATATTTTCTTATGTATGATCACGCATAACTTTTTACTGAGGCGTCCGATTCCGATAACTCTTTTTTCAATGGATAGGGTGTACTCCGAATTTGGTCCCATTTGAATTTGAAAGATGGAATCCACCCCTAAGGGTAGCGAAATGAAGGATATTGATCACTCACCCTCTGAATTCTGGTCCGTTAACCGATTCTATCAGGCATAACTTTGTACTGGGTTCTTCGATTTGGATGATTATTTTTTTAATAGATAGGGTATACCTTATATTTGGATTTCGAAAGGGATTAGCCACCCTTACGGGTAGGAAAATAGGGGATAATTGATTATTCACTAGTGAACATCAGCACACACATACGTAGTTGACAATGACAGATCGCTACTGACATTATTCTTGTTCCGTCAAAATAGTATATGTTATAAGGAATAATAAATAATAAAAAAAATAAAAAAAACAAGTAGGTAGTAATTGGTAGATTTAGCCACAAAAAATTGAAAAATAAAACTTTTTAACAAAAAATTAAACCGACGAAATACGGAACTGAAAAGTAAAAAATAAAAACTTTTTAACAAAAAATTAAACCGACGAAAAAATCAACTGAAAAGCAAAAAATAAAATAAACCTTAGTCTGAATGATAATTGAGCTCCTAAACTAATGTAAGTAACTGATTTTGAGTCGGCGCCAAACAAACTAGCAATTGAATTAGGTGAAGCGTAAAATGATGGCAGCGAGATGCACGGCTGCGTTTTGATGGCTTCTTTCATAGATAATGATTTTCGATAATTGTTTGTTTGGCGCCCACTCAAAATCAGTTACTTACATTAGTTTAGGAGCTCAATTATCATTTAGACTAAGAAGATTTATTTTATTTTTTGCTTTTCAGTCGATTTTTTCGTCGGTTTATTTTTTGTTAAAAAGTTTTTATATACCCAAATTTCTCAAATATCGATGTTTAGTTAGTTTCCCTATAGACATTGCCATAATAATACGTCGCCGACAAAGATATTGGAATGTCCTATGTAAACAACCCGGGTCAGGTAGCTGTGACGCATACGGAATGATCGAGTATATTCTCCGAAAGTTCACAGACCTCTCTGGAATATTCTACTGTGGGTAGCGGACGACTATATAAGCGATAGACAGTTATTTATTCGATGAGTTATTTGAATAATCAATTGTAGTCTAGTTAGTGAATTAGTTGCTCCGGGCTGTTGCCGCGTGAGATTGATTAAATTATTTTGTACGAATTGTAAAGTTGTAAAGTGCAATAACGGACAATGATTAGTCGAGTATTTCTCAATGAAGACGGACTTCGGATTCGTGACAATATCAAAAGCTTGATGTATATGAGTTCGCATTTTTTCTGTTTTATTTCTATAATGAAGTCTCAGTCTTGTCCCGAATAGAAACTCCAATATATTCCTAACTCCTCCAGTCGTTAAAGGACTCCCCAGACCTCAATATAAGGATATCGGATAGCTGAATTGATAGATTTCCTTCGATATAGAGGACCAACCGTTTACGGACCACTGAACCAAGAAACACTCATTTCTTCTGGACCCTTAACGAGGGGACAGGAAATGATTCAAAAGTCAGTATAAACGGAACTCAAATTGCACTTCCGAGTTGGGAATCCTTGAAGGCATCGTAGAAATCCGAAGTGAGGGTGATTTTGTATTTTACCAACAATTTCAATTCATGATGTTTTTTTTTTATGTAAACCCACTGTGATTATGTATATTTGCTATGATGATAAATCTCATTGAAACCGTACATGTTTCTAATTTGATTATTAAAGAACTTGGTAGGCACTAAATAATTTTCACTCAACTGCGTTTACAAAACCACGACACGCGTTTCGCTATACAATGGCTTCTTCAGGTGAAGTTGGTACTAACTCAACAATCACGATTGAACCCCATAAACCCCGTCGTCCTGTCGAATTTTACAAGCTTTTATTCAACTTACATTTGTATGTAGGTTTAGTTCAAATCTTGCAAGTGAATTTTGACCCATTTCTAGAGAAAAACAAAATGGCGGCTCCAATATGGCGTACGAGTTTTATGATTATGGTTCGATTCTTTTCAATATTGGTATGTGGAGGTTTTTGAGGACAGAGAGCACGAATTTTTTTTACAAAATTCATAAATTCAAGATGGCGGTTCCAATATGGCGACGAGTTTTGTGGTTAAAGCTCGTTTCCGATAAAAATTGGTATGTGGGGATTTTTGGAATCGGAGATCATGTTTTTTCATTTGTTAAAATCAACGAATTAAGGCGACGAGATTTGTGATTATAGCCCGATTCCATTCAAAATTGGTGTGTGAGGGGTTTTTGGGGTCGGACATCATGATTTTTTATCAAAATTCATGATTCAAGATGGCGGCTCCAAGATGGCGACTATTTTGTTATTATGGCCGATTCCATTCAAAATGGTGGTGGTTTTTTGGTGGTCGGAGATTATCAATTTTTGTCAGAATTCAATGATATGACGGATTTTATTAATGACTAAAGAACATTGAATAAAAATAAAAATAAAATGCAAGTCAAGCTTTTATACAAATGCACTAAAAGGGCAAAAACAATGTCTTCAATTGTTTGACCTAGGTTACTCTGTGAGAAGCAGCTTCAAAAGCTTGCCACGAATATAAAATAGGTATTTTTGCGCGGCAATATTTTGAATCTGCTATTCACAGGATAACCTAGGTCAAACAATTAGAGACATTATTTTTTCCATTTTAGTGAATTTGTATAGAACTACCACAATTTTTTTATATTTTTCTTATGTTTCGATCGTTCCATTTTATAATCACTGAAAACAATATACAAATATTTCTGGTAAATTTTTTACTCCAATTCTTTAAAAAAAATTATAAACAAACACATTGTTTATGACATTATTAAATTTCTTTTTAAGAATTTGACTATTGATAAAATATAATTAAAAAAAATCGTTCTTAGAAAAATATATTGTTTAAAAACGTTTTAACAAAAAATTAAACCGACGAAATACGGAACTGAAAAGTAATAAATAAAATAAAGCTTCTTAGTCTCAATAACTAAGCTCCTAAACTAATGTAAGTAACTAATTTTGAGTAGGGCGCCAAACAAACAAGCAAATGAATTAGGTAAGGCGTAAAATGATGGCATCGAGTTGCGCGGTGACATTCTGATAATTTTTTTGAAGTAATTTAATGATATTCGTTGATTGTTCGTTTGGCGCCGACTCAAAAATTACTTACATTAGTTTAGGAGCTTAGTTATTGAGACTAAGAAAGGTTTATTTATTTTTTAATTTTCAGTTCCGTATTTCGTCGGATTAATTTTTTGTTAAAAAGTTTTTATTTTTAAATTTTTTGTGGCTAAAATCCACTAATTACTACCTACTTGTTTTTTGATTATTTCCAAAATACTTACTTACCCACCTTACTTCAACTATTACCAGTTAAATAATATGATTATCTACTTTTACTATTCGTTGTAATATGAATTATTTTTGTTGTTCTGGTTAGTTTATTTCATTACTTTGTATATCATTCCATCCTCTCATAGAATATAATGATTGTGACGGATATGGAACAAAAATAATGTCAGTAGCGATCTGTCATTGTCAACTACATATGTGTGTGCCAATGTTCACAAGTGGAAAATCAATTATCCCCTATTTTTCTACCCGTAAGGGTGGATGATTCCATCCGAAATCCAAATATGAGGTATACCCTATCTATTAAAAAAAGAATCATCCAAATCGAAGAACCCAGTACAAAGTTATGCCTGATAGAATCGGTTGACGTACCAGAATTCAGAGGGTGAGTATCGATATCCCCTTTTCCCGGGGATTTCATCTTTTAAATTCGAATGGGACCAACTTCAAAGTACACCCTATCCATTGAAATTGAATTATCGGAATCGGACGTCTCAGTAAAAAGTTATGCGTGATCATTTCGCATACTCTCATGCATTACAAATAACAAATAACATGAGAATATTTGAAATCATATATAAAATAGAAAAAAAAATAAGCTCGATTAAACATAATCGAGCTTATCAGAAAGAAACATTTGCATTCAATGTCCATTGATATTATATGGAAGTATGCATGGATTTTCAGGTGAATATCATTCAACGTTCTGCGTGGTATTTGCCAGGAAAGTAGTTGTTTTTCACCTGAGATCTACCTTTCTCTGGTTCAATTTTATATTGAATCCTTTATGTGAAGAAAACCGTTTAAATTCGATTTTTCCAATTGTAAATATGTTGCATTCAATCTGAATATAACTAGAAAATAAAATACAATAGAAATTTTTTAAATGGAATGATTTGGTGTCCTTTTGCTCATGGTTGATTCTGGTGATATCGGTGATACCCTTGAGCCATTGTACTCGTGTCATGTGTCTGCATAAGGGTGCCTATAGGGGAACATTAAAAAAACATTGACTTTCCTATTGAAGGATTAGACATGAGTAATTTTTCAACAGATAACATAACTCCATGTCGCTACAATTTGTTTGCTGTGTCCTATAACATCCTATAACCAATTGTTCATTAAATAAACAAATAAACATACATTATTTTCTTCAGAAGTTGAAAAAGCACAGGAAAAAATTATTTAAAAAATTCGTTCCACAATACTATCAATATAAGAACCAATTTTTTCCTCAAAAATCATAATTTTTATCAGTGGTCAAATACTCAAAAATAAATCATTGATGAAGTCCAAAACAATGTGTTTGTGTATAAACTTTTTTTTAACAACTGGAGTAATAGAAATGTTTTTATATGGTTTTACGTTATTATGAAAGAAACCAATAAAAACAATAATTTTTTATCCCTTAAATTGTCAATAAAACAATGTAGAAAAAATCTCAGGTTTTAATTTAAAATTACAGTTTTTTATGTTGATTTAAAATTGTCAAAATAACTCAATTAACAAAAGCATAACTTACTAAAAAGTTGCGGGAAAGCATTTTTGGGGATGGATTATTGTTCATTGACGTATCTTAATGATAGCTGAATTTTAGCGTTCCTTAATATTCATATTTAATGAGTTAATTTTGTTTTGTTTTGAGGGAATCATGCCAAGCCTACTGTAGCCACATCTCCTGTTCTGAGCACAATTTTCATCCTTTAAATTAAAACTATAAATATTGGTGGTAACGTTCCGAAATCGGGAAATTTTAGGACCTTTCCTGCACTTTAAGGATTTTTTTTAAATTTGCGATAACTACAATAGTTTTCGAGATATTCACGAAAAACGAAACCCTTTTTTTGCTAAATATGCAACTATAACTTTTTTAAGCGTCACTTGAATTTTTTCAAAAAGTTTTTAGTTGCAATTCCGAATCGAATGACACTTCAACCATAACTTTTGGGGAATTCTACCTGGAATTCGTAACAAGTGTGCTCGTAGACTTTACTATATCATGCTTCAATATACGAATGCTATACATATATTGTACTATAGATACGACCCAATGTTTTGTAGTATATGTACATAAGATTTTTTTACCGTACTCGCTTCGATTTTATAGCCCGACACTTGACTTGGGTCGGCCCCCAATAAATTCAAAATATGTATCAAATTACACTCAAAACGTTCCAGGCCCTATAATCATCCCAATAAAAATTTAATTATTACATCGATAGTCATCGCAAACAAAAACGAACAAACTCCACGTATGCGCGAGCCTCGCTCCATAATAATAATGAAGTGTTTTCATGGAATTCTGTTGAATCGTACCCAATAAACAGATTTCCTTACCAAGATTAAAACATTATCTGTCCTGCGGATATACAACGTGAACAAAATAAAACAATGAGCTCGAGAAAGGGGATTTCATAGTGGGGTCAAATGGATTAAACATACTCTTCCTGCTTCATCAAGAGAGGAAAGTATACAGGGTGTAATCTAACCTCTTGCAGACCCGTAAATGACGAGTGGAAATGCAATTTTATAACGAATTACAACGGTTAAAAATCTGAAAAAGAAAATTAAAAACATATTTTGTTCTTTGCAAAATTCGACAAAATGTTGGCTAGCGCCACCCGCCTAATTTCAGATGACCTGCTCAGAAGAAAACTTTGGCAATTGCTGAATGCAATAAACATTCAACTCGGCATTTGAATAATGTAGAATGTTGAACTGATTGTGAGGTAAATGTATACCTGATCAATTTCAAAGTGAAGAAAACAACTAACCTTGTTATATCCAAACTGGTGAAAAGTCAGAACAAGTTGACTTCATACTCTGCTTTGAGGCACTTATCATAATTATCACTCACTTGTAAGAAACAAAAGACACAAACAGTATTGAAGAAGGAAAACATTCGCAATTGAATATTGTTTGAAAAAAACTCGTGTGCGGTCAGGTTGGCCCCGTCAGGCACAAAGTACCTTACGCTTTTTTCTCTCCCGATACTCTTTTAGACGCTGAACATATGATTTCACTATTGTCTTTCTGTAATGTATACAGTGCTCGTCTAAAGTACGTTCCCCCCTACTAATTTTTGAACCACATGGTATATCACAACAAGATTTGAAGGGCTCAAATAGGAGATAAAAACCTACTTTTTCATGACAAAATCACAGCTGAAAGTTTCAAAATGGAGGCTGAGTGCCATCTTCAATAAAAAAAATTAATGGAACATTCCGTATATCATTCCACTTTCGAAATTTCCTCATAATTCTCAACAGTTTTCTTCAATACACTTCACTCCTAATTTCAATTGTTCTCGAAATATTAACGTTTGAAAAGTGACATTTTGGTCATTTTAAACCCAACCAAAAACACTAATGTTGCTTTCAATCGAATTTGCATTGGAAAAAATCGTTGTCGTGGTAACATCTTGTTCACTGTCAAACTGAACTGCTAACTGTCAAATAGTCCGTTGAGCGCCGGAATCCTTTCATGAAAAGTGTGATCAGGGCTCGTAGTTTAGACGATAAATTTGAAGCAGTTTTGATATTTGCAGAAGATATAAGGAATTATCATCAAGCAGTCCGTATGATATATTGATGGAATAAGCTCCAAACAACTGGTACGCTGATGCTCCAAGGTCAGGAAAACCACCTCTTTCAGAAGAAAAAAGGTAGAAATTAATGCTGAAATGGTAATCAATCCGACTCAGTCGACGTCTGCAGTTACTGAATCCTGTGGAGTAAGTTCAAAAAGTGTCCAAAGAGTCCTAAAAAAAGAAAAGTTTCATCCCTATAAAATGAAAATCCTGCATGCTCTCACGGAGGATGATCCAGACCGGAGGGATGAATTTTGTGAGTGGTTAACAAGAACAATTGAAGGAGAACGGGGCTTCCTAAAACGTGTATGTTTGGCAGACAAATACACGTTTTTACTTCTAAACATAACAATAAATATATATAGATATATCTCAGACAGCCTGCAATGTGTACATTTACCATACAATCAGTTCAACATTCTACATTAATTAAATGTCAAGTTAAATGTTTATTGCATTCGGCATTCGGCAAAGTTTTCATTTGAGTGAGACACCTGAAATTAGGCAGGTGGCGCTACCCAAAATGTTGTCGATTTTACATAGAACTAAACGTGGTTTCAAATATTTTTTTCGGATTTTTAACACCTTAAAATGTCATTATACACTCGTCATTCACCCTGTATATGAGGAAAGAAAAAATATATATATTTATACAGGGCGTGACATCTTCAGTACCTATAGTTTGATTATTGGTAGTATTATTTTCGCACTACTTTTCGGTATTCCCTGTATGATTTTGGATTTTGTCTGCTCCTCCTTTTGTAGAGAAAGGATATAAACATTTTGAGAGCTCGGTCTAAAAACGAGGAATTAACTTAAATATTTCTTTCTCTACATACCACATATGTGAATATGTGGAAAGTTCCAATGAAGGACATTTGAAGTACCCACATGAATGAAAACAAAATTGATAAAAAATCTGAATCTGAAAGCGTTGTTTTAGATTTCCACATCTGAAAGAATTTCTTCAAGATTTCAATTTTTTCATATGAAATGGAAATGTAGAGAGAGAAAAGTTTTGTGAATAAAATAAAACTTCTTCATCGTTATTTGCATACGCTGAAAATTTATGACCTTTTGTTGATTCTTGATTAAAAATCCTTTTCTCTAAACGCATATGTTGAATAAAATCGTCTAGACCATGGGTCACATCAAATTCTTGGAGATAAATCATATTTTGACTCCTCTATTAGACCTTTTTTCCCTCTCTCCACGTAATGAATACAAGTCGTGATTGGAGTGGTGTTTCGAAGTGTAGGAACTATTAACCGACAACTGTAATTGTTCTGAGGAACATAAACTGGCAAATTAAACTCCAATTACCGGATCCATCAATCAGAGTGTACGTACTTTGCGGGTTATAGTAATGTGCTTAAGTGGACGGGGATTTCATGATGGAATTACTCAAAACTTTTGACCAGTGACGGATTGTTTGAGATCTGATGAAGGTTCATTTAAAAATAAAGTATGAAAGTGAGTTATAGATGCTTAGAAATCATTGAATATTAGAAGCTTTTATTATTACAAGCTTTTATTTACTTTCACCTGTATGTGGGAGTTTTCTGGGCCGGATATTATGAATTTTTATTCAAAATTAACAAATTTAAGATGGCGGACGAATTTTGTGATTATGGATTTTTGGGGTCGAAGGTAGAATTTTTTTTCAAAATTCATAAATCAAGATGCAGATGATCTCTATGGTTATGGTCCGACTCTATTCAAAATTGGTATGTCGAGGTTTTCGGGGAATGGAAGAACAAGAAACGACAAGTTTCCTAGATCTCTTGTTTGTCGATTGAATCCTGCCTCTCGATAGGGGATATTAACGTTTGAAAAGTGATATTCCGGTTTAAAATGAAGTATGGATTTCGGTCGCTTCCGGTAAAACATTTTACTAACTAAAAGTTATTATCTCTTGATGAATTTGACTAATATGAGGCGTAAAGAGAGTTTATTAAGGATAAACAGTACTGCTCACCGGAAAATCTCGAAGCCTACGAATGTGTGCTGTAAATTCACAATCAAAACAAATTAGTTATCTAAAAAATTATAATTTATTTTTGAATAACACTTTTATTCAACCCCATCAATTATTTCATCAAGTGTTCAATGTGGCCCCCTCCTAAATCTTGACAATAAAGTGCCCTATTATAAATAGCTTCTCTCACGTTGATGAAATTCTGTTCATCTATTTCTTCACAAGTATCTATTATTCTGCGTTCCAACTCTTCTATTGTTTGGCATTCAGTGACGTAGATTTTTGACAGATACCTCCAAAGGAAAAAATCTAGAGGTGTGAGATCCGGAGATCTTGGTGGCCATTCTGTACATCCCCTACGACCCATCTATCGCCCAGGAAAGTTTGTACTGAGGAACTCTCTAGCCATGCGATGGAAATGGGAAGGTGCCCCATTCTGCTAAAATATTATTTCAAGATTTTCAAACTCTTCCTGATTGTTTAATACAATTCGTCTTATTCGAGGTTCAATTTCAGTTTCTGAAAGATTTCTGTAAAGAACTCCTGTAAGATTGCCTCTGATGAAAATCGGCCCAACAACGCGATTGCCCAAAATCCCCGCCCAAACATTCACCTTTTTAGGAAACTGGGTATGTAAATAGCTTTGATTGCAGCAATTTCCAACTTATCTGCGAAAATTCCTTTGATCAACATCAGGTTTATTATGTAGCTGAGAGGATGACAAATCCCCTCAGCTACATATTTTAATACTTTAATAGGTATCTCATCGTCTCCTACCGATTTTTTGTTTTTTAATGAGGTAATCACATCATATATTTTGTTGGAGTCACATGGTTTCAAGAACAGTGAATTTGGCATGCTTATATTTTGTTTTTCCTGTAAGTTGTTTGTTGTTGAGTCCATACATTGATTATTGAATTTTCATTTGCTTTATCTAGGATTGTTTTGGCTTTTTTCCATTTGCAAATTCAATGATGGAAACTGATTTTTTTGGTGTTTTACCTGTGTACTTTTTGACTAGATTCCAAACCGCTTTATTTTTATTTAGAGCGCTTTCAACATACATATGATTTGCATTTTGTTTTGCTGCTTTGATAACTTTTTTCGATAATTTGAACATTTGCTATAGAACTCTTTGATACTCCCCCTTCTAACATACCTGTGAAAAGTTTACGTTTTGTATTTGATGAGATTTTGATACCTTCAGTAATCCAGTGTCTTGAGGTTTTTTCGTGATATTTAACGGTTGTTAAGGGAAAGATCAGTTTTATGTTACTAATTAAGATATTTTCAAATTTGTTATAAGCTATATTCGGGTCAGTTTCCATCAGAACATTGTCCTAATTTTGATTTTGAATTCAAATTTTTAAATCGTTTGGTTTGTTTTAGAAAATACTCTTGTTTTCTGGGAATTTTCTATTTTTGCTTCGCATAGCCTATCAAACAGTATAGTTTGCCCTTGATGGTCAGATAATGAGGTTGACAAAACTTTTGTTTCAAATCCACCTTCATGTTTAACAAAAATATCATCGATTAGAGTTGCTGAGGTTTTAGTTACTCTCGTGGGATCAAATATCGTTTGAAACAAATTGAAGCCTAGTAGCAGAGTTAACCCTTTCAGTCATCCTGTCCAATACAATGGACATCAATTTCCTATACAACTTATAAGGTTTTGTTTTGCAAATATTACGCAAATCACACTGTCCCCGTTTGGGAACTTGCATAAAGTTAACGTATCGAGCACTGTAGCGGCATTTGTTGCAAAGATTTTGAAATAGAGATTTTCTTATAAACAGTGTGCTGTGCCTAGGTCATTCACAAGTGCATAAGAAATAATGAACGTTGTACATAATTTTGGTGTCCATTTTTATTTTATTGGTAAGTAGATGTGTTTTATTCATAAATTTTATATTGGAGCAAATGTTCTTGAATTGATGTCCATTGAAATGGACAATGTGACTGACTCATGAATTGAACGATTCTTATTTTTTTTTTAGATATAAGTAAAATGGAAAGTGTTTCGTCTACGAGAAAAAAAACATTGGATGAAACCTCCTACTGAAGAGAAACTTCTACACTACCTCATGAACGACGATGATTCAATAATTCTAGAACTGTCAGATGATGATGCTGACGACAATATAGTTGCGGACCAGTCAGATTTCAACCACTATTACGATTATGATATTGTTAAGATACCTTACGAGAAATGGAGACAGAAACATCTGAAGTGATAGAAGATATACAGATGATTGGTAGGGGTGAAAATGAAGACAATACAGAACAAAATGAGGGACGAGAAAGCATTACGGAAAAAACAAAAGGAACATTTTGAACTGTTTTCTTGATTTCCATACAAAACGATAGTAATAGCCGCCTTATTCGAGTAATTCTTATTTTTTTAACCATGTGACAGTGTCCATTATAATGGACATGTCATAAATTCTGTCAAAATTGACATATATAAAAATCAATGTCACCAAAAATCTTCAAAAAAATTCGACATCCCATGTTCCAATTTTCAGATTTTTTTGAATGCCTCAAAAGTTTTGTGACTGAAAGGGTTAAGAAGTCTTCGGAAACTTTGTTTTTCTGCATGAGATTTATATTGAAGTCACCGCAAAGAACAATGGTAAATGACATGTACTTTTTTATACAGTCGTTTAAGATGTCCGACAAAATTTCAAGAAATATATTAATCCAGTTCGTACTTTTTTCCCGGTAAAGTTCAACATAAAGATGATGTGATTACTCTCGTTTCGGACGTCCATCGTCTCAATGAATTTGAAAGGTTTTCACGACTTTTGTATCTGCAATCGTCTTCAGGTGAGTACTGACAAGTTTAGGTGCTACTTACGAATTTATATGACTGCCGGTGCAATGATGCGTGTAATCCCGCCATGTGCAGTGGTGCGTGTAATTTGGCGCGGTGTGCGTGAAGTTTCGCGCCTCTGCAGCCCGCCAGAAAGAGCAAGCAGTGGTTTCCATACGTTCTTGATCTCAACGCTTGGTTGACTGAAGGCGTTATTGGCTTTGATGTAGACGGCCTCTTTGAACTTCCGTTTGAACCAATGCTCTTCTCTGTGTAGAACACTTGCGTCGTCCCATAGAACTCGATGGTGCTCAGTCCAGGCGTGGTCAGCGATTCCCGATTTTGACGTTTCTCCACGTTGAGTCCATTTCTTGTGCTCATCCAATCTTATGGATAACGGCCTCTTTATCTCTCCAATGTAGGAACCTCCACATTCACATGGAACTTCATAAATGCAATTCTTACTGATTCCATTTTTGTTGTCAGGTTTGGTCTTGGTCAGGAAACTCCGTGAAGTACTGCCGGATTGAAAGCAGCTCTTGATAATGAACTTGTTTCCGATCCTTCTGATCTTCTCGGAGACACCTCTGATGTACGGAAGGCAGATCACTGTGCATTGTTGTTGCTCTTCAGATGTCTTCGTTCTCTGGAGTTATTTCAATACTTCTCCTAGGAGTTTTTTGGGATATCCATCCCGGTGAAGGTCCTCTCTGATGTGGTCTAATTCGGCATCTAGTGACTCCTCGTCGTTGCATATGAGCGTCGCTCTCTCTACCAATGTTCTCACGATCCCTCTCTTTGTCGAACTCGAATGGTTGGAGTTGTAACTGAAGCACTGCCCTGTATGTGTCTTTTTTCTGTAGACAGAGGTGCGGATTTCATTGCCTATTCTCTCAACGTTCCCATCGAGGAAGGGTAAGGCACTGTTGGTTTCCATTTCCATCGTGAATTTGATCGAATCCCTAATTCTGTTAATTCTTGAGAAGAAATCCTGGAGATGTGTATCTCCGTGAGTCCATATAATGAAGGTGTCATCCACGTACCGCAAGCATAGCTTTGGTTTGTATTCTATGGGACGACGCAAGTGTTCTACATAGAGAGGAGCATTGGTTCAAACGAAAGTTCAAAGAGGCCGTCCACATCGAAGCCAATAACGCCTTTAGTCAACCAAGCGTTGAGATCAAGAACGTATGGAAACCACTGCTTGCTCTTTCTGGCGGGCTGCAGAGGCGCGAAACTTCACGCACCCCCACACCGCGCGAAATCACACGCACCACTGCACATGGTGGGATTACACGCATCATTGCACCGGAAGTCATATAAATTGGTAAGTAGCACCTAAACTTGTCAGTATTCACCTGAAGACGATTGCAGATACAAGCATTCGAAACGTCGTGAAAACCTTTCAAATCCATTTAGACGTCCGAAACGAGAGTAATCAAGTTACCACATCGTCTACAACCTTCAAACAAACATAAAGATGATGTATTATTTCTATATTAATTTCCAATTTCTCACAATTATCTCGAAAAATTGGCAAGAGTGAATCTTTCCCAACAAAAAACTATCTTGAGCCGAAAATGATTTCAAAACGATTAGCCTATGGCCTCATGCATCCCGAGCTCACCCACCCACGTACGCGGCTCATTTATCATATCACAGTCGATTTTTCGAGCGGTCGTGTACGCCTGTTTATATTTTATCGGGAGTGGAATGGCCAGAAGCGTTTTGGCTGGAAATTATGTAGCGCGGAACGAGGTCGGCCGGCTCGCCTGCGGGCTCTAATAGCAACCCTGGAGCACCCCGGGCGACGGCCAAGTCACACAACCCCGACGTAATATCTGGGATATATCGTGCACGCTTCGTACGGTGCCGCTACCTTATCCGCAGCTTTATCGGTTTTTAGTTTGAATATGGCTTTGGATGATTATGCGGTAGGAATGAAGAAATGCAGAGTTATTTCATATTAAATTCGTGCTGGAGACATTTTAGTTCGCATGTGGTTCTCTGAGCTGATACGAACACTATCATAAATGTGAAGATGTATTTGCTTCGTGAAAATGTTACAAGAGACCTACAAAAAATCAAATCGTGGTGCAATGCAAATTTTCTGATTAAATTTTAATAAAACGAAATTACTCACATTTAAATGTCTTCTTCCTGATATAGAATTAGGGGCTGACTCCGTACCATCCGACAGCAATATAAAATTTTTGGGACTTCATAGATACCAATTTAAAATTTACAAATGTTAAACAAAAAATTATCAACAGGCTGTTAGGTTATGCCACAGATTAGAGGTTAGAACAAAATCCCGCACACACTTAATGGCGCGAAAACAGGTTATGACCTTCAAATTTGACTATAATGTTTACAAAGATGAGAGGTTAGGTTAGGTTACTACTACTACTACCCCCTACTCTTTGATGTTTACATCTGTCTGTCAAATATCCGATGACTGCTTGATTTTTCTTGAAGTCTACTGGCGATTTTTGATTATTCGAAAGGATTTTTCCTTAAAAATTTTTTTCGAAGCGATTTGGCGAATATTGAAATACACGAGTTGTTTTGGTTTTGGTGCTTTGGTGTTTTGTTTTATTTTAAAGTTGACTCATTTAGCATTTCTTTTTAGTTCTGCATGTTTCTATTATTCTAATTGGAATTGTATTATTCACTTCAAATCAACTTAGTAGTAGCTTAGTCGCATAGAGTTCATACACAAGATGGGTGGTAGTAAAGGCACTAAGTGTTCTATCAAAAATTGTCCCAATAGCTAACATTCCAGTACTTCTGAGAATATGAGATTTTTCAGATATCCAAATCCGAAAGATACTGAACGAGTTCATGGATTGAAACTGGCCTGTGGCGATGGAGAAATCATGGAAAAAGATGCTTTAACGTCATACTCAAATAACAGAATTTGTAGCATACATTTTGATAACAATTTTATTAATAACCATAAGTTAAATCAAACTGCAGTGCCTACATTGAATCTGTTTCAGAAGTCAGGAGTTTTAGTAGACAATGGTACACGTTTATAAATGAAGTAGATCAATGAACACAAACAGATTTTGAAGAGATTTCACATTATCAAACGCAAACATCTAGGGATCTTTCTTCACATATACCAAGAAAAACAAAGTTGCGGGATTTAGTGGAGGTATTTCTGGTTATAATTTTGAATAAATGGTTTTGTTTTTCAATTGTTTTATTAATTTTATTCGATGATTTGTCTATGTATGGTAAAGGTATGTATGTTGTTGACATAGACAAATTATCGAATAAAATTGATAAAACAATGGAAAAACACAACATAACTATTTTACACCGACTGAAAAATACGAACAAAATTAAAACCAGAAATTAAAACCAGAAATACCAAAACACAAACAAACTCATACAGTATATAGAATATCGTGTAAACACTGTCAAATTACCTATATAGGTCAAACAAAACAATATCTGCAGAAACGAGTACAAGCCCACAAATACTCGAAAACCGACATTACAGCCTTATCCAAACACGAAAAAGAAAAGCAACATAAGTTTGACACTAACAACGTTGTAATTTGGACCAAATAAAGGAATCCTAGGAATAATACATATTATATATATATATATATATATAAATATATATATATATATATCTCTATCTCTATTGATCTTACTTCTTCTCGATCCATTGCGGCACATTACACATAACCTGCTCTTCGAAACCGAATCCACCTGCATTGTCCTAATGCACCCAAAGTTATCTCGAGGCGAGAGAAGGAACGTTGTGCCTTGTTGTGTGGCGAAGTCGATTTGCATAATGAGTTGGGATGGTTTGGAGTTTCACGGAAGTGACGTGAACAAAGCAGGAAAAATTTACGACGAGGAGGGATAGCGCTATAGTGCACTATTGCTATTGGAACTTTGAAATTTCCGATTCCGTTCTATGAGTTTTATGTGTGTACGTGAGAAAATTATATTACTTATTTTGCAGCTGATTCAGATATTCGATCAACTTCTATAAAATATGTCGACAAAAGTTTAATTTTTGAAAAATAAATTGAAAGTGGAGTGATATATTAAACTAATCTTCGTCTTCCCTGAAAATATGTCAGTATACAAAGGTTTATTGGATAGTAACGACAGAGGTCTAGATAATGGGTAGACAGTTTCGTAGAAGGATGTCTGGACCTGGTACTTTCCTCAGTATTGAAATTCAGGTCAGCTACAGGATTGACAACCGGAAATAGTTCTTCATGATCGTTTTCATCTTTATCATTCATTTAACAAAAATCATTGGGCTAGAACATACCTAAAACTGTTTAGCAGAAAGATTCACTAGTTGTTGACTATCTCTACTGATTTTCTAGGTTCCTTGCACGAAGTTCAAAAACAAAAACGAAGGTATGATCAAAACCAGCCTTAGCCAAGCTAGACGCAGCCAGAACAACCGTTGCAGCCGAAAAATGCTATTGGACTAGTACTAAGGACACGATAGTTTTTCTCAAGGACGTACACAGGTGGGGTCCAGGGGGTCCAGACCCCAATCCCCCCGGAAATGTTACACAAAATCCCTAAATACAGCACCAAAAATGCCTTTCTGTCTGAGACATTTCCGATCTGCGTAGGGGGCGGATGACGCAGCGGTGCACAGTGGAGTATTTGAGGCAAAGCCCTGGCCAACAATTTTTTTCATGTATTTCGAACTTAAAACCATTGATGTTGACTTTTGACTTCGTAATGGTAAATACTCGTGAAAAATATCACTATAAATCAATCTTCATCAGATATATACATATACATATACATATACATATATATATATATATATATATATATATATATATATATATTGTAATGTTATGATAATATAACAAATGTTATGTTATTATTTCTCCCCACACTTTGGGTGCCAATTTGTTATGTATTGATAAATTGAATATAAATTATTTTTATAAAATGAAGATCGCTAATAATTTTTGCTATTCTTATGAGCCAAATTGTATGATATAGATAAGTATTTTCACCCTGTATAATATTGCAATGATGTAATAATAATTGCTAGCTACGTCACTGTTCTCTCGTCACGTTGCTGCCAATTGTTATAATTTTTCTTACCACAGCTAGCACAAATGGTACACCTCTCATCTCAGATAGCCGGTTCAAGGCAATTTAGCCACTACTTGATATGTCAAAACTCAATTTATTCAATGGTCGTAGGAATGATTGTTGATCATTGTAGAAAACAAACAACAAAGTATCTAAAAGCAATTATTTCCTTTATTCAGGAAGACTTAATTTCACCTGGCCTACGAGAAATAACTTATACTAATGTGAATCTACAAATATTCACGGATAATCATAAAAATGAAATCATGGATAGATAGACAGAACCTCACTTTTTCCTTGATAGTGAAGTTTTCTTTTATAGTTCAAAATACAGTGGAATAAATTTCATCAGATGTGAAATACGTTATTTGTGAAATTGTTCAGGACCGGATGTGCACTATTAAAGTTTTTATACCTGGCTGGAACTGTCGGTGTTCAAGATATACCCTGAAACTGGATCCCTTCTCACTCCAAGATCTATCAGGAACTCCAATACCATAAATCAGGAACCATACAGATGCGGAAATCAGCTTTGGATACGTGGATATGTTGTATAATTAAGGTAATATTGGTTTTATTCTTCTAATGTTGGAATTATTTCATTTTTCTTTCTCTCAAAATGTTGCGTGGCATTCCCTTGTAATTTATTTTCGATCTCCTCTTGTGGCTTTGTTTGTTGTCACCTAGATACCAATTTTCCCTCTTCTTTTTCATTTGAATGTTTGAATTCGCGCACCAAATTGTCACATTTCACTGTTTGGGTTCATCTTATATAATTTATATATACAACTATTTTCTCATTCTTATTACTATGTACATATTTCAATAATAATTGCTTATGACATCACCCCGTTGTTATTCTCTCACAATTTCCAATTTTCCATATGACCATCTATTCCCTGATTGGCTTATCTCATCAAGAAGTTTGCTGTTCTACCATTGGCTACTTTTAGTTAGCTACAATTTCATATACTGTATATTTCAAATTTATAAATGTGTTGATCACTTTTTATTCATGAAAATTTTGTAAAACTAGACTTTTTGTTATCTTTTTACCAATTATGGGTTATAATCATTATGACAGTGTATGAAATTGATTGTGTTATAGTATTTTGACATTTTTATCTATCCATATTATACATAGGCTTACAAATAAATAGAACTTTCAAAATTATGTCAAAACAATCTCTTGAAACTAATAACTATTCTTTTTTGTGGGTTTTTTCTTTTTAAAACTTATAACTGGCATAACATAACATAACAATATATATATATATATATATATATATATATATATATATATATATATATATATATATATATATAATGTTAGGAAATGTTTATAAAATAATAAAAATGATAATTATTATTATTAGGCATTCAAGTTATCGTGATTCATGCTATGTTTGTTTTCATTTGCTTGTTTGTTTGGCACCGACTCAAAATTATTTTCTTACATTAGTTTAGGAGCTTAGTTATTGAGACTAAGAAGGTTTATTTTATATTTTACTTTTCAGTTCCGTATTTCGTCGGTTTAATTTTTTGTTAAAAAGTTTTTTAACACTCTTTTATTAGCTTCACTTGTAACTAACAAACAATGTAATCAAATCGTGGAAGTCACCTACTTCTAGTTGAATAGTGGAACTCTTCAGTGGCTACTAGTAAAATATGGTGAATGCCCTGAGGCCGTTCATAGCATCATTTACAATTCAAAGATATGGCGAATGCACTGGTTCTCAGCTTTTTCGCCAAATTTTAGGTATTAATAACTTCCATCTCATGTGGATGAATCAATCAAAGAGTTTTTTCCCGTAGTCTTTTTTAGTCTTCTGTAGTAATATAGACTTGAAAAAATTAAAATAAAGTTTGAAAAAACTGAATAAAAGGTAGCATTGTTTCCTCATAGTTCTCATTTTCTCCCTTGACAAATATCTGGACCAGACAAGATGCTGATTGTGACGTCATTCTAGTACTTTTATTCATAAGCGCTACGAATCCTTTTTAACCGACGAAACCAAAAAGGAGGAGGTTCTCTATTCGACCCGTATATTTTTTTTATGTGTGATCACGCATAACTTTTTACTGAGGCGTCCGATTCCAATAATTCTTTTTTCAGTGGATAGGGTGTACTTCGAATTTGATCCCATTTGAATTTGAAAGATGAAATCCACCCCTAGGGTAGCGAAATGAAGGATATTGATCACTCACCCTCTGAATTCTGGTCCGTTAACCGATTCTATCAGGCATGACTTTGTACTGGGTTCTTCGATTTGGATGATTCTTTTTTTAATAGATAGGGTATAGCTTATTTTTGGATTTCGAGAGGAATTAGCCACCCTTACGGGTAGAAAAATGGGGGATAATTGATTTTTCACTAGTGAACATTGGCACACACATACGTAGTTGACAATAACAGATCGCTACTGACATTATTCTTGTTCTGTCAAAATCAGTATATTTTATGAGAGGATGGAATGATATACAAAGTAATGAAATAAACTAACCAGAACAACGAAGATAATTCATATTACAACAAATAGTAAAAGTAGATAATCATATTATTTAACTGGTAATAGTTGAAGTAAGGTGGGTAAGTAAGTATTTTGGAAGTAATCAAAAAACAAGTAGGTAGTAATTGGTAGATCTTAGCCACAGAAAATTGAGAAATAAAAATTTTTTAACAAAAAATTAAACCGACGAAATACGGAACTGAAAAGTAAAAAATAAAAACTTTTTAACAAAAAATTAAACCGACGAAAAAATGAACTGAAAAGCAAAAAATAAAATAAACCTTCTTAGTCTAAATGATAATTGAGGGTAAATATTTAGTTACATCACTCATGCACTCCGAATATGGGGAAAACACTTTTCTTGCGTGTTTTTGCCTCCTGAACACGAATCCGGAAGAAAAATGCGGCGGTCTCATACCGTTTCAGAGTTACATCGCTTTTTCCGAAATAAATTTCAAGCACCGTTTTCTCGCACAAAACTCACTCAAAATGCCTCCTTCTTTTAACCATCATAAACAATACACCCTAAATCACTTATTTTTGGCACAACTTTGCACAAAATATCGTCGTTTTTATCGAAAAAATCCTCCTTCTTACACAGTTGCAAATGAACAATTCTAATTTCTTTGACAGATAACATTTATTAACTTTTTTAATTTTTCATTTTGGTAATAAATGAATCGGACTGTGTGAGAAGGAGGATCTTTTTCGATAAAAGCTGATATTATATTGCAAAGTTCAAAAAAGTGATTAAGTATTGTTATGCTAATAAGAAGGAGGCATTTAGATTTTGTCGAGCAAATGTAATTGAGGTTAGTTTCAGTTGAAAAACCTATATAACTCTGAAACGGTATGAGACCGCCGCATTTTTCTTCCGGATTCGTGTTCAGGAGGCAAAAACACGTAAGAAAAGTGTTTTCCCCATATTCGGAGTGCATGAGTGATGTAACTAAATATTTACCATAATTGAGCTCCTAAACTAATGTAAGTAACTGATTTTGAGTCGGCGCCAAACAAACTAGCAATTGAATTAGCTGAAGCGTAAAATGATGGCAGCGAGATGCACGGCTGCGTTTTGATGACTTCTTTCATAGATAATGATCTTCGATAATTGTTTGTTTGGCGCCTACTCAAAATCAGTTACTTACATTAGTTTAGGAGCTCAATTATCATTTAGACTAAGAAGGTTTATTTTATTTTTGGCTTTTCAGTTCATTTTTTCGTCGGTTTAATTTTTTCTTAAGAAGTTTTTATCATAGGGCATGTTTAGGTAACCGTCCCGTTCATTGGTCCTGTTTTGGATATCCATATTCAAATCCCCGATAATAAACGTGTCCTCATATTCATTGTAATAATGAGTTTTCAATAATGGATGCGGTGATCATCTCTATAATGGTATGTTGATATGTTTCGATTCTAATCATTGAATGCTGTACGAGCGAACACCTCATTTCAAATCAATTTCATTTCACTCTGTACTGGCCTCGGCCGAACCAAAAAGTGTATGTCTGCAGGCCTCCGGGGCCCGGCCCTCGGGCAGCAATATGGAACGGTCGCTTTTATTGGCAATTGACCATGACAACCGATCAGTGTACAGGCTATTTATTATGAGATATAAAAATGGCCGAATAGTTGCAGGCGAAGTTTTTAAATGAAGGAATACTTTCTTTATTGTTCGCGATGCCATGGCTGCTTGATGGTCTTCTTTTGTTGAGTGTGTCGGCTCGGGGAGGAAGGTTGTTGGGTTATTATTTCGCTCCGTACTCCGGCAGAATTAGGTGAAATCGAGGGTGTGCATGAAAAACATGTACGGGACTGCAATATACTGATTACTTATTTAAATCAGTAAAAATAAAGATAAAAGATAAATGTATATTTTTGGTTTTCTGACACTTACATGACATTATACAATTCATCATAGCAAAATGCCTTCTTAGCCGACTGCGCGACGCATAGCAGGGTAGTGTGTTCATCATGTTGTATCAATCAATCAATCAATATACTTCATTGTCATGGAGAACGTACATTCTTGTGGCAAAGCACTAACTTATGTTATTTAAAATGTAATGAGCTATAACGAAGTCATTTACATCCGTTCCCCTACTAATTTTAGAACCACCTGGTATATCGCAACGAAATTTGGAGGGCCTAATTAGGAGATGTAAACCTACTTTTTCAAAGGGAAAATCACCGCTGAAAGTTTTAAAAATGGCATCTGAGCGCCATCTTCCATAATTATTTCGAATAGAGCACACCGTATATTATTCCATTTTCGAAATCTGCTCATTCTCAACAGTTTTCTTTTATACACTCTACTCCTAAATTCAATTGTTTTCGAGATATTAACGTTTGAGAAGTGACATTCCGGTTTGAAATAAAGTATGGATTTTGGTCACTTCACTTCCGGTAAAACATTTTGCTAACTAAACATTGTTATTGATTTGTAGTTAAATTTATTAATGAGTTCGACTAATAAGAGAGTTTATTAAGGATAAAGAGTACCGCTTACCGGAAAATCTCGATGCTTACGAATGTGTTCTGTAAATTCACAATCGAAACAAATTAGTTAGCTAAAAAATTATAATTTATTTTTGAAAAAACACTTTTAGTTAACCCCAACAATTATTCCATCAAGTGTTCAATGTGACCCCCTCCTAAATCTTGACAATAAAGCGCCCTATTATAAATAGCTTCTCCCACGTTGATGAGAGTCTGTTCATCTATTTCTTCACATGTAACTATTATTCTGCGTTCCAACTCTTCTATTGTTTGGCATTCAGTGGCGTTGATTTTTGACTTCAGATACTCCCAAAGGAAAAAATCTAGAGCTGTAAGATCCGGAGATCTTGGTGGCCATTCTGTACTTCCCCTGCGACCTATCCATCGCCCAGGAAAGTTTGTATCGAGGAAATCTCTAGCCATGCGATCAAAATGGGGAGAGGCCCCATCCTACTGAAATATGATTTCACGATTTTCAAACTCTTCCTGATTGTTTAATACAATTTGTCTCATTCGAGGTTCAATTTCAGTTTCTAAAAGATTTCTGTAAAGAGCTCCTGTAAGATTGCCCCTGATGAAAATCGGTCCAACAACGCGATTGCCCAAAATCGCCGCCCAAACATTCATCTTTTTAGGAAACTGGATATGTCCCTCTCCAAAAATATGCGGATTAGTATCGCTCCAGTATCGTACATTCTGTTTGTTGACTTTTCCATTAAGAAAAAACGTGCATTCGTCTGCGATACATACACGTTTTAGGAAGCTCCGTTCTCCTCCACTTGTTCTTGTTAACCACTCACTAAATTCAACCCTCCGGTCTGGGTCATCCTCCGTGAGAGCATGCAGGATTTCCATTTTATAGGGATGAAACTTTTATTTTTTTGGGACTCTTTGGACACTTTTTGAACTCACTATACAGGATTCAGCAACAGCAGACGTCGACTGAGTCGGATTGATCACCATTTCAGCAACAATTTCTACCTTTTTTTCTTCTGAAAGAGGTGGTCTTCCTGATCTTGGAGCATCTTTCAGCGTACCAGTTGCTTGGACCTTATTTAAAAGTTTGCGCAAATATGACCTAGAAATAGGATTTTCGGGAAATCTATCATTAAACATACGCACTGCTAGATGATAATTTCTTCCAGCTTCTCCAAATATCAAAACTGCTTCAAATGTATCGTCTGAACTACGAGCCATGATCACACTTTTCGAAAAAGGGTTTAGGCGCTCAACGGACTATTTGGCAGTTAGCAGTTCAGTTTGACAGTGAACAAGATGTTACCGCGACAATGATTTTTTCCAATGCAACCTTGATTGAAAGCAACATTAGTGTTTTTGGTTGGGTTTGAAATGACCAAAATGTCAATTTTCAAACGTTGATATTTCGAAAATAATTGAATTCAGGTGTAAAGTGTATAAGGAAAAACTGTTGAGAATTATGAGCAGATTTCGAAAATGGAATAATATACGATGTGTTCTATTCGAAAAAATCATCGAAGATGGCGCTCAGCCGCCATTTCAAAACTTTTAGCTGTGATTTTTTCATGATTAAGTAGGTTTTTATCTACTATTCTACCCCTCCAAATTTCGTTGCGATGTACCAGGTGGTTCAAAAATTAGTAGGGGGGAAACGGACTTTAGACTAGCACTGTATAGGAGATAAATAAACAAATACAATAGTTAAACATGTAAATTATGTAAAATAAAATAATAGGGTTTTTTGTAATATATGTTAATGTTTTTCATAATCCAAGGCAGTGCAAATATAGTGAATTGGAATGAATTAAAAGGAATCAGCATAAAATTCTTCCAAGGTATAGTAGGGTCGGCTACATAGCAAGAAGTAAACAGCCTTTTTAAATTCATCCACGGTGTTAATTTCTCTAACGTTATCAGGTAAGTGATTGTACATCTTGCAGCCATTGTAAATAATGGAGTCCTTTACTAAAGTTGAGTTTGGTCTATGTAAGTTGATACTGTTATCCTTCCTTGTAGAGTTAACCGTACTGAATTTATTCATGTGTTTTTTGATTAGACAAACTGTCTCCGCAATGAAAATGGCAATAGCAGTATGCAACTTATGTAGGACAAAAAGTCGTTTTCGTAGATCCCGTGCCTTTGTTTTAGAGATATATCTAATTGCTCTTTTTTGTGGAGTCAAGATGTTTTGCATGATATTATTATTCCCTCTCTAGAGACCAAACACGTGGGCCGATTTTGATGATTCTTGCGTCATTCGAATTGTCCTAATCTTGCGAGTGTTACATGCCAGTAATCAAAATTCAATATGGCGACAACCAGAGCCATATTGTGAATAAACATATGACAGTAATAATCAAAATTCAATATGGCGACATCCAGTCGCCATATTGTGTAAAAGTTATAACAGCGTATAGCTTGGTACATCAGTAATTGGTTAATTTGCTCATTAGTTGGTTTATTTCTGTTTCAGTTACTATTTCGTTTTCGTTACATTTTCAATACACTATCACTTGAATATTTTGATAGAAACTGAATTGAGTACAGTCAAACTCGGCTATAACGAACGGCTTGATGACTAGAAATGGCTCGTTATGAAGGGTATTCGCTATGAAGAAAATATGCAGTATATGCATCCTGATAGATTTTTTTTTCGCGTATATTGACGACACTGTTAATTTTTGAGACCATAATCCCGACCAATTTGTGCATTTGCGTACCCACTGTCAAATTACCTAATTATTTCCAGCTTAACCGACAATGCCTTCCTGCATGTTTTTGTAGTAGGGATATTGGTAAAATGCAGTTGAACACGTACTAACACGCCACGTATCTAACAAATCCCGTACAGAGAAATAGGGGAATCCCACCGATCGACTGCGGTCGTAAAATTTCGCAGATTATCGGCACTTGATTGAACAATGTCCTCGGTAGTTCGTTATAACCGAGTTTGACTGTATCTTGTTAGTGTTAGTGACTGAAATTATATATTTACTTTGTTGTAGTATATTATACAAGGTGTTATGTAATAAGTGTCCGATATTTTACAGGACAATTCCTCAGTTATTCATAAGGTAAAAAGTTTATGTAAGCATGGGTCCGCAAGGCTTTTATATGTGGTACAGGGTGTTGACAATTTATTTTCATTTTGGTTTTTCGTAAATAATTTTTAAAATAATGTCGATATTCGAACAAAAATTGGTATTTGGAGATTTTTTAATATGAGAAATTCAAATTTGATCTTAGTTTGGCCCTTAATTGTAGGGGGCGCCGCCTACAGGTTTTTGTCTCTTTTGGGAACTCACAACTTTGTCGTGCATATATGTATCACATTTTCTAGGAGGAAAATCGATTCCTCTATCATTTTCACGTGAAAAAGGTATGTTTTTCAAAAGTCGCTACAAGTAGCCTTTTTCGAGATATTTTGAATCAAAGTAATCGATGCATGTGTTTGTCAAAAAGTGAAACAATTTTGAAAACTTTTTTTTATTCAACATAGAAACATTTCAAACGCTAATTCTTAAACAGCAATCAACAACGGAATACTAGATATAAATCTCAATCAAAATCACAATAAATGTTCGAAATGTCCACCTCCTGCCTATAGCACGCTTCCAATCTTCTACTCATCGATTCGCGCTTTCTTTAGAAAATTCCTGGAGTATTTTGAATCGTTCTACAAAAGTGCTTCATTCGATTACCAAATTCTTCCCCATTTTGGATAGGTGTCTGGTAAATTAAGGATTTCAGATGTCCTCACAGGAAGAAATCGAAATTGTTAAGGTCTGGTGACCTAGGAGGCCATGGTTGAGGCCCTCCCCAACCTATCCAACTGTTGCCGAAAGTTTGATCTGAAAATTCTTGCGCTTTGATGCTGAAATGTGCCAGGGCACCGTCATGCATAAGCCACATTTCATTTCGCAGTCGAAGCGACACATCTCCCAGTAAAATTGGCAAATCTTCTTCAAGAAAATGACGTTATCTCTCTCCGTTTGATCTTCCCGGAATAAAGAATGGGAATATAAAATAATCTGCCCACGTTGAGAGAGAACTGTTCTTGGAAATGTGATTCCTGTATCGCAGGGGGGTTTTCCTCTGACCGCAAATGATTGTTGTGAAAATTGCGTATATCGTTGCGTGAGAAATTTCCTTCGTCGATAAACAGGATTTGATTTCCAAATAAAGTATTTTGAATAGGGCATTGGAGAAACCAACGACAGAAGTTGATACGTAACGGAAAGTCACGAGGGAGTAGTGCCTGAACTCATTGAATATAACAAATTATCAATTGAAATTTTCCATACCAGAACATGAGAAATGTTTAACGTCAACGCTATTTTTCTGGAGCTTGTTTCCGGGTGTTCTCCTACCAGATTGAGAACTGCTCCCTCGGATTCTGGGGTTCTTACCGTCCGAGCGTGAATTCTTGAAAACGTTATTGAAGTAGGAGTTGTGCGGTTCGGATAACGCTCCCGATACAAACGTCTAGCCTCATATGCATTTCCGTTAGCAAGTTCGTATGTGAAATGTATGTCAGCATACTTTGCATTGGTAAAGTTTACCATTTTTTAACAAATAATAAATAAAACTATTTAACTATGCGTCAAGGTATTATTTTTGACTTGACCGCACAAAAAAACATTGGAATAAACTTACTAGCCTACTTGAAACTTTTATTTTCAAAGAGTTCGCGGATCAATGGGAAGAAGATTGGATGCATCAATTAATTCAAATCAGAATATCTCGAAAACGGCTGCTTGTAGCGACTTTTGAAAGAAAAACCTATTTCACGTAAAATTAATAGATGAATCGATATTTCTTCTAGATACTGTTATACATACATGCACGACAAAGTTGTGACTCTCCAAAAGAGACAAAGACCTGTGGGCGGCGCCCCCTACAATTGAGGGCCAAACTAAGATCAAATTTAAATTTATCATATTAAAAAATCCCCAAATACAAATACCAAAACCAAAATAAAAATAAATTTTCAACACCTTGTTTATCAAAAATGAAGGCCTTGCGGACCCATGCTTATATGAACTTTTCACCTTATAATAACTGAGCAATCGTCCTGTAAAATATCGAACACTTATTACATAATACCCTGTATAACTCACAATGCTAAGAGCTCGAAAACGTCGTCGGTCGTGTGAAAATCCTTCCCGTAAAACCAATAAAGCCCGATAAGAAAGTGCACGTCGCGAAACTCAGGTTCCGGCATCGCTACAGAAACGATTGAGATCAAATTCGTTTTAGTTATAATAGCCAATCACCCACAAAAAATGTACCGTCTAATAACTAAAAAGTGTAAACTAAAAAAAAACATTTAAATAATGACTTTATATTATTACCATCCAAAATCCCAACTAAAAAGTGTAAAATAAAAAAAGTTTTTAAAAAAATCAAAAACTCGACTACGTTAAAAGTGAACTTTGAAAAAGATTGAAACAAGGTGACCAGAAAATATTGTCAGAAAATTATGTTTTCAGAGGTTAACTATTAAACTTAATACTGTTAACAATCTCGCGCAGTCGGAGGCATGTTCTTTAATTTAACAATGAAGATATATTATTGCCAACAACAACTTTTTTTTAAATAGCTTTATTTATTGTCTCATCAATCTTAACGCTTATTGAAGACATTCAGTTGACATTGATGATGATGATACTAAATTTTGTCTATAAGTTTGCTATGTTTTAGAAAGTTTATCACATTTTCGACTACGCTATATTCTCCTAAGGTCTGGGTGATACACTCTGGGATGTTATTGTCCTCTCTTTGTTGGTAGTATGATGGGCATTCTTGGAGGATGTGTTTCATAGTGATTTTTGTCTGGCAGATATCACAGTATGGTTCTTCTGTTTTGGCTATGATGTGGCCATGGGTAAGTTGTGTATGTCCTATGCGGAGTCTTGCGGTGTATTTCCATTGTTTTACTGCTATTTCGCTATTTCGCTCAACTATGACCCGCTGGTGTTCCATTGTTGTTGCCAACTATTACTATCAGGATGTTCCTCACGGCTTTTGAGATCGGATTGGATAATTATGTTCGTGCATGGGGGTCCTTCGCTATTTGCTGCATTTTTTGCGAGTAGGTCGGTTTTTTCGTTTTCCTTAATGCCGATATGGGATGGGATCCATAGGAACATGATATTCTGTTCACTCATTTGAAGGTGTTGAAGTTCTGTTTTTATCATTCGGAGGATTGCATTGTGCGGGTAGATTTGGTAGAGGCTCATTATGGAGATGAGAGAATCAGTAAGGATAAGGGTGTTTGTAATTTTTTTGCATATACCAAGGCTTTCCATAAAGCGTAGAGCTCTGCGTTGAAAACATTGAATGTCGAAGGGAGTTTGTAAGTGGCCTTGTATTGGTTTATCGATAATGCTGCAGCTGTTCCTTCAGAAGTTTTGGATCCATCAGTATATATGTGTGAGTATGCAGGCATTGTGTCAAGAATCTGATATAGGTGTTGCTTTATTGCTGAAGAATTAGTTTCGTATTTGTTGAATTGTTGCAAGGATGTATTTGTTTTGGTATATTTATTGTCCATGGTGAGGGCAAGAGGATGTGATGGGGATAGCTTTCTGGTATGGTGATATTATATTCAGACTGATATCTGTTTATCCTTTCATAGAAGGGTGGGTCGAGGTTTCTCATTCTCTTGTAGGTGGATGTGAAGCGATCAGAGAAGCAGTAGCTGTAGGCAGGATTGTTTTTATTTGAAGATATCGCTGCAGCGTAAGTTGGGCTTAAGTACTTTCTTCTGATATGTAATGGTGGTTCTCCAGATAAACATAGTAGGCTTGAGCTTGGACTGGTACAAAAGGCTCCAGTTGCTTGGCGGATGGCTGTGTTTAGTTTACGGTCTACTGACTTCAAAACGGACTTTTTTGCCGAATTGTATATGATGGATATATTCAGTTTTGATCTGATGAGTGATTTATATATACAGTGCTTCTCAAAAGTCCCCTCCCCCCCTCTTATTTTTGGAACGATTATACATAAACGAGTGAAATTTGGAAACTGAATATTAAAGGTTATAAACTTCCCTACTAGTGATGATAGATGACGAAATCGTCAACGATGACGTCACAAGGCCATTGTGACCAATAATTTCAAATGGAACCCTACGGCAAGCGACACCTCTTTTAAAAGGTATCGAAAAAACCTATTCAATGATACTAATTTTGTTTGTGTTTATGGCAGTTTTGGCAACTTGCTTTTAAAAAACGCAAAGCTGTGATGAACTAAATCAGTTAATACTAAAATTCCAGATTCAAGCTCGGCCTCTGGATAGTTGTCAAATAAGCTGACGTTTTTGTTAGTCTCCCTAATTCGACGTTTTTGTAATTGTCCAAGCTTTTGTACATTTAATAATTTGTGTATTGTTGATCGAACTTTCAACTGTTTTAGCAGCTTTGGTACTTTTAATATTTTTGTACATTTTAATAATTTGTTAAACTGTTATGAGCCGAACGTTCAAGTGCTTCAAGGAGCGAAATGGTACGTGCTTTAGGTGATAAAGTAGCAGCGATCCTAATTCTTGGTGAAACTGGACAAAATATTCATGCAGCAGAACGCATTTTTAATGAGAGGTTTTTCGATCGCCCCGTTTCGAGGACTTATTTGAGGAAGCTTCTTCGTAAGTTTGATACAACGGGTAGTATTAATGATGCGAAACGATCTGGCCATTGTGACCAATAATTTCAAATGGAACCCTACGGCAAGCGACACCTCTTTCAAAAGGTATCAAAAAAATCTATTCAATGATACTGATTTTGTTTGTGTTTATGGCAGTTTTAATGGCTCATTAGTAAACATTAAAATTTAAACTCCAGCCTCACATTCCGCAACAATACGTTATTTTAAAACGTCAATATTGTCAGGTTCAGTGGCGTAAACCTTCGATTTAAGGAACCCCCACAGAAAAAATCCAAAGGTGTGAGGTCCGGTGATCGAGCTGGCCATTCCGTTGAACCTCGTCGTCCAATCCATCTACCACGATACTCCTCATCCAAATACCGTCTTACTGCACCGTAATAGTGTGGAGGAGCACCATCCTGTTGGAATGTTATTTCCAAATTGCCGAATTCATCTGGATTATCTTCCAAAATTTCAAGGATTAACGGTTCTATTGCGTTTTGCAACAGCTCCAGATAAACCTCACCAGTTAAATTAGTATTTAAAGAAAGAGGACCAACGATGTGGTTTCCCAGGATACCTGCCCAAACATTTACCTTCTGGGGAAATTGGGTATGTGTTTCATGAAACAGGTGGGGATTTGCGCCACTCCAATACCTCACATTCTGTGTATTTACATTTACATTTAGAAAGAAAGTACTTTCGTCACTAAAACAAATTGTTTTGAGATAGACTGGCTGTTGGTTAATTTTAGTTTCCATATTTTCACAAAATTCTAGTCTTCGTCGTCTGAGAGTTGATGAACCATTTTTAATTTGTATGGATGAAATTTGTTTTTTTTTTTCATCACCCTGTGTACTGTACTTCGACTGACTTCACAGGTAGATGCAACGTGAGTTGTTGAAGAAGTAGGATTAACTATTACTTCTGCCAGTATATCAATTTTTTTCTCATCAGAAATTTGTGGTCTGCCAGATTTTTGCATCATTAATACTACGCGTTGTATCAAACTTACGAAGAAGCTCCCTCAAATAAGTCCTCGAAACGGGGCGATCGGGAAACCTCTCATTAAAAATGCGTTCTGCTGCATGAATATTTTGTCCAGTTTCACCAAGAATTAGGATCGCTGCTACTTTATCACCTAAATCACGTACCATTTCGCTTCTTGAAGCACTTGAACGTTCGGCTCACAACAGTTTAACAAATTATTAAAATGTACAAAAATATTGAACGTACCAAAAGCTGCTGAAACAGTTGAACGTTCGATCAACAATACACAAATTATTAAATGTACAAAAGCTTGGACAATTACAAAAACGTCGAATTAGGGAGACTAACAAAAACGTCAGCTTATTTGACAACTATCCAGAGGCGGAGCTTGAATTTGGAATTTTAGTATTAACTGATTTAGTTCATCACAGCTTTGCGTTTTTTAAAAGCGAGTTGCCAAAACTGCCATAAACACAAACAAAATTAGTATCATTGAATAGGTTTTTTCGATACCTTTTAAAAGAGGTGTCGCTTGCCGTAGGGTTCCATTTGAAATTATTGGTCACAAAGGCCTTTTGACGTCATCGTTGACGATTTCGTCATCTATCATCACTAGTAGGGAAGTTTACAACCTTTAATATTCAGTTTCTAAATTTCACTTGTTTATGTATAATCGTTCCAAAAATAAGAGGAGGGGGAGGGGACTTCAAAGTTAAATACAGAAAATATCTTTTATCATTACAAAAATAATCTTTCAAATGTATACACGCTTCTTTCTTCCACCCCTCTTCACCTATTTTCTCTCACTTTCTACTTTCTTCCTCTCTAGGTCTCTCTTTTTCTCTCTCTCTCTAGTTCTCTCTTTTTCAAATATCATTTGCTACTCAAATTTAGTTACTCGATTTGTTCACTGGCACTGGTGGAAGAACAGGGGTCGATGCGTCCACAACTGAACCAGTTGTAGCCATTTATCCATAAGTCAAATATTGTAATAACTCTGTAATATTATTGTATAATATGTGGATAATAAATTTATTATTATTATTATCATTACTTTTGAGAAGCATTGTATGTATTTGGCATGAGTAATCTGCACCTCAGTCTATACAACTTTGTTAGATCTTATGAGTTCCTCCTTCAGAGGAAAGAAGTAAATGGGATACAAAAGAACTGAAACTCACAAATGCCAACTTAAAATGGTACACTGGCGGTTGCAAAACGGAAGACGGGGTTGGGGCCGGAGTACCAGAATTTAACCTCAGCGTAAATCTGGGACAGTGCGCCACAATATTCCAGGCCGAAGTTTATACAATCAAACTCCGCCTAGAACAAATACTAAACAGCAACAATAAAAATTAATCAATATCGCGTCGGGTAGGGACGTCAGTGGGATGGACGATAGCTCCTTCCTCCATTTCCACTTCTTTGTCCTCTGAGAGTTTCCTCGAGGAACGTCAGAATTAAATTTGCTGGAGGCTTTTATGGTATCGACGGTGCTTAGACTTCAGATGGGATGCATAACCACAGGGGCTAGTCTGTATGATGGTCTAAATGGCATTTCATTTAACGAGTGCGTTTTCAGAAATGTTTATATCTATACTAAAATAAAACTTTCAGCTTAAATAAAAAGCATCGATTCCACAAACCATTCGATCCCTGACACTTTTTCATTCATTAGTCTAGAATAAATCTTCATTCTTTATAAAGTCACCCTAGTGACATAATTGCTGATTGAATTCTATTTTGAAACGTGATGCACGTCTGACGGATTTCCTAAGACGCCACAATGTTTTAAATGAAAGCCAGTTTGGTTTTCAAAGCAATAAAAATACGCACGATGCTATCTTTTCATTTATTTATGATGTTTATTCAAAGTTGAACTCTGGTAATGTAGCTGCTGCGGTCTTTTGTGATCTATCGAAGGCGTTCGATTGCGTTGATCATAAGATCTTGCTAAGAAAAATTCACCAATACGGTTGCAGAGAAATGACGCTCAAATGGTTTGATCCTTACCTTTCAGGAAGGAATCGAATGGTAAGAACAACAGGACTTTCAGAAAAAAGGGATGTTATGTGTGGAGTGCCACAAGGATCAGTTTTAGGACCCATTTTATTCTTATTATATGTCAATGACCTTGCAAATTTGAGCACTCTTTTTGCTGATGACACGACGATATTGTGGAACAACAAAAATTCAAATGATTTACACAATGCAATATCTACTGATGTGAAAAAAATCAAGGAGTGGTGTGATGCTAATTTGTTATCCTTCAATATCACTAAAACGAACATTCTCTTGATGACCAGTCATTTGGTGATAACTTAGTGATCAAGAACGAGACTCAAACTAAATTACTAGGTATTCACATTGACAATAAACTCAAATTTATTGAACATATTAAGCATCTTAAAAGTAAAATTCCTTCTGGATAGTAACTTCAATAAATTTGGGAATCAAAACCGCCAGAACGGTGTATTAGGCCATCTTAGAATCTCACCTACGTTATGGAATACCGTTTTGGGGAGTATGCAATTCATCAGCACTTCTAATTCGTTGAGGAAAAGATTTTAACAGTGATTGCTTTGTTCATTTTGGAATCGGTTTGTCTCATTTACAAAAATATGTCCCCATTCGAGGCTTCGTGCAATTCTTATAACGCCCGTTCTACCGCGTTGAAATTGCCAATTCCTTCAACAAATTTGGCCAGGGATTCTATTTATTACAATGGGGTCAAGATGTTCAATCACTTGCCCTCAGATATAAGACAGGCAAATTTGACCAACAAAAAGTTTAGAAGAAGAGTAAAAACATTTCTGTCTGATGGACTATAATTTGCAAGAGTTCTATAATGATGAATTTACGTGACAAAATGTGCATATTTGAATAATTTGTCTTCGTTGAGTTCCTGGGATACAACTGTTTTTAGAGTTTCCACATTTTTCCATGACAGAAGATGCATCCCACAAAAAACAATAATGAACCTGATTAGATCTATGCCTGGTCGTATGACAAATGTTATGAGGGCAAGAGGGGGTCACACTCATTATTTAAAATTAAGTTTTATTAGTAAAAGAAGTTAATTTGTTTCGTGCATTAATTTTACAATTTGAAAACTAAGAAGATACAATGAATGTTTAGCAAATTCTATCAAAGCATATTGAATTGTCTTTCAAACAGCATATTTTTGAAGTGAAAACTTCTTATGGCGCGGTAGGCATATTTTAGGTGAGAGAAAATCGCTGGACTCGCGACACCGTAATGAGACGCAGTTATAGTGTGTGCATATATGCTTGAAGTGAAGACTGCTTGTAGCACGGTACGCATATCATTAGCTATATCGTTTGCATATATGCATGAACATATAGCAGACCGCGAACGCGTCTAGATAAATAAATTGAATTTGTGAATGGATAATTTTATTTTACTAATATTAGCACAACGAGATATAAAAGTACAATTGATGCGGTATTCGCGAGGTATTTAAATAACTTCGAATCAAAATTGTTTATTTCCTATTTTAGTTACCATGAACCTATAGTTTCTATTTTAGATTGTAATAATGTTAATGATAATGATGATGATACAAGAGTTGTCGAAATTATTAACGATGATTCATAAAAGAATATTGAATGTATTTTAACGTTTCTAATAATTAATACAATACAATTCATAAATAAAATGCAATTCATAACCCAATAACCCTAGTACCCATCTAAAAAATGTCTAACGCGCCAAAATACGTTTTCACTTCTGTCGGCACTCCCGGAGTGCGACCTGGATTTTTTTTATCCCATGATTAGTTATTTATTTATTTGAAATCAAACAGAATATAATCATTTTATAGCAATCTTCCATTAGTTCCGTAAGCAATGATGAAATCAATTAAACGCTGATAAACTTTTTTCTCAGTGTACAAACACATTCTGATGCATGTACCTGCTTCTGGGAAAGACACAATCAGCGCCATAGCTGTCAACTAATTCAAAATTACACTTTTCAATCCTTCCTTGTAATCAGTTCTCAGTTATTTTTGTTCTGCTCTTGTCCCTATCCAAGCTTCCGGGCATCCTGGAAGGAGGCTGAATACATTTTCATATTAGGGTACCTTACTGTGTACTTCTTATTGTGCATGGCACAAAAGGTTTTGTAGCCTTCAGGTGCCCAAGGCTCATTTCGGAAATAATAACTATAAAGAAAAATGTTTTAGCCAACCTTCCAGGGAAATATATACATTCTTCACATCCAGCTATAATTATACCTTCAAGCGTTTTGTGGGATTTTTACGAAGAGGAGTGATAAATATGGAATTCCTGCAATTCAATTGAAAATTGGGCGTAGATCAAAGAGAACAAATAGTCCAAATGATTCAGAGCAATCCGCAAATAAAGTGAATTTAAAAATTTCTCTTTTTTTGGGTGATTTTCATCGAAACATTACGTTTTGCGAAATTCTGCTCCTTGTTGAAAAAATCAAAGCCTCTGTATGAGGTTTATTTGAATTATTTCGAAATTCCACGATGTATAGGAATAGTCAACAGTACAATCAGTTTTGGGTGGGACTATATACAATATAGGGAGTGGTGGCAATTAGAAAATGTTCATGAATAAACCCGAACCTATCCCAGTGGAACTAATCTATAAAAATTAATTCAAGCTGTAAAAACAGTTGTGCAATAAGAACTTCAAAGTAGTTTTGCATTTTTCCAGCGACTTACTTGATTTGATGTACCTTGTTGAATAATGTTAATCATGGTGAATAATACGTCAGTTTGGTATTGCTCTATATATTTTTGGTGGTTATTGTGCATATGATGATCTTTTCTTTGTATTTGAACATATACCGGGTGATTCTCTAAGGTGGCTCACCCCTATAACTTTTTTATTATTGGAGATAGAAAAACAAAATTTGGAGGTTGTGTATTATAGTTCAATTCGCATTTTTTCCTTATAGTGTTTTGTGACCTCACTGGTTATCATAGCTTGGAGTTTGGTTGGGAAAAGGTCAATTAACTGAAACCACTATGGATCTGTTGCCGACGTTTCAACTTTTATAAAGTCATCCTCAGGGCACTACAATAGGGATTGTGAATATTACAAGGGTGAATAGTAGAGTAGCTTAGTACATGATAAATTACATGATAAAAACCTCAATAGAGGTATAAAGTACAAACAACTTAAGCTGTAAATAGGTCAAATCTTATGAAAATATTTATATATAAAATTGACATGAATAAAAATTATTGAAAAGTTGTAAAACAAATCATGTAGTAAAACAACAGAATACTTACAAGAAAAATAGGTTCCTTGTCGTAATAAAATGTATATTAAAAAGGACATTTACATATACTTGGATTCCTCTTGTTATAGAATAAATGGAAAATTGTTAACATATGTCGAAATCGACGGAGAGTTTGCTTCTGAATGAAGGCATCCAGTGGAGATTGGAAAAGTTTTTGTTTTTTTTTCTCTTGATTTCTTTCGTTATTTATTGATAAGGTACGTGTAGGAACCATAGGCGTGCAAGGTGTGTGATTATTGTGGTGTTTTCAATTTACTTATTAGGTATGAATAGGAGTTGGGTAGAAATTGAGTATCTGTTTTCTTATTAGTATTGTTTTTGTATTTTTTTATTTTTATCATTTCTTGTATACATCTTTTTCTATAGTTTTTTTGCTTTCCAACAATTTCTGTATTTACACAATCGAATTTGTGGAAAAAAATTCTGAGTGTTCGGCAAGACATGTTTTATTTGTTGTTCTTATGAGGTTTTCAGGTCTTATGCTCCGTTCATGTTCAGATATTCTAGTTTTGGGATATCGTTCTGTCTGCCCAATATATACTTTGTCACATTCTGCACAAGGAATTTTGTAGATTATGCCACTTTTGGAGTTTTAGATTTCAACTTGGTGAAGTATTTTTTAACAGTGTTTTCATTTTTGAATGCAATTGCGAAAGGCACATCAGTAAATACTTTCTTTATTTCTCTGAAAGACCCGAAATGGGTTTTAAATTATTTCCATTTGGTAGTTTAATATTACTGGTTTGCTCTTTGAAAAGGAGTTTGTTTATTAATTTCGCTGGATAATTGTTTTTCAATAGGTATATTTCTTGACATATTTACTTACTTTGCCGTACTTCCGGTTTGACCGGAAATGACTCCAACTTTCGATTTTTAAATGGGACATCCTATATATTTTTACTTATTTCGATCGAGAATGTCATTCTAAAACCAACAACACTTCACTTGTCTATATTTGACAAATGAAGTCATTTTTATTCCAATTTTTTTTTTTTCGATCTAGAATGCCATGGATCGTGTAAATCGCTCCATTCTTGATCAAGTAACATGGGAAAAATACGACTTTGAGGCTTATGACTTGACAGTCGTTTTAAGAATTATTTCAAGTTAACTTGATTTTTTCAAATGGAAAGGGGGTGGTTCGTCGCCTTTTTGTGAAAGATAATTTTCTTACGAATAATTCGATACCACACACTTTCACTTTATTTTCACTATTTTTCTGAATAATTGCAAGAAGCGATCATATACATCAGTATACAAAAAATTAATTTCGATAACTTTCCCCCAATTTCGCAAACAACCCCAACAATATCCTTTTCAATACCACCAGCCACTTCAACTAGTTACTTGGGCTTAACTATCGACTGCAACCTGAAATGGGATCATCATATAACAAAACTAGCTGGGAAACTAAGGAGTTTGCTCTACCTATTCAGGCATTTCAAAACGATGGTAAATATTGACCAGTTGAAGGCTATCTACTACGCCTTGGTGGAATCACAACTAAGGTATGGATTGATAGCATGGGGTGGTGCATATAATCATTGTCTATCCCCAATCAAAATTTTACAAAAGTGGATTTTGAAAATCATTTATGGGAAAGACAGAAAATTCTCCACAGTAGAACCTTTACCTTTCGCGTCCTCGATATAAAGAACTCTATTACAGTGTATAATAAACAAAAAAAATTCACCAAAAAAAAAACCGTCTCTCTTGGTCCAAGATTATACAACAAAATACCCTTAGGAATCCGTAAAATATATTCACCTGCAATGTTCAAAAAAAAACTAAGCATTGGCTGCAAGCGAATACAATTATCTCGCTCCTTTTAATCTAGGATGTTGTTCCCTATGGAATATTTCACCTTTATACTATTTATCACCCTGAAATTATTTTATCACTTCCGTTTAAGCATACAATTCAATCTGTTCATCTTTGATGTGGTTTGAATATGATTCTATTGTGCTCTGGCTCTTACTCATACCAATATTTTAAATTTTTTACTCAATGTTTAATATTTATATATACCTTCTTGTGCCTACCTTTTTTATGTATTTATTTTTGTGTACTGATTTGTTCAGGAATTTATATCATCATTCAATGGTTTTATAGATTTAGTGTATCTTTTTGTACTGTATTTATATATATATCCTTTAATTTTTTTTTTTATATATACATTTATAGGATAGTTATCTAATTTAAGTTTTATATACATACATATCTCCTCGTACATTCTTTTTATATATACATTTACATGATAGTTATTTAATTTAAGTTTTATACATATACATACATATCTCGTACACTCTTTTTCATATACATATACTGTAACTACTTCCATATCGTATTTTAAATTTTATAATTATTACTTTCATACTAAGTTTTATACAATGGAATTTTTTCTGCAGACCATTTTAGACACTATAATGTGAGCGAGTCTACCATGATAAAATCAATACTCCACATACAAGTAGTTTCCACTACTTCTGTGGTATTGTTTTCATATGTTTGTTCATTTATATGTAACTAAATGCCATGTCTATTTTCTGAGATTGAATAAACTTCTTCTTCTTCATAGTGTAGAAACTGCCCATAGACAAGCTCTTCGAGAGCTTTTTTGGGCCAATCTGCTTATTTACCATATGAAAAAAAATCTGTGTACTCTACTATTTTATACATTTGTACTTATGATGGTGAATAAATTTATTATTTATTATAGCTAATGACAAATAATACGTATTCGGTATACTTAGGTCCTGTTATTCTAGTTATCCGTGACAAACAATTAAAGCTGTTGTTAGGACTACCTAAACAAATAGGCTAATGAATATGCTATCACCTTTAAAAATTAATTTGTTGCGTAGTTTATAATTTGATATGGAAAATTATACTAATTTACGGAGAAGCAAAAAAGAATGCAACTGGGGCAGCTCGAATATATGCTCGGAGATTCCCTAATCGTCGCCATCCCACTCGTCATTATTTTCCAAAACTGGAAAAGAAAATACGAAATGAACCAGAAGAAAATGCCAATAACTTAATCGTCAGTGAAGAAAAAGAAGTAGACGAGTTGGTCTATGTTGAAGTGAATTGTACGGCGTCAATTCGCCAAATTGTTTCTGAGTGTGATATAAGTTATTCGTCCGTGTGGAAAATTCTTAGAATTCTGGCCATGTATCGCTTTTAAGCTAGAAATAGCTCAATAGTAAATGTGAGCCCAAAATTGAATCATGAGGTACACTCAGTTAGTACATCCGAATTGAACTTGTGTATCCCGATGTTCATAAAAGCATCAATTGACACAAACTGTTTGCTGTTTCCGATAAAATATTGATGGCCCCTAGATCACCTGACTGATCTCCTAGGAAAAAAAAACTAAGCTATTCAGCTTAGATTTTCAGGATCTTCAGGATTTCTTCTCAAGAATTAACAGAATCAGGGATTCGATCAAATTCACGATGGAAATGGAAACCAACAGTGCCTTACCCTTCCTCGATCTCAACTAGAGCTCCAACCATCCGAGTTCGACAAAGAGAGGGATCGTGAGAACATTGGTAGAGAAAGCGATGCACATATGCAACGACGAGGAGTCACTAGATGCCGAATTGAACCACATCAGAGAGGACCTTCACCGGAATGGATACCCCCAGAAACTCCTAGAAGGAGTATTATTGAAACAACTCCAGAGAACGAAGACATCTGAAAAACACCCTTCTTCAGAATATCTATCAGATGTAGTTCAATGTCCAGCGTGGCTTTAGCCGGGGAAGTAGTTGTTTTCTGTTAGACATTCACAAAAAATAACTTCATTTTTATCGTGGATTTGTAATTCACAGAAAAATCTTTCTATTCAATATTCAATTGAGAATGTTTCCCTTTTCAAAACCAGCACTTTTTTGCTAGGATTTACATTCACTCCCTTCGTTGCGCACAAGACAGGGTTGGTACAAAAATGAATATTTTTTATCAAGGTGGTTTCGCAATTTCATAAGGAATCACTCGATTCCAAAAATATTTGTGACCTGTAAACTTTCGAGAAAGAAAGTGAGATAACCACTCCCACGAAGAAATATTGTGCACGCCCATGCATTGTACTTATCGCCCACGATAGGTATTGGGTCACTCGATAAAGTGCACGTTGGCGTAATTGTTTGCATTAGGAAGGACTGCGATGTGAACTACATACACCCCGTATATAGATAGATCTCATTGCCACACAATTCGTTGATACGAAAAATTATTATTCAAACCATCACGATGATACGAAAGGAACGAAAAAAAATTATATAATCTCCAACCCCGCCTCGGGTACTTATTCGGAGAGAATAATTTTAACATTATATACAAACAGCGTGTCCGCCCCGAGCGGTGGGCGAGACTCGCCCCCAGGCCCATTGGGTGTGCTGTAAAATATGTTTCCCGTAGGGTGTCCTTGTGTATGTGTTGCGTCGGTTTCGATGGCCCGGAGCTGACTTCACGAATTCCACTCCATTTTTCTCTTTCTCTCTTCAGTCAGCATGGGTTTGTAGTTTTCTCTCCAGGGCTTGAAGTGATGATTTTACCCGGCAAATGCTGTGATCCAACCCTGTGCGATGCAGTACTTTGCAGAAGTATGAGAGATTTCCTTGAAGATAGTTTTGCAACGAGCTGGTATTGTAATATTCGTAGACTAACACCGAGCAACAAACGACAAATTAGAAGAGATATAATTTTGATTCAGGCAATCAGGCAAGGAAGAGGGACAAACAATGCCACAAAAAACATGCATAGAATATATTAGTGCGGTTGAAATAACTCTCTTGGCTGGAGATCCATATTCAAATTTTTTAACCGACGAAACCAAAAAGGAGGAGGTTCTCTAGTCGACGCGTATGATTTTTTTTTAATCTTTTTTTTTTATGTATGATCGAGCATAACTTTTTACTGAGGCGTCCGATTCCGATCATTCTTTTTTCAGTGGATAGGGTGTACTTCGAAGTTGGTCCCATTTGAATTTAAAAGATGAAATCCACCCCTAAAGGTAGCAAAATGAAGGATATTGATCACTCACCCTCTGAATTCTGGTCCGTTAACCGATTCTATCAGGCATAACTTTGTACTGGGATCTTAGATTTGGATGATTCTTCTTCTATCAGATAGGGTATACCTCATAGTTGATCATATTTGGATTTCGAATGGAATTATCCACCCTTACGGGTAGAAAAATAGGGGATACTTGATTTTTCACTTGTGAACATTGGCACACATATGTAGTTGACAATGACAGAGCGCTAGTGTCATTATCACAATCCTTATATTCTTTGAGGGGATGGAATGATATACAAAGTAATGAAAGAAACTAACCAGAACAACAACAAAAATTTATATTACAACAAATAGTAAAAGTAGATAATCATATTATTTAACTGATAATCCACTAAAAATCACAGTCGGTGTTCCGCAGGGTTCAGTGCTGGGACCAATATTGTTTCTCGTGTATATTAATGACATTGCCGATCTAAATAACTTTCATGGCCATATAGTATCATATGCAGATGATACTGCTATCGTTTTTATAAATGATACATGGGAAAAGGTATATGAATGTACTAAATTAAGCCTCTCTCACATCCACAGTTGGTTGAACCACAGCCTATTAACAGTTAATTTTCAGAAGAGTAATTTCATTACTTTCTCTTTAACTAATGAAGACCAACCTACAGAAAGATACATTTCAGTACATAGTTATTCTTGTGACGAAATATGCCTCAGAGGGTGTCCACAGATTGAAAAAATTAATAAACTGAAATATCTTGGCGTGATGGTGGACCAACACCTAAGGTGGGATGAACATGCATTATATATAACAAAGAAATTACGACAACTAATATATAAGTTTTATTCGTTACGTGATATTCTCAGCAGGAAAAACCTTTCCATAATTTATAACTCATTAGCTGAGTCAATTTTAAGATATTGCATAGTAATATGGGGAGGCCTCTACCACAACGCGCAAAAAAAATTGCAAACTACTCAAAATTGTTTGCTAAGAATACTCTACAAAAGGACAGATTATATGATACAAAAGTCTGTATAAGGAATCCAAGCAACTAAATATCAAAAACTTATTTGCATATCATTGCCTACTACATACCTACCGTAAAACAAAACCCGTTGTTAATCCGCTTAAACATTATGTTACCCGATTCATAGTAAACAAATCTATTGATTTGCCAATTTTCAAGAAAAGTCACTTACAAAGATTCGTTTTTTTCATTGGCCCTAAACTTTATAATTCACTACCTCTATGTGTGAAAGAATTAAGAAGGGAAAAAGCTTTCAAAACTAAAATAAAGGAGCTCATAGAGTCAGATGAAATTAATGTTGATCTTTATCTAAAATTTTAGAAAAAAAAAACACCTCATATTAAATTCTGAAAACTATCTATTTTACTTTAGAAACAAATATTATTAATCACTGTTATGATGTTGTTCCGAAATTAATGATGAACTGTTGATACTAGAAATTTTAACTAAATATCTAATACTTACCTCGTATAAATTTCTGTACCTCCTCGCTTTATTTTAAACTCAATATTTACTGATCACTCGTCTGATTCATAAACTGTGTAAACTCTATGCATATTTTCTGGCTGATCATTAAGAAGTACAAAACACAAGCATTCTGTGCTTAGTTTGTATTCTTACTGATCGAAGGAATACAATGATAGTTAGGTACATATATTCGTAAATGAATGAATATATATATATATATATATATATATATATATATTAATATTGACTAACTGTATTGTAACTTACCTGATATTTGTTTTGGAATAAATTGAATTTGAATTTGAATAGTTGAAGTAAGGTGGGTAAGTAAGTATTTTGGAAGTAATAAACAAACAAGCAGTTAGTAATTAGTAGATATCAGCCACAAAAAATTTAAAAATAAAAACTTTCCAACAAAAAGTTAAACCGACGGAATACGGAACTGAAAAGTAAAAAATAAAATGAACTTTCTTAGTCTCAATAACTAAGCTCCTGACCTAATGTAAGTAACTAATTTTGAGTCGGCGCCAAACAAACAATCAACGAAGATCATTAAATTACTTCAAAAAAATTATCAGAATGTCACCGCCCAACGCCTTACCTGATACATTTGCTTGTTTGTTTGGCGCCGACTCAAAATTAGTTACTTACATTAGGTTAGGAGCTTAGTTATTGAGACTAAGAAGGTTCATTTTATTTTGTACTTTTCAGTTCCGTATTTCGTCCGTTTAATTTTTTGTTTAAAAGTTTTCATTAACATGGGAGTCTTATGGAGGTTCAACTTTGAGATGGAACCACACTATCTGAAAGTGAATGTTGGTATAGAGACATCAAATATTGAGTGCCTTCATCGTTAGTTTGTGTTTTCATGTCCATTGCACATCAAAATCTACTTCTATATATCCTTAAATTAAAACTGAAACCAGTGTTGATCGAAAGATTTCGGTATGTCGTAGATTATTTCTGCTGGGCGTCAAACATTAATCATTACAGGTCCGATTATCGGTCCGAAACCATCAGGAGTATTAGGCCAGTCGAAATAGACCGTCAATTCATATTAATTACAAACATTTCTTTAGCACTGCTGTATGTTGAGGCATCCAGTAAAGTCTGAATATTAACATTTGCACACTCCTCCGGTGACCGGAAATCACTCAAATTTGCATAAAACGTTAATTAGCAAAATTGCAAACATTGTGCAAATTGCAGGTATATTCCCTTACTTCTTTTCTACATCCCTTGTAGAATTTGCACACGCAATTTTGAACCGGAAATACGAATAATTCTTGAATACGTTGTAATTAGAGCTATTTCTGGTTACAAAATTGCAAACATTGTGCAAATTGGTGGCAAAATAATGGTTTCGTCACCCCTAAAATGCTTTGAATTTGCTAACTTGTCATGTATACGGAACATCAAAAAATTATGGATAACGCTAAAAACAGTCTAAGGGGCAAAGTTTTAAGAGTCACGAAATAGAAAACAATGTTTTCGTGCTTTGCAAACTTTGGTGGTATAAGTTTAAGTCTCCAATTGAGTTTGCACCTTTTTCAGTATCCCGGAAGATGGCGGAAATGAACATTATTGTTAGAAGCAATTTTCGCAAATGCCACAAAATTCCAAACTTTGTGCATTTTTTTCTTAAAGTTCTGCTACGGCAAACAAGTCTACGTATAAATTTTCAACCCTATAAAATGCCGGGAAAGCCGGGAAATAGAATATTCCTCTAGGAAAAACTATGCATACATTATATATTTCATCACTATATTTCAACTTCAAGCACATATGAAGCAAATTTGTGAGTTTGTAATTCGCCTATTATCTGTTTTTCAGAGAATTGTGGAATAAATCTCGTAAATGTAAAAGAATTCGAAGTACAGTATTATCTAATGTAAACTATTGTTTTATTGAAAAGAAGGTCAAGATTTGCAAAAATTTTTATAAAGAGGTAAGTGCTGATTAATCAATTTGAGTAACTTCAATCAAAATTCGGTGTTATATACTTGACTTCATGGGTATAAACTTAACAAGAATGTACGAAACATGCCAAAACTCAAAAAAAAATCCAAATTTTACATTACTATATGGTAAATCATATAGTAATTCAGGCGTTCTGACCAAATGATACAGTGAAATTATAACTCAGATGGCTACGTTACATCATTTTACCAAATGGTAATATCAAATAATGAAGAATATCACCAACTTTTGATTTTTACCTTACAATGTACTCTATTAAAAATGAAAAAATACCGTGAAAATATTGTTTTGATACATCTCATAGTTTCCGAGATATTTAATTGTTTAGCAGGCGTGCGACGACGCGTAATCATCGGCCGCTGTGACGTCACTTTACAACGGTCGGTGCTCTGCTTCCGAGCTGTGTGTATGAAGTTTGCGTCGAAAATTAATGAAAATGTTGAATCCAGAAACTAGAAAATAGTGTATTGTGCCAAAGTGTTTAAATAAAACTACTAATGCACCCGAAAAGTTGTTTTTTATTGTTGCTTTCGAACCTAAAAGTCGAAAGAAATGGATGCAAATCATGATGTTCTGGGGTGATTCGGCATTTCACTGTACAAATATCTCTTTTGACTTTTGCATATCCAATAGCGTCGTCGCCGAAGCTGTTTCTAGCCGATCTAAAATAAAATAAACGTAAGTTGATCTAATATATAAAAAATAAAATACATAAAAATGCACTTATCCCCGATCACATGAAAGAGGAAATTAATATGAGAGATTTTTCATCCTAGCTTAATAATATTTGGTAGGTGTAGTCGCGTGCATCCTAATAATAACCTACTTATGAAAAAAATATTTCAAGGGTTCAAATTTTAAAAAGTTTTGTACCTCTGGTACATAATGTTCAGGTTAGGTTCACTATGTAATTTTTTTGTTACATTATATATTAAAAAAATATAAAATGTAAGTCATGATCCAAACTATGTAGGTACAATAACACAGTATTGTTTTTAATAGGACCCACCATTTTACAAATACCTACGCATTCCTCCTTCTCAGGAACTTAATGTCAAGTAAGATGTTCATAGTATCAATATGACGTATGACGTACATTTATAAAACACTAGTAATGAGAAATATGTACTCATAGGGATCAAAAGATTTATGATAAAATGTAAAATGTTAGAAATCGGAGTTATTTGAAAAATTGTGGGCAACCATTAACCCGTCTATTTCAGGCAAGTTATCAGATTGTCCTTTTTCAAAACCGTCATCCATATCTAATATTATACTTATAACACTATTGTAACACTGATTCACATAAAAACTTGTGTTGAAAACCTTATTGTGGTCGAACATCCGATACCAAAGCAATGATTGAGTGTACGGTGAGAACCTTGCGTTGTAAAATGACGTCACGCGAGCATGGCGCGCTCGCCCGAAATATTTGAATAGAACGGAAACTAAAATTGTCATAACTTCAACACTGAAACCGGTATGCGGATTGTTAGGTGAACACGACATAAATTAAACATAATCGAGCTTATCAGAAAGAAACATTTGCATTCAATGTCCATTGATATTATATGGAAGTATGCATGGATTTTCAGGTGAATATCATTCAACGTTCTGCGTGGTATTTGCCAGGAAAGTAGTTGTTTTTCACCTGAGATCTACCTTTCTCTGGTTCAATTTTATATTGAATCCTTTATGTGAAGAAAACCGTTTAAATTCGATTTTTCTATTCATTCCACTTCACATGGCACTTATCTCTCACTATATGCTAGACGGGCTTGCCATCCTACTGAGAAGGAATCTTTTATTTAGAAACCTATCGAGGTGGGAGATTTTCGGAGTGTTTCTTTCTGTCACTAGGTACCGCCAGTTAAAGTTTATCTTTTCCGGCGTACCTATAGGTGTTACAAGATCGATGATGGTTTGTTTACGTTGTGTCTCACTTCAGCCAGAGTTCTTTGTACGTTTGGCTGGTTGACTACTCCGTACTGATGAGGGCCAAGAAGCCTGAAACCGGTATGCGGATTGTTAGGTGAACACGACATAAATTAAACATAATCGAGCTTATCAGAAAGAAACATTTGCATTCAATGTCCATTGATATTATATGGAAGTATGCATGGATTTTCAGGTGAATATCATTCAACGTTCTGCGTGGTATTTGCCAGGAAAGTAGTTGTTTTTCACCTGAGATCTACCTTTCTCTGGTTCAATTTTATATTGAATCCTTTATGTGAAGAAAACCGTTTAAATTCGATTTTTCTATTCATTCCACTTCACATGGCACTTATCTCTCACTATATGCTAGACGGGCTTGCCACTCCTACTGAGAAGGAATCTTTTATTCAGAAACCTATCGAGGTGGGAGATTTTCGGAGTGTTTCTTTCTGTCACTAGGTACCGCCAGTTAAAGTTTATCTTTTCCGGCGTACCTATAGGTGTTACAAGATCGATGATGGTTTGTTTACGTTGTGTCTCACTTCAGCCAGAGTTCTTTGTACCTTTGGCTGGTTGACTACTCCGTACTGATGAGGGCCAAGAAGCCTGAAACCGGTATGCGGATTGTTAGGTGAACACGACATAAATTAAACATAATCGAGCTTATCAGAAAGAAACATTTGCATTCAATGTCCATTGTATTATATGGAAGTATGCATGGATTTTCAGGTGAATATCATTCAACGTTCTGCGTGGTATTTGCCAGGAAAGTAGTTGTTTTTCACCTGAGATCTACCTTTCTCTGGTTCAATTTTATATTGAATCCTTTATGTGAAGAAAACCGTTTAAATTCGATTTTTCTACTACTCGCTTGATTGAAATGAAACAAAAACAGGTGTATTTCTATACACTTAGGCTACAAGGTCATAAAGTTTCAAGTCATTTGACAGACCCAGTGACATTCTCCATTGTATTGAATGATTTCATTATGTAATATCTACTGAATGGTTATCTGTACGTACAAATACTAAATTGTAGTAGGCAATTATGTCTTATTAAACCATCAAGTGAAACTATGTGTTGGAACTAAACAGTGTTATCATCTGATAAAACCATTCGGTGGAATCGTCTAATTTCACTATCGGGTATCATCAAAATGACGATATAACTTGTCAATTCGCTTAAAAAGACGAAAAAATTACCGGCTTCGGTAATTCGGTCCTTGAATGATTATCATCTGATAATAAAAGCCGATTCCACCAGATCGGGTTCAATTATTGAGCGAAAATTGCAAAAAGATTAACATTTCGCGAAAATCGCCTTAATTGATTATATTCCATTGCCCTGCTTTGCCGACATTTTATGGGTTTGCAGATTCATACGTCAACTTGTTCGCCTCTTCAGAAAAAAAGCACAAAGTTTGGAATTTTGTGTCATCCGCGGAAATACGCATGACAATATTCCAATGCACTGCTTTCCCGACGGTTTATAGGGTTGCAAATTTATAGGTAAACTTGTTTGCCATTCCAGAACTTGGAGAAAAAAATTGGCACAAAGTTTGGAAGTTTGTGTCATCCGCGAAAATAGTCTTAATTGATAATATTCTATTGCCCTGCTCTCCCGACGTTTTATAGGGTTGCAAATGTATAGATAGACTTGTTTGTCATCCCAGAACTTTGAGAAAATATTGCACAAAGTTCAGAATTTTGTGTCATCCGCGAAAATCGACTTAATATTCTATTGCCCGGTTTTCCCGACATTTTATAGGGTTTGGTAATTTATACGTAGACTTGTTTACCATAGCAGAACTTCGTACATTCTTGTTAAGTTTATACCCATGAAGTCAAGTATAGAACACCGAATTTTGATTACTCAAATTGATTAATCAGCACTTACCTCTTTATAAAAATTTTTGCAAATCTTGACCTTCTTTTCAATAAAACAATAGTTTACATTAGATAATACTGTACTTCGAATTCTTTTACATTTACGAGATTTATTCCACAATTCTCTGAAAAACAGATAATGGGCGAATTACAAACTCACAAATTTGCTTCATATGTGCTTGAAGTTGAAATATAGTGATGAAATATAATGTATGCATAGTTTTTCCTAGAGGAATATTCTATTTCCCGGCTTTCCCGGCATTTTATAGGGTTGCAAATTTATACGTAGACTTGTTTGCCGTAGCAGAACTTTAAGAAAAAAATGCACAAAGTTTGGAATTTTGTGGCATTTGCGAAAATTGCTTCTAACAATAATGTTCATGTCCAAAGGTGCAAGCTCAATTGGCGACTTAAAATTATGCCACCAAAGTTTGCAAAGCACGACAACATTTTTTGCAATTTCGTGACCCCTAAAACTTTGCCCCTGACACTATTTTTAGCGTTATCCATAATTTTTGGTTGTTCCGTACACATGAAAAGTTTGCAAATTCAAAGCATTTTAGGGGTGACAAAAACATGATTTTACCAAGAATTTGCACAATGTTTGCAATTTTGTAAATAGAATTAGCGCTAATTGCAACGCAATCAAGGATTATTCGTATTTACGGTTGAAAATTGCGTGTGCAAATTTTACAAGGGATGTAGAAAAGAAGTTAGGGAATATACCTGCTATTTGCACAATGTTTGCCATTTTGTCCAAGGAGATATTGCGAATTAACGTTGTATGCCATTGCCTCAACATCCGGTAAAGAAATGTTTGTAATTATTGTGAATTTGCAGTCTATTTTGACTGGCGTATATGCGCAGTGTACCAAAAGTGCGTTTTTTCAGGACGATTATATATCCCATAGATTTTGTGTTTCCGTTCCATCCGAACTAGTTCGGGACAGTTACGAATCGGTTCAAAATAGTACGAGCATCTCAGCAAGGACAGTTTCTGACTTGTGTGTACTATTTTGGGTACGCATGAGTACCACGTACATGCTTCTGACATTCTAACATCTTTTTTTCGTTGACACGGTATTATTCGATGGATACGTCAAATATTCGGATGAAAAATAAGAATATTATCTCCAGCTCATCGTCTTCTTCATGTTCAGGTGAAGAATAATCGTTCCTGAAAATCGTGTGACCGGAAGTCCTCAAAACACATCCCAAAAATGTTGTATCCATAGAAGACACCATAAACCTGTTCTCAAATAGAGAATTCAAAGATCATAATAATCTATACCCGCAGCTAATTGTTTGTTGAATGCCTCGACATAACCTGAAACCATCTGAATATCTGATTCCAACCGAAGATGGTCGTTGTTACTGTTATACCTGAGGTACTCGTTAGGTTCAGATATCAGGTGAAGATGGTCTTCGCTGAAAGAGACTTAGAAAGCTGGTTGGTTCGTTGTTCGTCTCAGCACAGCGGTGACGATCGGGGTCTTAGAGGGGGTGCTCGTATTGATTGCGACACTTTGTGTTCGCTCACTCGTGAATGTGATATATTTCACGGACCAGGTTGGAAGTGGCTGCTGTGTTACCTCCTTAGTTACCAGTCCTTCTGTCCTCAGTATTCTGCTTCCCTCAGTGTTATAAACATGTGAAGAAGAAGATGGGAATCAGAAATTGTTACAATTTTGGGGAGAACTAAGGATATCCTTTGAACCTCAAGCTTATGTTTCAAATGTTAATTTAATGAACCCAAAAATGGTCGAATACAACTAGTAAACAAAGTTAAACCAGTACATACAAATGACTGGGAAGAGTTACAAGAAGGATAAATTTCTTAAACGGAAATTGAAATATTTATCAAAATATATAACAGGAAAAAGGGACCATAAAGATATATTTCTTTAACAGAAATAAAATATTTATCAAAATCTATAACAGGAAACAACTGTATAGATTCTTCAAAAATGGATAACTATTATTGTAAAATAATTCACTGATAAATACAAAAAAAAAACACCCAAAAGAATTTTCAACAGAATTATTTTAATATCTTACAGTGGAATGATCTTTGATAAGTTATTGAAATGTACCAGAGCAGTACAGAGTGAAGATAGTGAAAGGTAGTTTAACACAAAAAGATATCCTCAGAAAGAGAGGAGTAAAGATACTCGAGATCGAGGCCTTGTTTCCAGAGAACAAGTACAGTGTTCGATAGCTAAAAATATTCTTGATAATTGTCCAGAGGAAAAGTATAGTATTCCGAAATCAAAAAATTTTGGTAATTTTTCAGAGAAAAAGCATATTACTCGGTAACTATATAGAGAGTGTGACCACTGTTCTCAAAAGTGAGCACGATAAACTCTCAAATAAAGATAAATGGTCAAGATATTTCTTCCAACAGAAGAAATACCCGATAGATAGAGATCTTATATATTCACATATATATAGCGATACAGAGGGTGGCAAATCCCCTTTTTTAAAAGGTAAGCCCGATATGAATTGACGAATCCTCATTCAACACTTATGTGCTCAAAAACGTCTTCGATACGAGGGAATAATGAGCAGGAAGGGAATCTATCTCTGGGATACTATTTAGATACGAATCTCCCCAATGATTGATTGAGTTCAACGGTAATCATGAAATTCAGAAAATTGCCGTCGATACATTATGCTGGAAAAATACAGGAACGAAAAACATAGGAGATTGAGTACTCTGTGACAAATAAAAAGCAAAGAATTTACTCAGGTTAAAGCATTCATTTCCCAGAGGAAAAATGACATAATAACCTCAACGATTAGATATCACAGAATAGTCAACTCAGCTCCTCGTTCTTGCAAATCTCCTGGTAATAATCATACGGTCTCAGTCAGCAAAGTAGAAATTGGTCCACTGAATTTCATCACCACTTATCTGGTACCTGAAATTTTTATAGGCTAGAAACTGTCTTCACCAAATAAATGTTGAACTCTTGTTTACAACAAGATTCTACATAAGCCTTTTAGACGTGCAAAATAATCCGAATGAGGAAAATACTCAAAGCATGGGAAATTTGAACCTTTGAAAAGAAAAAAATGTTATTGATGTTATACCAAAGCAACTAAAATACGTGATGAGCGAAAAAGTCGAGCACGACTTGTCAATTCAAATCCAGATGAAAAAAAATTTATACATTGTCCGTCCTAAAGTTGGTCACAAATGTGAGAAAAAAATGTTATTAAAATCTCTAAAAAACTCTAATGGCGGTTCGTTTCTGCATGTCTGACAACTAAAAGATCCGTTGCACTTATATCACGTGACCTCAGATTTGGCGGGAAAAGTTTTCGTTCATTTGAACTATCTCGGATTCAATTTATTGCGCATCGGTTGTGCGAAATCCTAGAACAATTTCCAATGTTTGGAATGCGAACAAACCCACTATTGCTCCCTTTCCTCTATTCAGACGTCCTTATTGGGCATCATTCGAAAGTACCGTGGCGCTAACTTCCGCTTTTTGGACCACTCTTTTGGTGTGGTCTCCGAAGCTCTACCGGTCGTCCAGGACCACTTCCAAATACTTCACTGCCTTAGTTGGTCTTACTCCTTCCCCTATATCGAAGGTAATATCTCTCGAGGGTCTCTCAGTATTATGGCTTCCGTTTTCTCAGAGGCCAGCTCTAAATGGTTTCCCTCAGCCAGTTTTCGATCCTTCTCAGGGGCCCCTCTTTCTGTTTCTCTGCCGTGTTTACTAGTGCCAATTCATGGGTGGAAGAGATGGATTCAGTGCCCTCCGTTAGTTTGATTTCGAGGTTGCCATTATACAGTATATTCTAGAACACCGATCCCAAAATCGGATGTAACACCCTGGAATGTTATTATGTTTTAGTTTTGTCTCAGGATAAGCTAGGTTCTAATATTGAATTGAATGAGTATTATTTAAATAGAACTTATATCTCGGTCAGATTTTTAGTTGCTTCGTAAGAAAAGTCAGATTGTTTCACGAGGACAAATATTATGTTCGCATCGAAATTAGGGCCAGCCAGAATTGCTACTTTGTAGCAGTATAATCAACGGATACGTCGTCTAGAGATAGTGGATTTCATTTCATCACGGGTGGTCTCGCGATTTTCTTGACTCAAAGAAATTAATATAACTTTGAAAATGAATATACGCGATGAGGCGACTATTTTGGCCAATCAGAGAAATTGATAGCGAAAAGGAGATTCAAGCTAGGGTCTCTTCGAGCGATAGATGCGTGGAAAACGTCAGTTTTTGGACTCTTGATGCGAGCGTTTGCGTCTTGCGCGCCCGGACGTGGGCCTCTGGCGACGGGCAAGTTTACTAGAAATCTTTGATGCGCGGCGGCAAATAAGTAACTTTTCAGGGGAGGTTGAGATTTACAATATTTTTTATTGACTGGAATCACGACAAGTGTGGAATATTGAGGGAAGTTGTGGGAAAATACCTTTGGGATTTTTAGGAATGGGGAAAATTGCATGGATGGAAAGGAATAATGCGCACAGGATGAGTCGCACGCTTGTAGAAACCATAGATAAATAACAGTGGGGCGAGGTTTTTATGTAGATTACGAGTGGTGAACCCAGGAATATGTCTACTTTGAACATGAGAATAAGGCATAGAAAGATTCGGTTTCTTTAAAACATGATGAAGTAAGAGAGTTCGGCTGAGAAACAATTTTTATACAGAGAATACGGGGGTGAATATTTTATAACAATTTGGTTGGCATATTTGGCAATACAGAGTTTCTTGAGGAACTCGGTATTTCATGATAATTGGCGGTGAAAGGCTTAGGTATATGAGCTTTTACTTGGGATGTATCTAGGCTTATTGTTTATTTGGATTTGTTTGGACTTTTATAGTTTTGTCTCACAGTTTAATTTTGCTTTTGTTGGTTTGATTGTTATTGTTCTGTATCGCATTTAATTTTTAGGTCAATATAAGTATTAATGTTTGTTTGAAGGTTGTAGACGATGTGGTAAGTTGATTACTATCGTTTCGGACGTCCATCGTCTTAATGTATTTAAAAGATTTTCACGACGTTTCGAATGCTTGTATCTGCAATCGTCTTCAGGTGAAAACTGACAAGTTTAGGTGCTACTTACCAATTTATATGACTGTCGGCAATGCGTGCAATTCCGCCATGTGCGTGTAATTTCGTGCGGTATGGTGGTGCGTGAAATTTCGCGCCTCTGCAGCCCGCCAGAAAAAGCAATCAGGGGTTTCCATACGTTCTTCAAGCGTTGAGATCAAGAACGTATGGAACTGATGCTCTGGCTGGCAAGGCGAAACTTCACGCACCACCACGCGAAATTACACGCACCGCTGCACATGGCGGAATTGCACGCATCATTGCGCCGACAGTCATATTAATTGGTAAGTAGCACCTAAACTCGTCAGTATTCACCTGAAGACGATTGCAGATACAAGCATTCGAAACGTCGTGAAAACCTTTTAAATACACGATGGACGTCCGAAACGATAGTAATAAGTATTAATGTTATTGAAGAGTTTCATTTGGGGAGTCAGTAGGTAATTGGGTTATTTAAATATAAAAAACAGTATTTTGACCTAATGCGCGATTGCAAAATACATGGTTTTCAGGTTTATTTAATTGAACAATCCACCTTCTCAACATCCCAACTCAAATGTCCATCAATGTTATTTCGAAATACCCCAATTGGTCTTTTCTATTTATGAATGTTTTTTCATCAACTATTGAAGTTCCTAGATTTTGTTTGTGAATACTATTGAACACACTGTTAAAACGCCAATTGGGAAAATTTCCAAGACAGAGCGACGCAACTATGAGGCGAATCATAAATATATAATATTTTGCTAATTACTTTCCGTCTCCATCTCAGAAACATTCAAAACCTCAGATTCAATAAACCCCTTCCACAACTGATTGTTCATTGTAACGAAGTGGCCTGCGGCAGATCTGCACTGAAAAGGGTGAAAAGCAGGTAGGAGTCATCCCCCAACTCCCACATCTTGTTCTGACACAGGGCGAAAAAGTACGAGAGGTGAATGTTTATACCCAGCCCGAGGGCAATTCAAAAATTATATTACATTAATTTCGTGAAAACTAATTCGAATTACCTGCTCTTTTTAATTCATCAGGGATGAGAAAATTTAAATAATTAACTTTGCAAACTTTTACACTCTAGGCACTTCGCAAAATTCAATTTCAGGGATTTTCATGTTGAAACCTCCATACACTTAGGAAAACAGAGAACCTTGTGTTTTAATTGAAATTTCAAACTTGGAACTATGCGGGAATACTAAATATATTTGCCGTTGGTATAGAACAAGCAGGTAAAATTGAAATATAAAATTTTTTACTTCATCAATTCAACCGAGCCCTTAAATAAATTTATATAGGAAATCGTATGTTTGTATGAGCTGTTGCCCAAAGCTTAAATCAAAAGTGAATTGATTTATACAGGTGTTATGTAATAAGTGTCCGATATTTCACAGGACGATTCCTCAGTTATTTATAAGGTGAAAAGTTCATATAAGCATGGGTACGAGGTATTAATTTTTGATATACAGGTTGTTAAAAATGTATTTTTATTTTGGTTTTTTGTAAATAATTATTGAAATAATGTCGAAATTCGGACGAAAATTAGTATTTGGGGATTTTTTTATATGAGAAATTCAAATTTGATCTTGGTTTGGCCCTTAATTGTAGGAGGCACCGCCTACAGGTCTTTGTCTCTTTTGGAGAGTCACAACTTTGTCGCGTATGTATGCATCACATTTTCTAGAAGAATAAATAATAGTTTAAAAAACTAAAAAACACGCTTTTATAGAAAAGCAGACTACAAAATTGAAAATAAGAAAAACATGTATTTTATTTAAAAAATAGCGTGGGGTGCATGGTATCAATAATTATATAGTACATTACACACCTAGGGCAGTAAAGTAAGAAATGTCTCAAAACACAGGTAATCGTTGGCCGAGGCGATACCGTGCACCCCATGCTTTTTTTAAATATTAATTTTTTTTTTCTAATTTTTAGTCTGGTTCTCTATAAAAGCGTGTTTTTGAGCTTTTTTAAACTATTATTCTTCAAATACCCCTAGTTTTTCTAAATATAAACTATTCGTAATATTCCAACTAATGATCCTGTGAATAAAAGTTGCTACCAAACCCACGCCCCCCCCCCCCACCCCCCAAAAATTTTTCTTTGGATACGGCCTTGTCTGTAGGTAATATTCTGGAATATTTTTCGTGGACAAAACTCACTTTAAATCGTAAGAACCCCGTGTAAATGATAAAAATAGACAAGCTCTTCCTTTTTGCTTTTGGAATTTTTATCACCACACCACTGATTGACGGACGCCAAGCCTTTGTTGCATTAGTGTCTCGGTAACATTTCAACAAGTTGAACAACAATCGAGCGCTTTCTGTGGATACATAATACTAGTAATATAAATAATAGTTTAAAAACACTAAGAAACACGCTTTTATAGAAAACCAGACTGAAAAAATAGAAAATAAGAATTTTTTATATTTTATTTTAAAAAAAGCGTGGGGTGCATGATATCGCCTTGGTGTGTAATGTACTATATGATTATTGATACCATGCACCCCACGCTTTTTCTTAAATAATTATTTTTTTTCTCATTTTCTATTTTTTCAGTCTGGTTTTCTATAAAAGCGTGTTTCTTAATTTTTTGAACTATTATTTATTTCCCACTTTTTAATGTGGTTTATTTATAAAAGCGTATTTTTTTGGTTTTTATAAAACTATTATTTTTATTATTTTTTTGCAAATTAAAAAATGGAATATTCTTATCAAATGAGGTAATCATAATCTCCAACCCCAAAAACCCCCACATACCGATTTTGAATAGAATCAGACCATAATCACAAAACTCGGCCGCCATTTTAAAGCCGTCATCTTGAATTTTCCAATTTTCACAAAAGAATCATAATATTCGACCCCAAAAACCCACTCATACCAATTTTGAATAGAGTCAGACCATAATCACAAGTCGTCCACCATTTTGGAGCCGCCATCTTGAATTTTCCAATTTTGACAAAAGAATCATATCTCCGACCACCAAAACCCTCAGATACCAAATTTGAAGCGAATCGGACCATAATCACAAAACCCGGCCGCCATTTTGAAGCCGCCATCTTGAATTTTTCAATTTTACAAAAGAATAATAATATTCGACCCCAAAAACCCCACATACCAATTTTGAATAGAATCAGACCATAATCACAAAACTCGTCCACCATTTTGAAGCCGCCATTTGGAATTTTCCAATTTTGACGATAGAATCATAATCTCCGACCACAAAAACCCTCGGATACCAATTTTGAAGCGAATCGGACCATAATCACAAAACTCGTACGCCATATTGGAGCCGCCATTTTGTTTTTTCTTCACACAAAAACTTCTTAATGCATTGTCACCGGAATTATGTATACCTGCCAAATTTCAAATCATTCGGACGTCTGGAAGTGGGTCAAAATCACGCCCAAAGGAGTCGGTTACAAACAAACAAACAAACATACAAGTGAAGCTAATATAAAGCGTGTAAAAATCGATTCCTCTATCATTTTTACGTAAAAAAGGTATGCTTTTCAAAAGTCGTTACAAGCAGTCGTTTTCGAGATATTTTAATTTAAATTAATCGATGCATCCAATCTTCTTCTCATTGATTCGCGAACTCTTTGAAAATAAAAGTATCAAGTAGACTAGTAAGTTTATTCCAATGTTTGTTTTGTGCTGTCATGTCAATTATAATAACTTGACACATAGTTATATAGTTTTATTCATTATTATTGTGATTATTTGTTAAAAAATGGTAAATTTTACTAATGCAGAGTCATACATTTTACATACGGACTTGCTAAAAGAGCGTTATCCGGACCGCACAACTCCTACTTCAAAAACGTTTTCAAAAATTCACGCTCGGTTAAGGGAAACAGGAAGTTTTGAGAAAGCTAGTCATCTGTCGGGTGTACCGAACCCCAGAAACCGAGGAAGCAGTTCTTAATCTGGTAGGAGAACACCCTGAAACAAGCTCCAGAAAAATAGTTCTGGTATGGAAAATTTTAATTGATAATTTGTTATATCCCTACCTTATTCAAAGAGTTCAGGCACTACTCCCGCGTGACTTTCCGTTACGTATCAACTTCTGCCGTTGGTTTCTCCAATGCATTATTCAAAATCCTTTATTTGAAAATCAAATCCTGTTTACCGACGGAGCAAATTTCTCACGCAACGCTATACGCAATTTTCGCAACAATCATTTGTAGTCAGAGGAAAATCCCCATGCGATACAGGAATCACATTTCCAAGAACAGTTCTCTCTTAACGTGTGGACAGGATTCCTTGGAGATTATTTTATAGGTACATTCTTTATTCCGGGAAGATTAAACGGAGAGATACCGTAATTTTCTTGAAGAAGATTTGCCTATTTTAATGGAAGATGTGCCGCTTATACTATGAAATGAAATGTGGTTTATGCATGACGATGCCACGGCACATTTTAGCATCGAAGCGCGAGAATTTTTAGATCAAACTTTCAGCAACCGTTGGATTTTTCCCTGTGGGGACATCTAAAATCCTTAATTCACCAGACACCTATCCAAAATGAAGAAGAATTAAGTAATCGATCAATTATCTCTTGTAGAACGATTCAAAATACTCCAGGAATTTTACAAGAGTGCGGGAATCAATGTGAAGAAGATTGAATTCGTGCATACAGGCAGGAGGTGTACATTTCGAACATTTATTGTGATTTTGATTTAGATTTATATCTACTGTTCCGTTGTTAATTGTTGTTCAAAAATTAGCGTTTGAAATGTTTCTATGTTGAATTTAAAAAAAAGTTTTCAAAATTGTTTCACTTTTTGACAAACACATGCATCGATTAATTTAAATCAAAATATCTCGAAAACGGCTGCTTGTAGTGACTTCTGAAAAGAATACCTTTTTCACGTAAAAATTATAGAAGAATCGTTTTTTTTTCCTAGTAAATGTGATACGTACATGAACGACAAAGTTGTGACTCCCCAAAAGAGACAAATACCTGTAGGCGGCGCCACCTACAATTAAGGGCCAAACTAAGATCAAATTTGAATTTCTCATATTAAAAAATCCCCAAATACCAATTTTTTTCCAAACATCGACATTATTTTAAAAATTATTTTCGAAAAAACAAAATAAAAATAAATTTTCAACACCCTGTATATCGTTGCTGATCCATGCCCAAATGAACTTTTCACCTTATAAATAACTGAGAAATCGTCCTGTAAAATATCGGACACTTATTACATAACACCCTGTATAGTATAGATCGACCATTCTAGCTTGGCCTCTGAGATGCGTCGAAGAAATAGTGAAAGAGTCACTGTGCAACAGAGACAGAGAACGGAAAGTTCCTTGAATGAATAGTCCGTGTAATTATTCGTAATTATGAATGGTAAATGATAAAAAAAAATCACTATATTTTTAAACTTATTCGACATGTTTCGGTACATGGTAGCTTTATCAAGAATACTCATAAATATTGTTGATAAATCGCCATTGTTAAATCTTGGAATAGATTTAACAATGGGGGATTTATTGAGATCCAATTTACTATTCAACAAATTGTCTGAATATTTATGTTTATCGATTTCAAGAGACTCCAGCATGATAATAAGCTTTGTTTTTCGTGTAAATGATTTTCAAATCAACTGCAGAGCATATATTGAATAAGCATTTGTATTAATATAAATAAAACAAATGAATGATAATGAATCAACAATATACCCAATAACTAACCTAAATAATAATTAGAATTCCAAATAATATTTTCAAACACATATATACATAAAATTTACTAATTAACGTAGGTTCTATTATGTTCACCAGTTAAGTTTTGAGCCCCATCTTCTTTACTTAATTCCTCTCTTCCAGTCAAATCGCTCACTTGTAAGTCTGACCCATCAGTTTCATCACTTTTGCCCAAGTTAATAATAATCTGTTCCACAACTATATCTATTGTTGGTTTCTTTGAAATGTGTTCTTTCTCAAACCGTTCAGCTTCAGTCTTTTGTGACAAACAGTATTAAAGGGCTTGGAAACGCATTAAGATGGCTTAGAATTGATAAGTAGATCAACATTAATCATTTTATTACATAATAAACAGAAACGTACAAATAAATAAAGGATTTGTAAATTAATGTATTTGGTTTCAAACTTTTACGATGGCTTTACCCGTATTACCACCGTTCAACATATCTACAAAAGCATCGACCATTTTTTCAAAGCCAGTAGTAACATTTTCTCGATATTTCACTTTTCCCTCCTTGACCCAGTTTGTCATCTGATTGATACCTTCCATCCATCGGTCACTCCATCTAGTGACGATGAATCCCTCGACTTTCAATTGTTTCAAGAGGATTTCAGACGGATCATATCCTCCTGAAAAACGTGTAAATATAAAAATGGTGCCCGTGGTGGCACTCAAAATATCTGTTTTTTTTTATTGACTACAGATGAAACCACATATCCCGGTAAAATTATGTATATTCTTGAGCAAGTAAAGAAAGGAGCAATGACGGAGGGGGACAGCGGTGTGGAAAAGGAAACAGTCGTGGCTGGAGACAAAAAGCAATAAATCATATAATATTTATCATTAAATTAGTTTTAACGTGTGTCAAATACAGAGATATAGCATGTGAACGTGTTTAAAAAATCGATCCTCAAGAGACTGCAGAACCGTTTCATTTTTTAGCTGAACACAAACTTTCGTACACCGTATTAGATTTTTTTGTCATAAAGTCTACCATTTCACATACTATATTGAAATTCACGGAAAAAATTAACCCAACCCACATTAAACATAATCTAATAAAAACTACAAAAAAATACCGATTTTTCTGACAATTTCGAGTACAGGTCTCACCTCGTTTTTCCGTATAGCTGTATTTGGAAATTTGCCCACAAATAGAAATACGTCCAAATGAATTCATGTGTTTTAGAACCGTTGCGCTGAATACTCCTCCAACCTAAAAACCATCGATTTATTACACATGACTACCCTCGCATATTCCTAAGTTATTAAAAAAAAATGTACATCAGTGATTTTTTTTCATTTCTAGAGATAAAACCATTCAAAATCTCACACTTGTAAGAACTCTTTGATAATAATGTAATATGCCTCAAGGTCAGCACACATATAGGAGTAGATTAATATATATATATATATATATATATATATATATATATATATATATATATATAGATATATATATATATTGTTATGTCATGAAAAACCAGTTATATATTTTAAAAAGAGAAAACTCATAAAAAGAATAATTAATAAATAGCTATTAGTTTCAAGAGATTGTTTTTACATAATTTTGAAGTTCCATTTCCTTTATTAAGCTTCTGTATAATATGAATAGATAAAAATATCCAAATTATATAACACAATCAATTTCATACACTGTCATAATGATTATAACCCATAATTGTTTAAAAGACAACAAAAAGTCTAGATTTACAAAATTTTCCTGAATAAAATGTGATCAACAAAATTATAAGCTGGAAACATACAGTATATGAAATTGTAGTTAACTAAAAGTAGCCAATGGTAGAACAGCAAACTTCTTGATGATAATAGTGTAACGAACCTAGGCCGGACCTGTCGCCTCACGTGTTGCCATCGACAGCGATGAGATCATCCCCGGAGATATTCGAGAACCATCCAGTCGCTCTGCCGCGAAAAAACAACGGTCAATATTGGAAACAATTGGAATATGCTAGTCGCCAACCGTCCGAATTCGAAACATCGAGAATGCTGTATCGGAGATAAATAGACAGCCCTCAAGAGGGAGTAGACAGTCTGAACGAGCCCATACGATCGAGCTATACAGTGGAGTAGTAATATAAATTGAGTTGTAGATTAAGTGTGAAATAAATTATTAAAACTAAGTTAAGTTTATTTACGTTACAATTGGTGTCGGAAGTGAGATTTTGAAAATAAACAAGTGGTCGTGGAGTGGATAGTCAGAAAAATAAATTGATAGACCTTTTTGTACGCCCAAAATAGACAGTGGCCCGGTTTTCGCGAAGTGGACAATTGTGCGTGGGAATATAAACTGATACACTGTTCGCGTGAAACAGAAAATAGACAGTGGCCCGGTTTTCGCGAAGTAGACAATTGTGCGTGGGAATATAAACTGATACACTCTTCGCGTGAAACAGACTGAAAACTGATAAACTTTTCGTGTAAACAGACTGATACCTCGTCAAAGACAAAATGTGTTCAAGAAAAGTGCGCCTTGCGGATTTGAAGGTAGCGGAATTGAAACAGGAATTGGAGGAAAGGGAACTGGAAACAACGGGTAAAAAGCAAGTACTCCAGGAAAGACTTGCAGAAGGACTTATACAAGAAGGTGAGGACCCCGAAACATTTTTATTCGAAGTTCCCGGAGGTGATTTAAGTTTGGTAATGAATAAACTCGAAGAAACTACTAAATCCGTGAAAGAAGAACTGCAACAAAATTCGAGGACTTTGGAAGAAAATGCTAGAAATCTGGAAGAGAAGCTTCAAGAAAATTCTAGAAATCTGGAAGAGAAGCTTCAAGAAAATTCTATAAATCTGGAAGAGAAGCTTCAAGAAAATTCTAGAAATCTGAAGAGAAGCTTCTAGAAAATTCAAGAAGCTTGGAAGAAAATGCTAGAAATCTGGAAGAGAAGCTTCAAGAAAATTCTAGAAATCTGGAAGAGAAGCTTCTAGAAAATTCAAGAAGCTTGGAAGAAAATGCAAGAAGCCTGGAAGAGAAGTTCCTGGAAAACACAGAAGGCCTAAAAAAAGAATTGTGTGGTGTGGCTAATTTTCTAGAAGAAAGGATGGGAACCGTTGAGACAGAGATAGATGAAATTAGGGAGCAAATGAACACGGAGGTAGATAAAATCAAAGATGGGGTCGAGGCAGAAATGGACAAAATGAAGGAAACGATCAGTAAGCTGGAAAAACGAATTAATAGTGCGCCCTCCACAGAGATGGTTAACGAAAATGCAATGCTGGACTTGAGTTTGAACTTGGATAAAGTTCAAGAGGGTATAAAAGATGTCAAGGTCATTTCAGAAATAGGGAAGCTTTCCATGAAGCCGCCTCAGTTCGACGGAAAAACTCCATGGGCAAATTACCGCCGGCAGTTTGAAGCAGCGGCCAAAGCAAACGGATGGAATGCAGGGGAAAGAGCTGTAGCACTGACACTTGCATTACGTGGAGAAGCGACAAATATTCTACAAACTCTCACCGCCCAAGAACAGGAGGACTATGATCAGCTGATTAAACATCTAGAATTACGATATGGCCACGCCCATTTGGAACACGTATACCACTCCCAGCTGAAAAATCGCTGCCAAAAATCGGGCGAATCCTTACAAGAATTCGAAACTGACATTGCACGCTTGGTTCGTCTCGCATATCCAGCCACACCAGAAAATGTAATGGAGCGACTAGCGGTTCAAGCATTCCTGGATGGACTCCGTGACCGCTACCGATTGAAATAATTTTGGGCAGCACTAAAGTGAAACATCAGGCACTTGTAGCGGACATCGAAGACGATGCAATAATCGGAATGGACATCATGAATTCTAGAGGGTTTGAATTGGATTTCAAAGACGGCGTCCTACGTGTCAACGGAGAAGAGCTGGTACTTCATGGGAGAAGTGAAGAGTTGATCCGTGTGCTGTTGGCTGAAGATGTAAGCGTACCTGAGAGGGCTGAAACCATCCTGGAGGCTCGCCTGGACGGGAGTGCGAGCAGTGGAGACGTGATGATGTTCGAGCCCAAACTTCATGATGAAAAAATTGGACGAGGGATTGCCCTAGGGAAAACCCTGTTACGTGCTGAAAAATTTGTACCGGTAAGGGTCATGAATGTCAATTACTTTCCAGTGACCTTAAAGAAAGGAACAATTTTAGGGCACTGCTCGTCAGTTTCATCTGTGATCCGGGGCGTACGAGGTACGATTAGCCAACCCAACAACTTGCCCACAGAACTAGAAAAACTAGTTGCCATCTCTTCCAAAGACATAAAACCAGCTCAACAGCCCAAACTAAGAGATTTAGTCAAAAAGTACCAAGACATCTTCGATACCGGACAAGGAAAAGGGGGCGAACTAATGTGGTCCAGCACAAGATTGATACTGGGGTGCCGACCAATCCGCCAATCAGCAAGAAGACTTCCTCTTGCCAAGAAGGAAGAGGCTGACAAAATAGTCAGCGATATGGGAAAAGAAGGAGTTATCGAACCATCTGACAGTCCCTGGTCCTCTCCAGTCGTACTGGTGAAGAAAAAGGATGGATCGACACGCTTTTGTGTAGACTATCGCCAACTTAATGATGTCACGAAGAAGGACAGTTACCCTCTCCCGAGAATAGATGACACCCTAGACACATTGGCTGGTTCCACGATTTTCTCGACCCTTGATCTGAAGAGTGGATACTGGCAAGTAGAACTGGCTCAGGAAGATCGAGAAAAGACTGCTTTTACCATCGGCTCAGGATTGTGGCAGTTCACCGTTATGCCATTCGGGCTCTGTAATGCTCCCGCCACATTCGAAAGATTGATGGAAACAGTACTGAAGGGACTCTCATGGAACACGTGTCTAGTGTATCTCGACGACATAATTGTGGTCGGCAGATCGTTCGAGGACCATGTGAAAAACTTGGAGGAAGTATTCCTGCGACTGAGGAACCCCGGATTGAAGCTGAGCCCTAAGAAATGCCATCTGTTCCAAAAAGAAGTACGATACCTCGGCCACGTTGTCTCTGGGGAAGGAGTAGCAGTGGATGACCAGAAGATCAAAGCTGTTAAGGATTGGCCCATCCCAAAAGACATTCACCAACTTCGAAGTTTCCTTGGTTTATGCACATACTATCGTCGATATGTGCTGGGATTCGCCAACATCGCTAAACCACTGACCAGGCTCACGGAAGGCCAAACAAAGTTCCAGTGGTCCGAAGAATGTCAAGATTCATTCAGGAAGCTGAAAGGAGCTTTGATCAACGCACCTATACTGAGCTATCCCCTACCCAAAGGGAAATTCATTTTGGATACGGACGCCAGCAACGTGGGACTTGGAGCTGTCCTATCTCAGATCCAGGAGGGACAGGAGAAACTCCTGTTGAAAGCTGTTGGAAAGGAGTGGAGCACTTCTACAAGTACGTGTATGGAAGAAGATTCCTGTTGAGAACTGACCATGCAGCTCTCAAATGGCTCTTACAGTTCAAAAATCCTGAGGGTCAAGTAGCACGTTGGATCGAGAGACTCCAAGAATTCGATTTCGAGATCGAACATCGAGCCGGAACTAGCCATAAGAATGCAGATGCCTTGTCGCGAAGACCATGTCCAGATGATTGCTCACATTGCCGACGAGCAGAAGAGAAAGAAGCAACACTTTGTAGAACCGCGGCAATGGATGACAATTGGAATGACAGCAAGATCCAGAAAGACCAAGAGAAAGACCCCGACCTTGGCTTAGTTGTCAGCTGGAAGAAGGGCAATCGAAGACCATCATGGCAGGAAGTCGCAGGTTACTCGCCGGCTGTTAAGTCCTATTGGGCACAATGGAACTCTCTTATTCTGGACAATGGGATCCTGAAACGTGTGTTGGAGGCCGATATTGGTGGGGAAGACAGACGCCAAATAATTGTTCCCAGGAACAGAAGAGAGGAAGTGCTGCGGGAAATCCATGATGGGGTCGCCGGAGGACATCTGGGAGTGACGAAGACCCTGCAGAAAGTGAGGCAACGGTTTTACTGGGCCAATTGTCAAGCTGACGTCCAGGACTGGTGCAGAAAGTGCGCTGTATGCGCTGCTAGCAATGGACCTCGAATACGACCCAAGGCCCCGATGCGTCAGTACAAGGTTGTCTCTGACCATCAAAGAGACTGGGACCAGTATCTTCATTTGTTCCTGATGGCCTATCGATCCGCAGCACACGAGTCAACCGGTCAAACTCCTGCTAGTATTATAATGGGCCGAGAACTGCGACTGCCTTGTGACCTGAAGTTTGGGATACCGCCAGGACAAGACACTGCGGGAGACGACTACGTCAGCAAACTTCGGCAGAGAATGGACGACATCCACGAACGAGTCCGGTTGAACATCCAGAGTGCCAGCGATAAAATGAAGAAGACCTATGACATCAAGGCCGACGCTGGAGGATTTAAGGTTGATGATCTGGTTTGGCTGTACAACCCCAAACGTCGTCGTGGACTATCACCAAAGTTGCGGAACTCGTGGGAAGGCCCGTATAAAATCGTGAAAAGGATAAACGACCTTGTGTACCGAATCCATAAGCCACCCCGAGGGAAACCAAGGGTCGTCCATTTCAACAGGTTGGCCCCTTACGCTGGAAACCATGACCAAGTTCGCACCCTCAAGCCACCGGAGGATGATATGACGTTCGAGAAGTTTATGTCCTTGTATTCAAACGGGCAGAAAGTTCTACATGGGGTTACTAGAGAGGAGTCACGAGACCTTTCGAGGTGCCTGCTGACTACGCACTAGCGCACTGTGTGGCAGAAGATCTTCAAATGTCCAGGGCATCGCCGTAGTGTTCTCCAAGAAATTTGGTCAACTCCAAACACTGCGGAGCAGAATCCAGAAGTTGGTGGGGTGCTACAGTTGAAGAAAGGCCAGAGAAACATCTACTACCTAGTTACCAAGAGGCATTCCCAAGATAAACCGTCCTATGAAGATGTCTGGAAGAGTCTCACCAAACTAAGAGATACTATGGTGGACCAGAATCTGGTGGATCTAGCAATTCCAAAATTGTCCTGTGGTATTGATGGGTTGGACTGGAGAGTCATAAGAAGTATGCTGGAGGCGATATTCAGATCCAGCGGCGTCAAGATTTTGGTTTGCTGTAACCCTCTTCCACGACCGATCATGAAGACCGTGGAGTGTTACTTCCATCGAACTTCACGGTGCAGATATGGGGAGTCATGCAGATATCGTCACACTCCAAGGATGAAATTTCGGGACGAAATGTCTTTAAGAAGGGGGCAATGTAACGAACCTAGGCCGGACCTGTCGCCTCACGTGTTGCCATCGACAGCGATGAGATCATCCCCGGAGATATTCGAGAACCATCCAGTCGCTCTGCCGCGAAAAAACAACGGTCAATATTGGAAACAATTGGAATATGCTAGTCGCCAACCGTCCGAATTCGAAACATCGAGAATGCTGTATCGGAGATAAATAGACAGTAAGGGGTAGTAGACAGTCGAACGAGCCCATACGATCGAGCTATACAGTGGAGTAGTAATATAAATTAAGTTGTAGATTAAGTGTGAAATAAATTATTAAAACTAAGTTAAGTTTATTTACGTTACAATAGCCAATCAGGGAACAGATGGTCAAATGTGATATTTGAAATTGTAAGGGAATAAGAACGAGAGAGTGTCAGAGGCAATTATTACTGAAATTTGTACATAGTTAATAAGAATGGAAAAATAGTTTTATATATAAGTTATGACAAATAAACCCAAACAGTGAAAATGTGACAATTTAGTGCGCGAATTCAAAAATTCGAATCGGAGAGAAGGAACAAAATTGGTATCCAGGTGACAACAAACAAAGCCACAAAAAGAGATCGAAAATAAATTTAAAACGAATGCCACGTTATATTTTTGGGAGAAATAAAAATTGAATAATTCCACATTATAAGTGGAAAACCAACATTACCTTATTTGTACACCGTATACAAGTATCCAAAGCTGATTGCTGAATTTGTATGGTTCCTCCTATTTGGTATTGGAGTTCCTGATAGCATTGGAGTGAAAGATAATCCAAATCCTGGCGTGTATTGAACAGCGACAGTTCCAGACAGGTATAAACCTTCCATAGTGCACATTCCGAACTGAACAATTTCACTAATAACGCATATTCCATCGGAAGAACTTTATTTCAATTGATTTCGAACTATTAAAGAAATTTTCACTTTCAAGGTAAAAGTGAGGTTGTGTATATTTTACCAATGAACTTTTCTCATGATTATCCATAAATATTTGTAGATTCACCTTAGAGTAAGTTATCTTTCGTAGGCCAGGTAAAATTAAGTTTTCCTGAATAGAGGAAATAATTGCTTTTCGATACTTTGTCGTTTGTTTTCTACAATGATCAACAATCATACTTATGACCATTGAATAAATTGAAATTTGACATATCAAGCAGTGGCTAGTGGCTCAATTGCCTGAACCGGCTATCTGAGACAAGAGGCGTACCAACTGTGCTTAGCTGTGGTAAGGAAGTGATAACAATTGGCAGCAACGTGACGAGAGAACAGTGACGTTAGCTAGCAATTATTATTACATCACAAAATATATTATACAGGGCGAAAATACTTATCTATATCATAACAATTTGGCTCACAAAGAAGAGCGGAAAACTATTAGCTATTTTCATTTTATAGAAACAATATATATTTGCAAATTATCATTATATATTAATATATATATATATATATATATATATATATATGAAAGAGAGTTATAGTGAGGGGACTGTTAAAAACAAAGTAGAAGGAATTTAATGGACATAGCCCTCAGAGAGAAGTGTTAACCGTAGACACGTGTTTCGGGCTCTCGGCCCTCATCAGTACGGTAGAGAAATGCAAAGATGAACAACACTTGGTAGAAAACGACAAATCAACGGAATCAACAAACAGACGCCAACCGCTCATTTGTGGTTTCGGTCAGCAGACCCTGAATTCCAGGGCAACAACCAACATCACCACGGAGGCAGCTATAGCTACCTGCGTGACATCCGAGTCCAGGAATATAAATATGAAAGAGAGTTATAGTGAGGGGACTGTTAAAAACAAAGTAGAAGGAATTTAATGGACATAGCCCTCAGAGAGAAGTGTTAACCGTAGACACGTGTTTCGGGCTCTCGGCCCTCATCAGTACGGTGGAGAAATGCAAAGATGAACAACACTTGGTAGAAAACGACAAATCAACGGAGTCAACAAACAGACGCCAACCGCTCATTTGAGAGCCCGAAACACGTGTCTACGGTTAACACTTCTCTCTGAGGGCTATGTCTATTAAATTCCTTCTACTTTGTTTTTAACAGTCCCCTCACTATAACTCTCTTTCATATTTATATTCCTGGACTCGGATATCACGCAGGTAGCTATAGCTGCCTCCGTGGTGACGTTGGTTGTTGCCCTGGAATTCAGGGTCTGCTGACCGAAACCACAAGGTGCCAACTTCAAAGTCATAACTTATATTTCACCGTACTTTACATGAAGAACATTCATAAACAACATAGAAACTAACCTCAACAAAGATTATCCCTGAAGATGGAAATAAAACATTCCGAAAGCTTGGACAAACTTTAAAGAGTACACTTTTTCTTTTGCTGCATACCCCAATAATCAAATTGTTTACACATAACTAGTCAGCAACGACTATCTTTCACTATATATATATATATATATATATATATATATATATATATATATATATATTGTGTCCATTGATTCTGTAACATAGCAGTTGTGAGGTCATTCCGATGTAAACTTTGTCACAATCATTACATGGGATACTATATATCAGATTGGACCTTATAGTATCCCATGTAATGATTGTGACAAAGTTTACATCGGAATGACCTCACAACTGCTATGTAACAGCATCAATGGACACAAGTACGCCAAACAATCCAGTACCGCTCTTAACAAACACATCTTTACTGAGGACCTCAACCCTAATTTCAATGACATAAAAATCCTAACTTACGAGAACAACAAAGATAAGAGAACGTTCAGAGAAATGATCTATATAAAAAAGAACAAACATGCCATGAACAGCCGCACATACATAAACAACTCAAGTCAAATTTACACTCTAATTTAAAATAGCAGTTTGCTCTAACTTGAAAGATAGGATAGCTCACATTATAGCCGCAATATTATTTTATTGCAAATTATTTGTTTATTGAAGTGGAACTCCTTTAGAATCGTTGTGATTTCAAACTCGATACACGTTCTCGGTCTCCTCTTTGTGCGATGCTTCGTAGCGTCCCCACTATCGTCTACTAAGCATTGTCCATATGTATCCTCCTGTGTAGTGGGATAGTCAGTATATCTATATCTTGCTCCAGTTCCGAGCGTCCTACGTGTTTATGTTAGTATGTGTTATTTAGACTGAAGTATAAATTAAATTCATATAGTAGAAAATCATTAGTTACACTCTTTATAACTCAAGAACGGCTGAACCGATTTGGCTGAAAATTGGTGAGGAGGTAGGATACTTTTCATCCCGTTCGCCCGCGCTCCCGTGTGACGTGACATAAAAAGTCAAAAAACGGGATAACGAAAAAACGGGAAAATGGGATAACAGGAAAACTGGATAACGGGATGACAGGATAAGAGGATAACGGGAAAACGGGATAACGGGATAAAGAAAAATGGGATAACGGGAATAACGGGATAACGAAAACATAGGAAAACGAGATGACATGATAAGGGGATAACGGGAAAACGGGATAAAGAAAAAAACAGGAAACGGGAAACGAAAAAACGGGATAACGGGATGACAGGAAAAAAGGGAAAAGGGAAGGTTAAAAAATAACAGGAAAACGGGATAACGAAAAAACAGGAAAACGGGATGGCATGATAAGGGGATAACGGGATAAAGAAAAAACGGGATAACAAGGAAACGGGATAACGGGAAAACGATATAACGGGAAGCGGAAGGAGTCAAAAGCATTTGGACAGGACAACGTCTGTTGGGTCAGCTAGTATATATATATATATATATATATATATATATATATATATATATATATTCTGCCAATTTGCCAATTTTCAATGAGTATGAATATACTCACATTATCGAAATAACAATCAATTCCTTTCGGGGCCTTCTCCGATAATTCTTTGTCGATATCACCGGTTTTATAGTTGATGAAATGATCAAATCCCAACTCTTCGATCAACCACTCTCCTTTTTCGTCTGTGCCAGCGATTCCGATGACCATGCAGCCTTTGATTTTGGCTATTTGGCCCGCCAGACTACCAACTGCACCAGCTGCTCCAGATACTACCACAGTTTCTTCGTATTTCGGCTGGCAAATCTCCAAAAAACCAAAATATGCTGCGTTGCTAAAATATTTTCATCATTACGAATGCGATCTATTATTTAGAAGCTAATAAATATATCCTTTTTATTTGCTGGATTTTCTGTTCTTGTAGGCTATGGCTCCCGAAGATACATTTTCTGTTTGCCTGCTTCAACCCCGATTTTATAGATCATTGCAGTCGGCAGGCTCGCTAAAGCCGAGCGGGCAAGAATATGAATTTGGCCCGTTAAAAAAATCGCTAACTCAACGGGACACGAACATTTTTTATTCTGAAAACTTCTTTCAACTATCGGCTTCAATTTTTTCCAGAATGTATATACAAATTTTCATAAATAAGCTTTTTTCTCGATAGCATAAAATTACGCTACTGAAAATAACAAGTTTGAGATTCTTTTTATTTTAACAACTCAAAAAAATCAATTTGGGTTTACGTGGGACGTTGTTCGGAGCGTTATTGTGTCTTCTTTAATCTGATACAAAAAATAGCTTGATAGCACAAGTGTTTTCGGAGATATAGCGATGGAGACATTAAAAAGTAGTTTCACAAAAAAAACTTTTTTTTTTAGTATTTCCGAAATAAAAAACTACCAAAAAATTTAAAAAATGATTTTATGTACACGATTACCTCATAAAAGAATCCCACTAAATCTGGTTGGTTCCTACGCCGGTCTTTTTTGCGAGAACTCAGCGACTTCGCTTCCAAATTTTACTTTACTAGGATGATTGAATGAAAATGTGGTATAGAAATTCTAAGAATGAATCAAATTCATTCACTAAAATATATTGTGATGTTTAACTCACCCTGGCATTCCTAAAACTCCCAATGAAAGGGATGGGGACAAATTCCCAAGGTTTGGTAGTAAATATAGTTTCTGAAAAGCATCTTTCGGGCAGGAGATTTTTCCGTCTGATATTGTATGACTTCTCCAACCAAAAAATCCGTATAAGTATCCACCAACAGGAAAATTCGGATTCTTGCTTTCTGTTATCCTGAAATATCATGATTGCGCAATAATATCAAAGTCAATACGGGGTCTCACAACAGTGTGTCAAGCCTCAAATAATTCACATAGGAATGGGATTAATATTTCATGCCCCTTTTGGAGTAGGATGGGATATATTCCATCCTCTCCTGGAGATTTGTATGGTTGGAATTTATTTATAGCCCACCTAATTCTGTTTGGATGTAGTGGAACCAATTATAATTTTTGACAAATTCTCAACAGAAATCCATGAATCATGTTTTCTGATGATACCTCTTCGATAATATCGGACAAGGAAGAAATCAAAACAAGGCAAAAAATACTAAGAAGTTTTAAACTCAAAATGTGGGTGGGGTAGCTTATTTTTTTTATATTTGAATGCCTCTGGAACACAAATCGTATGATTTTACCACTGGTAAAAAATTGTTCACTGCCCGCATCCATGACATTTCAATAGGATACATATATTTGAACGGAAGATTGAATACTTTCTGTTCGGAAATCTCAAACAAGTCTCTACAAAAAGACATAATAATAAATCGAGAATTAGGTACATAGTACCTCATATGAAATCACATCATTTTCACGACCTCTTCAGGAAATGGAACTGTAATATGTCATATTCCGTAGCATTCAAAATAAAAATGTTTAACGAAAATGTAAACCGACGAAAAAATCAACTGAAAAGCAAAAAATAAAATGAACATTCTTGGTCTTAATGATAATTGAGCTCCTAAACTAATGTGAGTAACTAATTTTGAGTCGGCGCCAAACCAACAATTATCGAAGATCATTATATAACATTGAAAAAGTAATCAAAACGCCGCAATACATCTCCCTGCCATCATTTTACGCTCTACCTAATTCAATTGCTAGTTTGTTTGGCGCCGACTCAAAATAAGTTACTCACATTAGTTTAGGTGCTCAATTATCATTAAGACTAAGAATGTTTACTTTATTTTTTGCTTTTCAGTTGATTTTTTCGTCGGTATAATTTTTTGTTAAAAAGTTTTAATTTTTAAATTTTTTGTCGCTGAAATCTACCAATTACTACCTACTTAATTTTTTATTATTCCAAAATACTCACTAGCTTACTTCAACTAGTAACTGTTACAGATATTATCTACTTTAACTATTTATTGTTATATAATAAAAATTATTTTGAATAGTTCTGGTTAGTTGATTTGTATATAATTCCATCCTTTCATAGAAAGTAATTATTGTGACGGATGTAGGAATATATGTCAATGTCAACTACATATGTGTGCCAATGTTCACAAGTGAAAAATCAATCATCCCCTGTTTTTCTACCCATAGGGGTGGATTATTCCATTCCAAATTGAACTATGATCAACTATCTAATAAAAAAGAATAATCCAAATTGGAAAACCCACTACAATGTTATGCCAGATAGAATCGGTTAACGGACCAAAATTCAGAAGGTAAACGATCATTTTCCCACATTTTGCCACCCTTAGGGGTGGATTTTCTCTATCCAATGAAAAAAGAATCATCGGAATCGAACTGCTCTGTGAAAAGTTATGCGAGATCATACTTAAAAAAAATATACGCGTCGACTAGAGAACTTCCTTTTTTGTTTCCGTCGGTTAAAAATCACTTTTACTTAAAGTAACACAATATTTTGATAGATGTTTGAGGGTTCCACCTTCTAATTTTGAGTGCACTTCTGTAGTTTTCTCTCTCCAGTTGAGAGCAAAAAAGAAATTCACTCACCTAGCTACTTGAGTCCCCATCATAGTTGCACCAATAGGATTTCTTGTACAATAAGACCTCATATAGGGATCCACACTCAGGTAGACTGCTTCAGCAAGAAACTCTGAAAAGAATATTGTCGAAAAATCCGACCTGATATGATGACTTCAGAACAATTAGGACCTGTTCAAGATATTCAAAAATCAATAACCTTAGCCTTACAGTATGCTTGTTTCAAACATGCAGTCTATCTGCATTCTGCATTAACATTTCATTTGAATTGGATAAATACGCAGAATGCCGATTATAAAGGATTTGTACCCGTGAGTTCATACTATCACTAAATTTTCAATTGCTGCGGTGCTTTTACAATGTTTCTCTCAAGACTCCATCGAAATCCCCCTTGGCCCCATATTCTCCACCTTTTCTGGAAATATAACTGTCTTGATCTTTGATGGGCCGTAACTCTGAACCCCTTATTCATTCCCTATTTTTGTGAATATGTGTCTTTGATGTTGGGAATTTTCTACTGGTGCATAAATATTATACATCTCACCTCCATCTTTTATTTCCGGCAGCTCTTCTTCGATCAGCTCAAAATCTGTTGATTTTGGTAACCCCTCGAAGTATTTCACGAGTTTAAAAATTTTGGCTGTCACCATTTCTGTTTCTGTTGACATACCACACACGTCAACACTTCTCTGATACTTACCACGGGGCTTCACTAAAATAATACATTTTTATCACCAAATTCTTTTGTAACGTTTTTAAAATAGAATAAAACTTTATTTAGCATCAATGGCTATTATACAGTGCGTTCATAAAGTGTGAAAACGCTCGATTATCTCACGAGTTGATTATTTTCGGAGATAAAGCTCGAACAGGTCGATTTTTAATTTTAGTTTTCTACTTTTTTTAACAAAAAAATAATTTTTACCCCCACTACCTTACAAGATATGACGTCATCGATAATTTGTTTAGATGAAAAGGGTATATTTTCATATCAAAAATCGAAAGACCATATTTTTTTGAGTTCAACCATACCACATACGTCATATGTAACATTTTAAGTTACAGTATACTGAGTATAAAGGTGCTCATATTTAACAATATTTATTTCATCATTTATCTTGCAATGAATACCTAAAAATTACTCAGTAGTTAGTTCGAGTATATTTCCAAACCTCAAGTTGGCTATGAAAACATCTGAAATCCCTTAGCAACCAGACAATAAGTTCTTAGTTACCATTGCATATGTCATTATTAAATAGGCCTTTTCATTTAGATGATTTTTTAAGGCGCATGCGCTCCTTTTGAGACCCAAAGTCTGATTGGCTATTGGGAAAGTGAATAGCCATTGGTTAGTTTTGAAATAACAATTTGAGATTGGCTTAGTTCAAAATTAGCGGTATTTTCACATTATGTCAACAGTCAACTTCATGACAAATGCACCTGCATACATTGGCGTTCGTTACTGAATAAGTAAGGTTAAGTACTTATTACCTATTTTATACCGCCAAAAACCTTTCATTCGTAGATAAAATAATGTACGCGAATATTTTCTAATGGTGAGTTTTCTTCTCCATGTAAATTCAAGTCACCTATCCATAGGAAAACTCGGAAATATTGTATTTCCTTTAAAAAAAAAATACCGTCAATGCCGTTGGGTCTGACAGGTAAACAAAGTTAGTCATTTGTCATCTAAATGAAAAAGCCTATTGATGTGTCGTGATGGTGAGCAGAAAATTCTAGAAAAAGTCAAATTACATCCATATAAAGGTAAACTTATACATGAACTATATAAAAAGAGCATTGCTGTAGATTTTCTTACTGTTATACTGACTGGTAGTGGGCAAATCAGTATATAAACTTTTTTCTTCAATCACGAGGAATTTTTTTCAGTGTATGTACTGATTTGCATATCTCTCCAATTTATAGTGTGAATTGTTTTGATTTTTATTCTATATACCCAATATCCTCCAAAAATAACTGTGTGGGCTGGGATTCTCAGGAATACCATTATAGGACCACATTTTTTTTGACGGTACTGTGACAAGTGAAAAGTATTTAGAAAATGTTGCAAACTGATGTAGTTCCATATTTAACTGCAACATTTTCAGACAATAATCATCCCGATCAAATAGATTCTACTATTTGGTCCACATTATGCTCTAATGGTTAGAGATTTTCTGAATGAAACCTTTCCCAATCGCTGGATTGGACGATGCGGTCACATTGTTGAATGGCCAGCTAGGTCCCCAGATTTAACTAATATGGATTTTTTGTCTGGAGTTACTTGAAAAGTAAAGTATGCATAAACCGATCTACCAACAAAGAAATAATTCGAACTGAAATTCAACGAATTGTCAATTGTCGATGTTGTCAAACGTAACCCAAGAATTGATCAGATATTAGTTGACAATATTCCCAACCCAAGGAGCTCAATTCGAGCATTTGTTGTGAATGTGTTTGTTGCAGATCGATAGCTCGTTATTTGGAGAGAATGCAAATGGACTGTATTATCTCAGTTATTTTGTACAGTTAAAGCAAATACGAACAGCATTACCACTTACTTGAATAGTCATGTAGACACTGGCGAATAGAATTAATCGGGTGTGAGATCCATCTAGTAACCCTGGGAATCCAGCACCATCCAAACGTTGAGGAATTGTTCAATTACAGAAATCAAACTATTAAACGCATAGGAAGTAGAACACAACAGTAAATGTCCGGTGGAGCCCGAATTATTCACTAAAGTTTTACGTTGTAATATATATCATTCGCGATCGTCTTGTTCATATGTGTCTATGGTTTTTATTATTGTCCCATAGGTGACTTCTTATTGGCTACTGTCCCTTTTTCAGTTGTAATACTGTATTACACCGCGATCATTCATGAATGAATAAATAATAATAATAATGATAAATGTACTGACTACTTTTAATATTTTCGTTGCAAAATAAATAATGAAATAAATAAGAAAGATGAACACCCGTTTTCTTTATACTCAATATACTGTAACTCAAAATGTTACATAAGACGTATGTGGTATGGGCTTTTCTGATATACAAATATACCCTTTCCATTTAAAAAATTATCGATGACGTCATATCCTGTAAGGTGGTGGGGGATTTTTTTCTTCAAGTAGAAAACCAAAATTAAAAATTGACCTGTTCGAGCCTCCGAAAATAATTATCTCGTGAGATAATCGAGCGTTTCCACACTTTATGAACGCACTGTATAGTATTTCTAATCACAATTGTATAGACGTAAAAAGTTTCGAGAATGAATTATCTTTCCAGTTGCCGCCTTGACATAGGCGTCGGTATATTATTTTTCAGTGGTATTTTTTCAGTTACTTATTCTTACAATCATAGCAATTGATCGCCCCATGTAAAAGTAGACACATCTTATCTCAACTGAATTTTATTATTTGTTTCGAAAGGTCTCCAGAAAGCCATATTGATAAAATTATTTTCAATGGATAATTCCTACCTCACCAACACACGGCACTGATTAAGGAATATTGTGAACTGGGTAAATCATGCGGCTTCAGATGACCACTTAACTTTTTTATGAAAGTAAAAACACTGGTAGTATATACATTTCCCATTTGCCGGGCAATGCATATGAACACTCCTCGTAGTGCTCCTATTTTTATTGCCGTTCCAATTGAGATTAGAATAACTATACATAAATGTTACATTTGATATCATAACATTGGGGGGATTGGCGAGGTGGGTTAGCGTCCGACTCATGATCGAAAGGTCGTGAGTTCGATTCTCGGCCAGGGCAGAAATTTTTCTATTTAATTTGAGAGAATTAAATGTTAAATTTCGTAGCCGGGCCGAGGATGGTCCTCGACGATTCGCTGTTGCGTTCAAATTAACAGTGCTGCTCCTAGGTGAAAAAAAAAAAAAATATCATAACACATAAAAAAAAAAAATATAATAAAAATTTTAACTTTGCTGGCCAACACGAAATGTAAACCATTAAAAAAAAAAAAAAATAATCTATACATTGAAATACATTTTTCTTAATGTTGTTTTAAACAATTTCACATTTCCTGATGTCTTATCTAACGGAAGTAGAGCATTATATAATCTCAAATCTTCGATGAAGAAGGTTTTTTCAAAGCATTTGTATTAAAGCCTTCTATGTGGAACTGATCATTGAATTGAATTGTAATGTATCATATCTGCCCTTTTGATAATATAGTCTTGAAAGTAAGAAGGAGGTTCCTTATTAACAATTTAAAAAATTAGTACTAATGTAGACTCTACAATCAGTTGGAAATCTTTTAGAAATTTCAGCTTCATTAACATATCATTTATTGCTGTCAAACTGACGCAACGTATAAATAAAATACGCATTGCTTTATTCTGAAGTAGCTGTAAACGATATTTGCGCAGATGAACAGCAGAGAAATATTGACATGAAGTAATTAAAATGTGGAAATATAATAGTGTTATATAATTTTTCTACATCCTGGGGAAAGGTTTATACAAATTATATAAGTATCGGACTTTTTTGCCTATTTTTTTCATAAAAAATCAATATGCCAAGAGAAATTGAGTTGAGGGTCAAATGCCGAGGTACTTTATCTCATTAAGATACATAAATACAGAATTATCAATGTTCAACACAAAATTTCCTTGATTGAACCTAGTACAGTTGATTTTGCTACCTAATATCACACTTAGTTTTTTGGGCATTTATCTTAAGTTTATTGGCCCTGAGCCAACTATTCAAAATATCTAACTCATTAGAACATTTATCCTCTACTATGTTGTTACATACATACCTATTTTATTGTAAAATCATCATACACCATATGTGTACCATTGCGCCCCATTTTTTGATTTTATTATTTTGATGAAATATATTAGCGATATAATTAAAGATGTATTTTTTTAAACTGTGCTTTTATTGAAATTCACTAAAATGATAGTGAAATAAAACATGTTTCTTTTCCTGTATTGTCTACGGTGGATATTTTTCATTTGAATGCAATTAAATCAAATAAAAATTCGTAATCCGCAAGCGAAAAAAAAATAGATTCGAATAATCAAATTTATGTGCCGCCAGCTGTGTAAGCATGTTTAACATATTCATGTCATGAAGGTGTCACATTTTTGCCGTAAGTAAAGTAAACAAGACAAGTGAAGGTTGAAGTTTGCCGAACGACGGCAACGTCGGCAACATGACATGACATATCTAGTGTATCATTCAAGTATTTGAACCAGTCATTACACTTCAAATATTCGATGGTGTGTTATGATTGACTTAAAAATCGTAATCTAACATTTCCGCATAGTCTAAAAGCAGTCTTACGGTTATTGTTTATTCTTATTCCTACAGCAATTTCCAAATTGGTGTTGGCTAAACAACGTTCATGCTCAGTCCGCATTTGTTCATACAGTTGAAATTCATCAATAAATACCCTTGAAACTTTCACCAGAAATATCTTTACTCTATCAGAAAACTGACTGCTGGCTGTTTTCTACTCGTATTCCGTAATTTCAGTACAACTTGAGCTTTGGAAATATGGCGCCATAGAACATGAAAAATTAAACTGACATTTGACGTTGCCATCAATTTCGTGTCCGTGTCAAAAAATTGAAGGCAGATTCAGGCATTGACACTCAGAACACCAAACAATTAAACTGTATCAGATTTTTGTTCTGTAACAGGAAAGAAAAAACAGAAACCCTAGGATCCGTATATAATAAACGAACACCCTTTGATAAGTAGAACAATTTTTTTATTTATTACATAGCAAACATACAAAAAATGTAAACGATGTGGAAATGAATCAAGGTATTTGGTTTCAAACTTTTACGATGGCTTTACCCGTATTTCCCCCGTTCAACATATCCACGAAAGCATCGACCATTTTTTCAAAGCCGTCAGTGACAGTTTCTCGATATTTCACTTTTCCCTCCTTGACCCACTTCGTCATGTGCTGTATACCTTCCATCCATCGGTCATTCCATCTCGTGACGATGAATCCCTCGACTTTCAATTGTTTGAATAGGATTTGAAACAGATCATATCCATCTGAAAAACGAATAAAAATAAATATAGTTCTCGTGATGATTGAAAATCGCGATGACATCCAGAATATCTAGAATTTATTTTTTCACTTAATTCTTCAGATGATGAACAATATTTTCCGGTAACACTTTATAAGACTGACTGGTAGGTTCAGTACATTCTTAAAGAAATAAAAAATAAGGATCAAAGAACAATAACAAGCTCGGTGGAGCCCCAAATCAATAAATCATAAAATGTCATCGAATTTGCTTTGACTTGGGTCAAACTCAAAGCTTTAGCCCGTGAGAGTGGTTAACAAAATCGATCGTCAAAAGACTGAATAATCGTATAATTTCTCAAAAAAACAGAAACTTTCGAAAAATGATGTGAAATTAAAGATTAATTCGCAATTCATAACTGTTTCCTTCGATCTAGAGAGATGATAAAAGAAAAAACTCACTTATCACCCAATAACTCCGTTATTTACCAACCATGAAAGTTATTCTTTTACATCTTTTCATAATACCTGTATTGAAACTGCGAGTTTCAGTGTCTGTTTAACCAGTCGAAACAAGATAATTTCAGACCAATACTACTGTTGGCGGTATGAAACCGATTGGTTTCTTCCCTAGGAAAGAAACCATCAAGTTTCTGTCCGCTGAATAGCTTTTGTTTATTGCAGGGTAAAATAACAAAACCTTCACATAAAGCCTTTTCAGACAAGTTTGCGTACAAGTCTTACCTCGCATTTCCTTTTCGTTGTATTTGGAAATTATTCCACAAAGAGAGATTCGCCCATATAAGTTCATGTGATTAAGAACCGTTGCGCTGATTGCTCCTCCAACCTGAAAACATCAAATTATTGAACTTGAGATAAAAAATTCATATTTTCTCAAGTTTCTCAAAAAAATGTTACGACAGTGATTTCTTCGGCATTTGCAAAACCATTGTAAAGTTCCCATTTTGAAGAAACAAGCAAGGAAAAATTCTCAAGAATCTAATATTTTCACGCTTCCAATCCCAAAATGGAGAAGTGAAGTATCACGATTTAGTTCTTCATTTGTTAGAAAATCATACCAAAATTCTTCCTTCAACAATCAACAATAGAGAGGTGAAGAGGTAGAAAACTGGGCAAAAATTGAATCCTGGAAAAAAATCTAAATCTAATAGTCGCAAATTCAATCTTCCTCAATAAATGATCCCTAATATAATATTTTCAGCTAAAATGCAAAGCATTCAGGTCACAAGTAGGTGGGTAAATATTATGTATTTCTATTTTAAATTGAAATTTAGATAGACATATACTTTTATATTGTCCAAGAATATATTCTCATTGCAGAGTGAAAGATTAAATTAGCAGTTGAACATAATTGTACAAATATAAATAAATATTCGTCATACATAAATCAGTAATAGAACAATAGTAAAAGTTGAAACTCTGTATATACAATTACATCACGGTAAATATAAAATACATGCACAAATTGTAAACACATATAGAAAATAAAATTATAAAATGATTAAGATAGCAAATACTTTGATCATTTTTAAATTAATGTCCATAAGCACATTGTCACAGAAAACTAAAATCAAAAACAAAAAAGATATATTCATATATTTGTATAGTCACGTTCTATACTTCAGTGCGTTGTTAGCCTGCGAGCAGAGCTGTTTCGCGGACGTCAGCGTGTAATATAAGTGTGAAATAAACGTCAAATTTAGTTAGTTTGATTTCTGTTCGGAAAGTTTGAAAAATCAAGGATTTTGTTGTATGATTTCAAAATTGAAATCTTAGAAAACATACTTCCAAAAAAACAAACTGAAAAAAATCAACAGCAACCCGCTGATTCGAGTCATATTCCAAAAAAAACAACCAAAAAGCATGCACATCGTAGATGTACCTATTGTGCTGAGAACAAAGTGAGAAAAGAGACTGTGTACCACTGCCCTTACTGTCCTGGAAAGCCTTCCCTATGTGTCGAACCATGTTTTTCGAAATTTCACGAACCTTTGTAAATTTACTGTTTTGATCTGCATGACGCCTTTTGACGCCATCAGCCTCTTGCAGAGAGTTTCATTGGAGGAGGCTGAAGACGTCTTTCGACGTTATGGCACATATCACTTCATTTCTGTATTTTTTTCAAAATAAATATTTTTCTGTTAACTTATATCTACGGTTTTGTTATGTATTCTTTTTCAAACTTATTTATTACCCCTATTTTGGTATCTCTTTTGAAGGGAATTCATTAGTTTGTTTACTTATCTTGAAAATATAAAATCAGCTTTTGTTACTTCAATTAATCCAAATTATCTGTTTACGACGGTTTGTCGCTTGACCCTCGTAACTTCAACTCTATCTTTCTGTGATATCGGGTGCCGATGCTTTCAAATGTGTTTACCAATGCCATCCAATAACAGATTTTATGTGTTCATAATCTAACAATAATTTTGTATGGCTAAGGTCCAGGGCAGGTGTCACATGACGACCCAAATATGATAGGCTTCCTTTCCAAATGGAAATTTTGGACAGAAAATTGGGGAGCAATATAAATTTGATATGTGGGGTATCAATTGAAAGTTGATGTTATGAGGAATTCATTCATTAAGAGAAAAAGTAGGAATATAAATGATAATAATCTTGTATATGAATTTGTTGTCCGACCCCCCTCTTTGATGAAGTATCAATACACACACGGCGGATTTTTCCGATCAGATGATTTAACGTCGCCGCTCAATGAAATTTGTCCGACGCCGTCGCACGAGTAGGCTGGTATATGCAGTTGTAATAAAATCTTAGGAATCACCCTGTAAGAATATACCACCGGGTTCAATAGCAGATTTTTAGACTCGGATCTTAAAAGCTTTCGTTTAAGGGTGATAAACAGTTAGGTTTAAGGGAGTTACCTTGTCATCTGGAACACAGGTTTGCTGTGCAAAAATTCAAAAACAAAAATTATCAATTTTGTAGAATTTCTACATCTGCTAGCCGGTTGTTCGTCAACAATTTCGAAAGATAAAGTAAAATTACAAGCGGGCTCAAATGGTCTTGGCGGGTGGCCCATCTGCAGAGCTATTGATATCTGGTATTGTTTCCGTCACGTTCGGAGAATAAAACCCTCGAGATATGATAAATACAGGTTCACTAGCCTAAGCGAGAAATGGAAACCAATGTTTATGCAACGGGAGAATTTGTTGGTTTTCGCTGGCGAAATTAGTTAGCACCCACATGAACAATTATTTGTATTTAGATTAACGGCTTAATAGGCTGCCACGGGTCTAGGGCGAGGGGGTTTTTCATTTTCCCCCAAATGAAAAGCCCGAAAACTCTAGTTGTACAGGATGAACCCTTTTAGCAGTCTAAAGAAGAGAATAATTGTTAAAACCCGCGAAAAGTAGAACTTAGAATTCCATAGTTCAAAGTAGTACCGCTCTAATAACGAGGAGGCGCCACCTCTCGGATGACGAAGATAAAATGATAGCTCCACCCACGAATAAACTCGGGGTTGGTCAACGGAATCAATACGAATTTGTTTATGATTTTGCAAAATACCACCCCATTGGTTAAGTGGTACGAATTAGTTGGAATAGGGGTTGAATTTATTTTCATAACTGGTCAAAACTGGGCTCGAGTGGGGTTTCTCAGAAAAAACTTAGTAGGGGAAATCTCACGTAAGAAATTTTCGCAGAAAAATAGTGAGTTGATATTTCATCGTGGCCCGGGTTGAACTAATTTACCAGAAATTTTGTTCCTTTCTGCGGTTGAGCTAGAGAAAAGTCAGAAATTCATTAGTCCGTATCGAGATACGGGCCTACGTGCGAATTAGGGTTTAACTAGTCGGTTTCAGATAACCACCAAATTTCGTGCAACAGAAACCGTGGAATTCTTTGTTCTAAGTAGAATTTTCCAACTGTTGAAGTAACTGAGCTTCGTGTGGTTTAATTTCATAACCTATCGATTACAGAGGGTTATTCAATTAACTTAGTTTAGTTCACAATGTTCACTCAATTCGTTTCCTAGTGTTAATTATTTTATCCAGTCTTGACTCACAGTTTCATTCCATTTATTTTCTTTGCGTATTTATTTCATTCACAAAATTAATCCCCTAAATAAAAGCCATCATTAGAATCAGTTCGTTTTCTTGGGAAATACTGGAGAATTGGGGAAGTGTTATCCAAAGTTACTGGCGAGTACTGGTTAGACGTGAACGCCGAACACACAACAAGCATCCGTAGGTGCCGAGGGACGACTTGGCCTTTGGAGAGGATTAACTGGAGGTGAGTACCCCATATGTGATATCACACGGTTCCTAGTATACGCTGAGATAACCACCTATCGTCCTTTCGAAGCAAAGTGGCATATTTCGAAGGAACTCTGGAAGTTCCAAGTCTGTGTGTGTCGCCAGGTATCTTTCAAATGAACTCAATGGGGCCAACCGGCATATGCGTGAGTTATTCGGTAAAGTCAATCAAAACACAACAGTGTGTTATACAGTATATTTTCATCTTTAAATCAAATCACATCAGTTTAACTGTGTTATGAACAGAGAGCAATGCAATGCGAGTAAAAAATGTGTGCTACTACAGAGTATGGTCACTGCCAATTCTAGAATCTCAAAAAACGATTATTTTACGATCCCTACCACATTGTTTGTTTAACTCTAGCTGCGAAAAGTAGTTCAAAAATATAGCATGTATTTTTAATAAATTGCATTTTTGTAATTTCGTAATTCGGTATGTAATAATTATGATTGAACATAATATAAAATTTGCAATTGTTCAGAACGTTATATAATCTCACAGAAAATGGACTAAATATGTCGTCGATTTGAACATTCATTTATTTGTCATGATTACAAAACGTTGTGGTAGAATGACGGATGAGTGCAATAATTTTATTGCACTAGTGCAATAAAAAACCAGTTTTTTCACTAAATATATTTCAATAAAGTTTTGTTCTTTGCATGAACGTAGAAAAAATGAATATCATAATATGTACATTAAACATATTTTCAATATTATTCGTGCTCTCTCCTTCTTGCTAAACCGCCAATGTTCAATAATTATATAAATATACTCACATTATCAAAATAACAATCAACTCCTTTTGGGGCCTTCTCTGATAATTCTTTGTCGATATCACCGGTTTTATAGTTGATGAAATGATCGAATCCAAGCTCGTTGATCAACCACTGTCCTTTCTCGTCTGATCCAGCGATTCCGATGACCTTGCAGCCTTTTATTTTGGCTATTTGGCCCACCAGACTACCAACTGCGCCTGCTGCTCCAGATACTACCACAGTTTCCCCGCATTTTGGCTGACAGATCTCCAAAAAACCAAAATATGCAGTGTTGCTAAAATACATTTTTTCATTATCTATATCATTTCAAGATATATCTGATTCAGGCAAGATCCCAACCTGATTCTATCGTAGAGAGTCAGGATGGTCTTCATATTTTATCCAATTATTCAATAATAACAAAAACATTTCCAGATCTATCGAAACAATCAGTTTTCCCTTTACTCAAAGACCCATATGTATAGTATTGCCAAACATCTAACAGACTCATTATTATTCATTGCCGATAAGGCTCAACGAAAGACCGATCACAAGCAGAGACGTACTCGACATAATTAAATTTTCACAAGATGATATGTTTTATTGACGGCTCGGTTTAACAAATTATTTCGCTGGTATAAAATATTATATTTACTAACGAGTGTTGAAATTGGTACTTTATGGCAAGTTCGTAGACAATGAGATTTCATAAACTACAATTTTTTCAAACTGAATCATTCTTTTTATCGTCTAGTAGGCGACAAAGTGCAGTTTTCCAAATACCAGTAGCAAAATTGGTACTTCTTCTTAATATATCGAAAAAAAGTAAAAAAATAAAAAAACGTAAAGATGATGTATTACGTATGATTCAATAACAAGTAATGAATAAACACTACGGAAAAGTACAGTGAATAATAAATTGTTATTGAGAATGATTTTATTATTTCCAGCAACACATAGTATTTTGATTTATAATTCTAAGTACAATCATATAGTTTGCAGTCAACAGGTTCGAAACCCAGTCAAGGGCAATTGAAGGCTGCCTTTCTGGCCCCGTTATATTATCACTACTATACTGACCCCTGGAGTGTTTTTCTTCACTAAGACTGCCCGGAGCAAAAGTGGCCTTTTCCACTATAAAGCAAAAGGTAGCGCCCGAGGCAAATCCGAGATTAGTGAAAGGCGCCAAAGTTTGATAGTAGGGGAAAGAGACCCCTTACAAGCTTCTAGCACTTGCTCATATGATTCCGAAGGTGTACGAATCCATCCGAACTGCTGTTCTGCAGAAATTTAAATTGATACATGAGCGGTAGGATATCTATGCTAATACATTGAGTGGTAATACGTGGAAGATATTTTTGTTCCTTTTATATTTCTATATAACGTGTGTTTAGGTGTTTATATCCTTTTTGGGAATAATTTCTTATGTTATTTGTATGCCGAACTTGGATATGGTTTACATTGATTATGAGGCACGTCAGTTTCATACAATAATACGGCAGTGTTATCAGGAATAAAATTCCTTTTACTGTGGCGGAGGAAAAATTATATATAGGTATAGTATTGCATGGTATAATGACAATTAAATGTGATGGAATAGAAAAGGTCAACTTTCAAAGGGAAAAATAGTGAGAAAAAAGAAACACAAATTGGTGGATTCATGAGATTGGTGGAAACATATTCTGCTACCTCAATATTATTTATAATTCACTATTTTATATCTAATATTCAATAAATTAAATATTAAATGAATTTTTTTTATTTGATTCCTCACTTCACATTATTTGCGTTGAAAAAGTAGAAAATGAAAATATACAGATTACAGAAAGAGAGAAAGTCGCATGGAGGATATATAACGCTTTTTCCTTGCGTGACAATAAATCTCCATATCGAAAATTCGTCCCAAAACAAATCACTGGCCAGGTTTTCTGCAGCCAGCTCGTAGTCTATAACATAGGTGTATTTAGTCAGGATCATATAAATTGGTATTCGAGGTCTTTGTTACAAATAAGGATATACGTGTATTTGGAAATTCAACCTCTAAAGGGGTGAATGAAGAGGTAAAAGAATGAGGATTGGTATTTGGGATATTATTTTCAAATAAAGAAAAACGTACATCAGGTTTTTGAAAATTCAATCCTAAAGGAGGTAAAATGGGGGTTGAGAGTTTGTATAGTATTCTCATTGTCACCCATTATTTTGAAGTGGCTCAAGAAGTTCTTTTTCGAAAAAGTTTCAGAAATCCAGCCTTCAGAAAATGTAATGCTTCAATCACTGATAACTCATATATTGGAAATATAATCAGCGAAGAATGATTGAATGAAAATGTTGTATGAAAATTCTAAAAATTTATCAAATTATTATTCACTAAACTGTGATGGTTACTCACCCTGGCATTCCTAAAACTCCCAATGCAAGGGATGGGGGCAAATCCCCAAGTTCTGGTAGTAAATATAGTTTGTCAATGTCGTTTTTCGGGCAGGTTACTCCGTCTGATACTGTATGACTTCTCCAACCAAAAACTCCGATTAAGTATTCGCCGACAGGAAAATTCTGATTTTTGCTTTCTGTTATCCTGGAATATTATGATTACGCAATGATATTGTCATATATAAGAAATTTAGGAGCACCTTGCCCTGTATTTTGTTAGCACAGGTTTGTACATTAACCCTCTATTGCATTCTATTCCCATTTGGGAACCAAGTGCATCAAAACATCTCTATTCCTTCAAATTGCATTTTTAAAGCTTGGTGTGACCATTGTCTAAAGATACAGACAATGGTGTGACCGTAGTTCCCTCTCGGGAACGTTGTTTAATAAGTTCGACTACTAACTTGTAGGTGGCAGGGCATTACATAGTTGGTAACTATTTAAATAGGAGAACGTGTCATGGACGTTTGAGGTTATCCATTATCACGTTTTTGATGGGGTTGTTATTGTCATTTAGAAACCTATTTTTGCGTTGAAAAAATAGTTTTGGGTGAATTATAACCTGCTTATGGTAAGTACTTACTCTTTTTTATTACTTTATGAGTACTCATCTACTAAATTTGATTTTAGATAATCGTACCCATTTGGGAACACTGTGTAAAGGCGTTGAAAACACAAAATGAATGAAACTTTGCAATCCATCACCACGAAATCCTTTTATGGGAAGAGTGACCGTTCTCATCAAATTAGAAGTATACCGAGTGATAGTGAGGATTCAATTCTTGCAGATGAAGACGATCACATTCCAGAATACCAGAATTTGGATGAAACATTGACAAATTTTGAATCTGAAGATGAACTACCTCTAAGTAACTTCATAAACGCTACATCTTCTGCAAATTCTAAAGTGCGCAAGCTAGTGTGGACAGAAAATCAAACTTCCACAGACAACGACAAGGTGAAATTTTGTGGTTCTACTGATTTACCAGAGGAAATTTTAGAACTTTGCACTCCTTATGCAATTTTCAAATTTTTTTCACGGATGAATTCATGGAGTTGATGATAGATATGACAGTGCTTTATTCGGTTCAATCCAATCCAAACCGCCCATTTGTAACAACAACCGATGAAATTCCAAAATTCATTGTCATTTTACTATGGATGTCGATTATAAAACTACCCAGCACAAGAATGTACTGGTCTGCAGACACGCGTGTTTCCCAAGTTGCGGATATTATGCCACAGATCCGTTTTCACGAAATAAAGAGAAATTTGCATTTCAATAATAATCAGCAAATGAAAAACAAAATGGAAAAAATTCAACCTGTCATCGATCACATTCAACAAGTGTGTACCAAAATTCCAATGGAAGAAAATTTGTCCTGCGATGAACAGATAGTACCCTTCAAGGGAAAAATTTCTATAAAAACCTATAATCCCAAGAAACCACATAAGTGGGGATATAAGTTGTAGGTCCTTTCAGGAGTCAGTGGTTTCTCATATGATTTTGAATTATTTACTGGCAAAGTAACTGCAGAAGAAGGGGAGCAAGATTTTGGTTCTGCAAGTAATGTTGTTTACAGGATGAGTCGAAACATTCCAAAAAATCTCCATCACAAATTGTACTTTACAGGCATTCCTTTGTTCAGTCAATTGTGACAGAATGGAATTGATTGTGTAGGCACTGTTAGAACAAACCGGTTGATGGGGTGCAGCTTTCCTACAGAAAAAAAATGGAAAGAAAGAGGTAGAGGTTCCTATACTGAAAAAATAACAACGTACAAAAATCAACAGCTAAAGGCTGTACAGTGGTATGACAATAAAGTGGTTACACTACTATCCACTTTTGCTGGTAGTCAGCCGTCACACAAGGTTCGAAGATTCTTCAAATCTGAGAACTCAAAGAAGGATATCAATCGCCCAGACATTGTAAAGGTGTACAATAAACATATGGGAGGGGTAGATCTTCTTGACTCCTTACTTGGATTATACATAATTCGTACTAGATCTAAAAAATGGTATCATAGGCTGTTTTTCCATATGATAGATGTGGTCATATGTAATGCTTGGTTGTTGTACAGACGCATTTCAGAACACCACAATCAGGACCAGCCTGATGGGTATGGAAAAATGCCTCTCTTACAGTTCAGGATTGAGTTAGCAAAAGTGCTGACTACAATAGGATCTAGTAATGTAGTGAGCAATAAGAGAGGTAGACCAAGCAATACATCTCTCGAGTCAAAATATAAAAAAAGGAAGCATAAAGAGGCTTCTCCTCCATTTGAAACCAGAACTGATGGAATTGGTCACTAGCCCCAACATTCTCAACAACGCAATCGTTGCCGATTGGACGGATGCAATGGAAAAAGTAGAATGTTTTGTTCTAAATGTAAAGTATACCTATGTTTATACGATGAAAAAAGATATTTTGTAGAGTATCATTTTTGATATTCACTGCAGTGAGAATACATATTTTAAACTATGACTGTTCTTTCTTTGTACAATGTTCCCAATTGGGAACCAAGTTTAAAAAGGCAAAGTTTTTGAAAATAATGGTTCAATAACTTTTTCACTATTTTTTATGTATTTTACAAGCCAGAATACACAGTTGAAATTTTTTTTGAAGAAAAATTCGATCTTGTGCAATAGAGGGTTAAGGGGCTAATTTTTGGAGTTGGTGATTGATGAAAATATCACCTGAAAAAATAATTGCATGCATTTGAAAAAAAGATTGAATACTTTGTGTTATTCGTTCAGAATTCTCAAACAAGTCTTAGAGGAGCCTCAGCTTCATTTCCAATTCAGGGACAAATTTTGATAAAATAATGTCAATATTATATTGTTTCTAATTGAACCCAGGTTTACAAAAAGACATATTGATAACTCGAGACATAGTACCTCATATGAAATCACATCATTTTTACGACTTCTTCAGAATATGTGATATCTTGTAGACCTCAAAATAATATTACGTTCACTCTAAGTAACGCAATATACTACTAATATGCATTTTGACAGATTTGAAGGTTCCACTTCCAAATTTTGAACCTGCTTTCTCCAGTTGAAAGTAAAAAAAACTTTTCAACAAAAAATTAAACCGACGAAATACAGAACTGAAGAGTAAAAAATAAAATAAACCTTAGTCTCAATAACTAAGCTCCTAAACTAATGTAAATAACAAATTTTGTGTCGGCGCCAAACAAAAAAGCAAATGAATTAGGTAAGGCGTAAAATCGAGTTGCGCGGTGACATTTTGATAATTTGATGATCTCCGTTGATTGTTCGTTTGGCGCCGACTCAAAATCAGTTACTTACATTAGTTTAGGAGCTTCGTTATTGAGACTAAGAAGGTTTATTTTATTTTTTTACTTTTCAGTTCCGTATTTCATCGGTTTAATTTTTTGTTATAAAGTTTTTATTTTTCAATTTTTTTGTGGTTGAAATCTACTAATTACTACCCACTTGTTTGTCGATTACTTCCAAAATACTTACGTACCCACCTTACTTTAACTATTACCAGTTAAATAATATGATTATCTACTTTTACTATTCGTTGCAATATAAATTATTTTTGTTGTTCTGGTTAGTTTATTTCGTTACTTTGTATATAATTCCATCCTCTCATAGAATATAATGATTGAGACGGATGTAGGAGAACAAAAATAATGACAATAGCGATCTGTCATTGTCAACTACATGTGTGTCAATGTTCACAAGTGAAAAATCAATTATCCCCTATTTTTCTACCCGTAAGTGTGGATAATTCCATTCGAAATCCAAATATGATCAACTATGAGGTATACCCTATCTAAAAAAGAAAGAATCATCCAAATCGAGAAACCCAGTACAAAGTTATGCCTGATAGAATCGGTTAACGGACCAGAATTCAGAGGGTGAGTGATCAATATCCTTCATTTTGCTACCCTTAGGGGTGGATTTCATGTTTTAAATTCAAATGGGACCAACTTCGAAGTACACCCTATCCACTGAAAAATTATCGGAATTGGACAGTAAAAAGTAATGCGTGGTCATACATAAAAAAAATATATACGCGTCGACTAGAGAACCTCTTTCTTTTTGGTTTCGTCGTTTAAAAACAAATTCACTTACCTAGCTACCTGCATCCCCATCATAGTTGAACCAAGAGGAATTCTCCTAGAATAAGCCCTCATATAGGGATCCACACTCAAGTAAACTGCTTCAGCAAGAAACTCTGAAAATAAAATTGTCAATCCACCTTACAATCATTCTTTTTTTTACGAATTCCTTTGAAAACTATTCGTATAGTTATTCTAATCCCAATTGCAGCAATGAAAATAAGACGACTACGAGGAGTGTTCATATGCACTGCCCGGCAAATGGAAAATTTATATACTACCAGTATTTTTACTTTCAAAGCGTTCCTGGTACAATCATAAAAAAGTTAAGTGGTGTGGCCCCTAGTTGCCCATGATTATTAGTAAAGGCGCTATCAAATATATTTGAGGAATAAAAGCTCGGCTAGCTGGATTGGACATCTGTTATCTGAAACCGTATGATTTACCCAGTTCACAATATTCCTTAATCAGTGCCGTGTGTTGGTGAGGTTAGGAATTATCCATTGAAAATAATTTTATCAATATGGCTTCTGGAGACCTTTCGAAACAAATAATAAAATTCAGTTGAGATAACATGTGTCTACTTTTACATGGGGTGATCAATTGCTATGATTGTAGGAATAAGTAACTGAAAAAATACCACTGGAAAATAATATATCGACGCCTATGTCAAGGCGGCAATTGGAAAGAGAAATTCTTCACGAAACTTTGGGATTAGTATAGTTTTCCCAATATCAATTGCAGAAGCATAAAAAAGTCTTGCGGCGAAATCCTGTGAGCAGCAGTGGCGGAGATAACTAATTTTATTCAGATATTTTAAGATTTCAAAAATACTTCATAAATAATGAAAAATGAAAAAAAAATAAAGACAAGCTTTTATTTATACAAATACATTAAGAAAGAAAATTAATTTATTTCATTATTTGATGTAGGTTACTAGAACCACACCAAGACCACACCAAGACCACAGACGCTACTGGTTTTTAATCTTTCAGAGCTATTAAAACACAATTATAACGCGTGATTTATGACCTTCCATCGTATAGACACGCCTATACAAGCATCGATGTCCGACGATTGGCCCAGACGAATCGGTTGTAGAAAAGCGACAGCTGTCACTCAGGTCCACGTTGACTATCGGCTCTCTTGATCTACCGTATGCCGACGGAAAATGTTTACGAGTGGTACAGATTATTTTTCGTTCAGTTTCTTCGCATATACGCTCGTGTTAGCGAAGTGAGTTTTTATTTGCTCCCTATAGAAACAGCTTCTGCAATTGATATTGGATAGACTATAATACTATAACTTTAAAGGAGGATTTACACACCAGTGACGTGACAGTGCCGTGACTGACCGTAATTTCAACAGCGTAATCTCATAAGGCATTTTCGGAAACCTACTCGGGTTGACACGATCCCTAACCTGCACGTTCATTTTCCTAATCCGAGCTAACTATGCACGTTCGCAAACTTTGGTGTTGCTTACTCGATCACTGACTCAGGTTCGTCTAGCATAACCCTATTCAAAAGCAGGGTCGTCAAGAGTCGCTACAGACACGATGAGATGTGTGTGTTATCTTCCAGTAAGATGAAGAAACAATACGTTTCTAAACAAAGACGAGTTTGCATCCAGAATTATGAAGGAGTAATTTCACGCTATTCCAGGGAAGGTAAAATAAGACTGATATTACCTTCGCAAATTCTTCAGTCAAAATTTTATTTCATAGATTTCCAGAGTCATTTTTTATTAGAAAGAACTGTTAGGAAAGTTGAAGTTATGTTTTATGTTATGTCTTGTGACAGAACAAGAACAAATAAGAGCAAGCTCAATATCTCAACCTGATACGTTCGTGAACTATAGTATTGGGGTGAGTGATCAGAGTGATCCGTTACGTGATCTATTGGGATCGAGTTGGTGAACCAGAGTAAGTTTCCGAAAATGCCTATATTGAAGTCTATTTGCACTGTCACTGTCACGTGTATGAACAACACCCTTCAAAATTAAATGAGCATGCAGTAGTGTTTTGATGTAAAAAGGTATAGTCTACAGCCATTTACAGTCTCCTGGAGTTCTGAAACCACACCCTTTATGGACCTGATAGAGACCATATCTACTGAAATTATTTTTTCTGTCTCTTTAATGGTGGGAATTTCCTACTGCTGAATAAATATTATTGTTATTATTATATATCTCACCTCCATCTTTTATTGCCGGCAACTCTTCTTCGATTAGCTCAAAATCTGTTGATTTTGGTAACCCATCGAAGGATTTCACCAGTTTGAAAACTTTGGCTATGACCATTTCTGTTTCTGTTGGATACACAACTGACATCAACACACCTCTATTCAGAAAATCGAATTAACGCCGGGCGCCATTAAAAAAATCCTTGTCATTATTTATCTTTCTTATTACCTAACGTGTTCGCAACCATAGGCGTACCAGACGCGTTATATTCATAAGATATTATTTTGTTGAAATAAGTTAGCGATACATGTATATTCAAAAAGGGGCTCTCATTGAAATGTACTAAATTGATAAAATGAAATGTTTCTTGTCCTGTATTGCCTACGTTGGATTTTTTTTCTATCAATGAATGAAATGAAAACTCGCAATCCGCAAACAAAAAACCTCTAGATATTTATCGCGCCCAATTTTGAGTTAAATAATCAAATTATCAGCTGTGTAAGTAAGCTTTTTTGGCAAATTAATGTCATGAAAGCGTCACATTTTTGGCTTTGGCCAAACAAGTGACAAACTCCTGCTCTCCAAAAACTGTTTGTCTTTTCTTACGTGTTTTTACCTCCTGAACACGATTCCGTTTCCAAATTAGAGCCCATTTTTCTTATAGTAGGTACACGTGATTTTCAAGCACTCTTGCTCGCGCAAAAATCACTTAAAATACCTCCTTCTTTCAACCAGCATAAACTACGAACCCTAAATCAATCATTTTCGCTATAATTTCGTATAAAATATAGCCGGTTGTATCGAAAAAATTCTCCTTCTTCAACACGTACATCCTAACCTCTTCTCGCATCACCAAGCATACAATTGAAGAAAGATTTTTTCGATAAAACTGGCTGTATTTTTTACGAAATTGTACCGAAAATGAGTGATTTAGGCTGGTTAAAAGAAGAAGGCATTTTGAGTAATTTTTGCGCGAGAAAAGGTGCTCGAAAATTACGTGTTTAGAAGAAAAAAGGGCTGGCTCTAAGTCGAAAACGGTATGAGACCGCCGCGTTTATCCGGATTCGTGTTCAGGAGGCGGGAGATTATTCCAAATACTGGTAGAATTAAAATATAAACTTCAGGATGTCTAAAGAATCAAAATAAATGTTGGTAAGAAAAGACAAACAGCTATTTTCGGAGAGCAGGAGTGCTCTTAACGGATATTTATTTTTGACAATTCAACTCATGTATGAAAAATCGCATATGCCACAGTGCAATTGTCAGTTTGACAGCGGCAAAAGTTAGCTGCAACTTTTACAGCGACAAATGCACTAGTGGTTTTTTCACTCATTCATTTGTTTATCAATTATCGCGGTGTTGGTTGCCAAAATAAATAAAGTTTGCATTGATATGTTTCTAAATTTCTTATTCATCAAATTGTCCTGCCGAATTACACTCGATGTTTGTATTGATGTCGGCTAAATTTGAGTTGTTCAAATTCTAAACTGTTTCCTTTAGCAATTTGACTCGAAAAACTGTCAACCTAAAAACGCTCCACCTTCGGTGTTGCGTTTTTAATAGTTGACAGTTTTTCTCGTCTAATTGCTAGGCAACAGTTTCTCATTAAACAACCCAAATTTACCGGATGAAATACAAACCTCTCGTGCAATTATAAGTGAAAAACAAAAATGGCATATGGGCCTCTCGTGTAATATTATTTAGGGCCCAAGTTTCCCAATACGGGACCATTTTTATTGATGAAAGATAAGCCACAACCAATAATCTCCTTTGGTGGTCAATCCCTTATGCATTCCCTCTTTGTTAAAATGTGTCTTTAATGTTGGAAGTTTCCTACTGATGAATTAATATTATTATATTATATTTCACCCCCATCTGTTACTGCCGGCAACTCTTTTTCGATTAGCTCAAAATCTATTGATTTTGGCAACCCATCGAACTGTTTCACAAGTTTAAAAACTTTGGCGGTCGCCATTTCTGTTTCGTTCTGACATTTCGTTCACACTTCAACATACCTAAGATGTATAAAAACCCTGGTGCTTGTACTTATACCTGTAGAAGTTTGGGATCGACTTGGCGACACTTGGCCTACTTGATAATAGAGATTACTAGCGTGTCAGATGGCGCCAATTTCGATTTAGTTTCAATTCAGTAACAGGGTATATTTATTTACTCAGATTTCTTTTTGAGGCTAACTGTGCGCGAGTTCTAATTCTAGCTTTGCTATTGGTTTAAAAGAGACATCTGTCAAACTTCACCCATAGCAAAGCTAAAATTAGAAGCCCTCGAACATTGCACAAAGAAAGCACTGTCGTGTTGTTTTTCGTATTTTGTACGATTTGAATTTGAGGTTAAGTGCATTTTGACAGACGGAGAATTGGAAATGAAATTGTCATTAAATTGCAGAAAATATAAAATTCAATGCATACAATATAATGAATTATGGAAATATCATTATCAGTCAATTCGTCAAGATTTGTACTTGCTTTTGGTACTAAATACAGGCGAAAATTCGAATCTGCGGCTTTATACTGTACACACAAAATGCAAATGTGGCCCATTCTACTAAAAGTATCCTTACACACTACACTACCTGGAAATAAATAATTCCTCACGCACTAATGAATTGATAAACGAGTGGTTTTTTTACAGAACAAAATCAGTAATGAGCTAAGCAAGATTTCATATCAAAGAGATGAAAAACGCATAGATACCGACAAAACACTGAAAATAATTTCATATAAGATGCTGCAGATGTCAGAAATTAAGTTCTGACATCAAGCGAGAATATAGACAAGCATTTTTGGACGGCGCCATCTACCACAGAGAGAGAAGCTCTGTTGAAGTAACAGGTGGTGTCCCCTCAAAAATCTAAACAATATCGAATCAGTTCATTCACCAGGGTTTTTAGACATCTTAAACATACCTCTGATACTCATAGAATCTAATTACCATTAGACGTCATTACAATAGTTGCGGGTTGGAAGGCTGTGTATACGTCGTTGTCGAATAGAACAGAATCTTGTATTTCTTATAAAATTTATTCAGTAAATTGCAAAGCGCTTTCGGCCGGAGCCATCATCAGTGCTTATCTGTCATAGACGAATGTAGGCAAAAGCCTCGGGCGGCAAAATCTAAGGGCGGCAATTCGGCTAAATAAACCGTGCTAACGACCTCTTCTTTCTAATGCCGCGAGTCGGCTCCAATTCATGTTTAATGCGTGATTCTCTTTCGCTACTCTTTTGCTATTAGCGATAGCGGCTAGCTTAAAAAGTCCGAGTATCACAGGTGGCTTAGCGGTAACGGTAAGTATCAAAAACAAAGAGAGTAAATATAGAGAAATGTTTTTATTGCTTTTTTTATTCGAGAAAGGCTTAAAAGTCGTCTGTCGGAAGCCGCAAAAAATGAAAATTAATATAAATATGTCTCGATTTTGTAAAATGGGCCATTCTAGTTTGTTCTGCAAATCAGATTAGTTGATTAGATAGTTATAAATTTCCCAATATCAATTGCAGAAGCATAAAAAAGTCTTTCGGCGAAATCCTGTGAGCAGCAGTGGCGGAGATAACTAATTTTATTTAGATATTTTAAGATTTTAAAAATACTTCATAAATAATGAAAAATGAAAAAAAATTAAAGACAAGCTTTTATTCATACAAATACATTAAGAAAAAAACTAGGATATCCTACAAAACTAGAATATCCTAAAACGTATTTCGATCGGCACACACCAAGACCACAGACGCTACTGGTTTTTAATCTTCCAGAGCTATTAAAACACAAATATAACGCGTGATTTATGACCTCCCATCGTATAGCCACACCTGCAAGCATTGATGTCCGACTTGATTGGCCCAGACGAATCAGTTGTAGAATAGACAGCAGTCACTCAGGTCCACGTTGACTATCGGCTCTTTTGATCTACCGTTTGCCGACGGCGAATGTTTACGAGTAGTACAGATTATTTTTCGTTCCGTTTCTTCGCATATACGCTCGTGTTAGCGAAGTGAGTTTTTATTTGCTCCCTATAGAAACAGCTTCTGCAATTGATATTGGATGGACTATAGTTAGTGAGGTGAATATTTCAGTGTAAAAAATTGTAAGTAGTGTAACTAAAACTAAATACGGTATATTTTTACTATTCTACGCTTAATTCTAATTAAAATTTCTGAAACATGTTCTATATCAAAACTCAGTAGCTTTCGAGATATTTGACATTAAAAAAAAAATCCCATAAAAGGCAATTAACACTATGGCTAATAATTTTACCCTGCAACTACCAACTACTAATTTTGAAGTATTTTTAGGTAATTTTTTTTAAGGTCCTGTAATACATACTAATACATATTTATTTTCAACAAATGTTGTACAGGCTGTTCAAAAAATGTAATCCAATTTGTTGGTAAAGACAGATGTAAAACAATGTTTTTCTTAAATAGATCATTATGTAACATATCCTATATCAACTCAGTTGTTTTCGAGATATTTAACGTTTATTTTTTTTTCCAAAAACGTAAATAAGATTGCTAACAATATGACATTTCCTATTTTAAGGAAAAGGGCAAAAAAAGAAAACGATTGTCAGGTCATCAGTTCCGCCAACAAAGATGGCAGAAAATGGGAGAAAAGGAAAAATTAGCTGATTCTTTGAAAAAATATTTGAGACTGTCAGAAATAAGTGTTCTTCCTGAACTTGAAAATACCGACGATGCTCACCCTAGTTGTTCCTCAGCCCCAAGTTCCTCATTTGTTTCTGATTGTAATAATATAAATAGTACCCAGGAACATCATTACTATTTTCTAACTCCACTGTAATATCTGATGACCCTGGAGAGTGGTCCGAAATAATTATATCCGCAGATGCAAGATTTTGAACGGAAAAACGACCCCATCAAATTACGAATTGGATCTATCCAGTAAATTCACAAGGCCGAAAGTTTTCTGCCAGATGTTTTTATCGTATCCTCACCAATGGAGAGAAAGTTAAAAGGGAGTGGCTGATTTACTCAACAACAAGAGATGCGGTTTACTGTTTCTGTTGCAAACTTTTTGGTAAGTCTTTGACCAACTTGTCTAATAAGGAAACATTTGTCACTAGTGCTAAACAGACATGAAAAGAGTGACTCCCATAAAAAAAATATGGGATTTGTAAATTCATATTTTAAATAAATAAGTAGAAAAAAAACTGGTATCGTGTCATTGAAAGAATAATTTCAGCAATGCAGTTTTTATGTCGTCAATGTTTAGCTTTACGTGGTAGATCCAACAAATTATATGAAAATAATAACGGAAACTTCTTAAAATTAATAGAAACGTTCACCAAATTTGATTCTGTAATGGAGCAACATGTTCGACGCACACATAAAAATCAAAGCAGCGGCAGCGGTAGCGGTATGACAAACTATTTAGGTAATAAAATTCAAAATGAATTGATGAATTCAATCGGCTCCAAAGTAAGAACTACTATTTTAGATCTAGTGAGAAAACATTAATATTATTCTATAATCCTCGACTGTACACTGGATGTGAGTCATACGGAACAATTAAGTGTAGTTTTGAGGTTTGTTTTATTAAACGAGTTGACAAAAAAAATTAAATACGTGAACATTTCATTTTATTTTGCTCTATAGTTGATTCTACTGGTGCTAGCTTGTATAACTATGGGACAGATTTATTAGTAGAATTAAATTGAAGTATATATGATTTGCGAGGACAAGGATATGATAATGGAGCAAACATGCGTAGAATACACAGTGGATTACAAACACGAATCTTAAATATAAACCCGTGAGCATTTTTTGTTCCTTGTTCGGCGCACTCATAAAATTTAGTTATTAACGATGCTGCTAAAATTTATTTTGAGGTGTCCGGATTCTTTGACATTGTTCAAGAGATATATGTTTTTTTCCGCGTCAACCAAAAGATGGTCAATTTTGAAAACGTGTCTTACAGATTTAACTTTAAAACCACTATCTGATACACGCTGGTCCAGTAGAATAGACGCTATAAAACCTTTGAGATATCACATTGGTGAGGTTTATGATGCTCTTCTAAAAGTAATGGATGCATCTGCATCTTTAGTACATCACACCCCGCTCGATCGCTCGCAACAAAAATCCAAAACTACAATTTTTTATGCTCTGTAGTAATCTGGTACAATATTTTATTCAAAATCAATTCTCTAAGTTGAATAATGCAGAATCAAAGTATACATCTAAAAGCTTGTTTAGACAGTCTAAACAAAATAAAAAAAATTAGACTTAAGAGATGATAAGGGATATGGCGAACTTCTTGTAGACGCCAGGGAGCTGGCCGAAGAATTAGAAATTGAACCAAATTTTTTATCTTCACAAACAGTTCGTCAAAGAAAAAAGAAAAGACAGTTTGATTATGAAAGTACTGACGAACCAATAACAGACCCGAAAATGAATTACAAAGTAAAAGTATTCTTCTCTATACTAGATACGACCTTATCATCTCTTAATGAAAGATTCAAGGGGTTGGAGCAATTTAATAACATTTTTGGATTTATTTATCAAATGTTCAGCTTGAGTGAAGAAGAATTAAAAAACTCGTGTGAAAATTTATCATTTCATTTGAAAGATGAAGCACGTAAAGAATGAGATATTGATGCAAATGACTTATTTGATGAAATTATTTCTTTAAAATGCCACTTACCAGATCAAAATGAGCTAGATCCTCAGTTAATTCTTCAACATATTTTAGAGAACAATGTAATTTCAATATTTCCAAATACTGCAGTGGCAATACGAATTTTTTTAACGCTACCAGTATCTTTAGCATTTTTCCGAAAGAAAGGCAAGAAAAGAGTGCTTCCAATAGGTTATTTTGTTTTTTTTTTCTGTTATGTAACATTTTTATTATTTTGTCAGATTTATTATTGCTTTGCTTTTTGGAACGTAGTTCCTTATCGCGCGTTGCGAAAGAGGGCTAGACGGAATAAATAAGACCAAAAGTTGTAACGAGACTTTCGCTATTGTTATAAGCCGTGCGGCGTACGCGTGTTTCTCTGTCTGTCTCTCTCTCTCTCTCATAGAAAGCAAGCCAGTTATTTTCGTTTCGTCTTTCTATTTCACATTGAACAGTGTGGTGTCGCGACGATTATTTTTGTTGAGTGTATACAGGTTTTTTGTACATAATAAATAATAAAAAATAATAACAATAATGAATCCTGGCAGTGTTTCTGCATTAGTTCCGGATATTGCTGATGGAGTTAGGTAAGTAGAGATTTTATACAGACAATAATAAATGCTTATGTCGAGTCATACGCGTTATAATCTCTCCATTATTGTGTGTTTAGCAAGTGTACGCGTCATAACTTTAATAAATTTAAAAGCAAATTATATTTTAATATTACAATATCAATGCGTATGTACTAAAATTGAGCCTACTGATTAAGTTTATACATATACATTATATTTGTTAATAATAAAAAAAATATTATTATAACTTAAAAAAAAAAAATTATTACAATTCCTGCACTAATTAATCGAAAGGAACTTCGTTCCATCCGGGTGTCCCTTGACGCCTCTCAAGTTTTTTACATTCTTCGTTAATCCTTATGTCTAAGACTTGTCAAGATCTTCTAAATGTTACGGGGATGAGTAGTGAGGTATCATGCTGATTAAAATCAGTACACTTTTTTTTATTTGAGCTTTCGGAAATACTCATTTCTTTTATTTGCAAACATCAAATGATAATGATGATTTAAAATTATACATTACACATTATACGGTATATAAATAAGTAATAGCGATTATTTCAATTTTGTGTGTACACCCTTATCTGATCTATCAGTATCAAAATTAAATATAGGTATCAGCACGTATTTTAATTTTATTTATGTGTGCCCACCCATGTATAAATTTTTACAAAAAAAGGGGTAAGGGGTGTAAAATTATATTTTTCCCACAGGCGGCCGCATGGCTTGGCGCGCCCCTGGTCATAGATACAGAGAATGATCAATCAAATAGAGCTTCATGATGTTTCTCTTAGTTGGATTTATCTTATCTCACAAATGTTATTTGGTAAAATTGCCTAACTGCGAGTGTCAGATAAGATGTTTTCATTTTGTTTAGGATGTCATTGAGTCATCGTCGGTTTTTTCTGAATCATTCTAACAACAAATGCACTGTTCAACCAGTTGGAATAAATACTTTTGGGAAGATGCCGGCAGAAGAATTATGAATTTTGTTCGACTACCCCAACTCTCGTGATAGCCGAAATACTCAAAGATTGGGCATGAAATATGCGTAAAGAAAATGGCGAGGAATATAAATTGATGTGGAATTCAATGGCGGAAACTCCCCAGGAATTATACACTTCGCTAGACATAAACGAAAGGTAAATCCATTTGAAGATATTGAATTCCAAAGGGCCAGGTATGCGCGTAATGAAAAAGGCGAAACCTGCAAAGTTGTCTTTAAAAGAGAAAGAAACCCAGAAATATAATTTACCTTAACCCCGACATTAGAAGAATTTTTTTCAAATAGTGTCTGTAGAGTTAGCCTGGAGAAGAGGAGAAGGTATCTATTGTGAAATCGATTATTTCAAGAGAGAAATGAAAAACGATGGAACCTATTCTGGCAGGATCGAATACAATCCTGTATTCACAAAAACTTGCCAAGGAGGAAACCGAAAGTGCGCAGATAGTAAATGGCTCACAGATAACAATCAAAATATAAATCGTTGTCCTGTACGTATTTTCTTGAAACTTCTTAGCCATCGAGCTACACACATAATTACCGACCACCTTTTTTTCTTGACTCCAAATCCGAACTGGAAAAAAACAGGTATCTGCATGGTACAAACATTGTCCTATCGAAAAAAATGAATATTCGAATTGGATGAAAACAGGTGCAGAACGTATTGGTTTGGACGTAAAGAAAAGAAAAATCAGGAATCATTCAAGTCGCTCTACAGCCCGTTTCATAACTGGCCCAGGCTGGCGAGCAGGAATATGAACTGATGAAAATAACGGGCCACAGCAATGCATCATCTATCAAACCTTACCTCTCTCCACAACAAAATTATAAATAGGGTGTGACAGTTAGAAGAAACACAGGCTTCAACTTCAGCAGCACAGGTCATACAAGACAAGATAGAAAAGGCGATACCGACCGGAGTTTTCTATGGTGCTGGTGCAAATGTCACTAACAGTAATTACGTTTTCAATTCCAAGTAATCAATTATTATATATTTGAGTTCTTGTTGTTTATGAGTAATTCGTGTTTGTAAAAAGTAAGTTGAATTAAATGTGGATAAACTTATTTGAATGATTGACTTGTTTTCACATTAGTGAAAGTGACAAATATGACCGGAATCTTACCGAATGATTTTGTGGTGTTCACGAAATAATCTTCCTAAATATCACTCGACTATGACAAAAAGAGACTGTTATTTTCTTCAATTTATCTCGAGCAACCTGTATCTTGAGACAATTCAATTCCACCTTATGAACATTAATAATCAAAGAATAACCCCCTCGAGCTAAAGCTCGCGATCTAGGGCTTTATTCAGATTATTAATGTTCATATGGTCTCATCAAATTGTCTCCAAATACAAGGTACATTCGATAGAATTACGACGATTATTTTTTGGCATTTCTAGAAACCAATGGAAAGTTTCAAGTCAAATCATTCATGTACGTTTTGGCTAATCAAAACATCATTATAGTGGGTGGGAATATTCTGCCTAGAAAATTGCCGCGGGAATAATTTGAGGTATTTTGTTTTTATTGTCTGACAACGTATATTTCTAATTTGACGTCTGTCATCAATTCGCATGAAAAGTGAGAAATGAATCAAAACCGGTTTAGTACATTGTATCATTGTGCGAGGAAATGTGTTTATGGTCGTAACATCAAAAAATAATCCATAGAATACCACACGAGAGTTCAATAAAGTAGAAAATAATTCTCCAGATTTCTTTCTCAAACTTGTTGCCATTTGGCAATAGCCACTCGAGCCTATGGTATTACCTGTCACCATATCCTCCTAGTATTAAAATTTCAATTCTTTGACGCTCTGTTAAATGTACCTACTGACAGTAAATCACGACGTACCTACTGACAGTAAAACCTACTTGATTTTACGAAATGAAACCGATATTCATATCATGTTTATCAGTACAAAAACAGCAAACACTTTTAAACTTTAACAAATACCAAGTGGCCCATTTTAATTTCTCTTTATGTTATTATCAACGGTTGCAATAAAAATATTTTTCCTAATTTCTTAAAATTAATGGTCAATATTGGCCATTAACAGTTTGTATGCTGCATCGGCAATAAAAAACTGTAACAGAAATTTGTAAAATATACGGGTAGTCATAAACATATTGTTCGTATATCTCAGAATCTGTACATTTGGCAACGTCGAAAATATATAATTTAAAATCGCTGGTCCATCTAATATACATAACCAAAATTTTGTTATTGTATCTTACGGGGTGTCAAAGATATCTTCATGTTTCCATACTTTACGCGCGCACTGTATGTATAATCTTTGATATTTTTCCGCCAACATTGTTACCACTCGACCAAATTTCTTTTAAAAAATATCCCTCCAGCTTTTGGTCTCGTGAATTTCTACAGCAATATTGACACAAAACTGTCAAAATATACTCACCAAGATATCCATCACTACTGATTATACAATACAACAGATTTGTGACTCATGAGTGCTAGGGTTTGGGTGGTGTCGACATCTATGATTTATATTTCAAAGTGACAAGATGGTGCCGCATTTAGCGTCCTCTAGTGGTAAAGCTGATTCCAAATTTTCTTCTTAATAATTCAAAGATGTAGCTTCAATCAATGTAACATACAAACAACGACCGAACAAACCACTTATGACGTTTTTGACATTGACTTAAGAGTTTGATTTCCACTTCCTGAGTTGGACCTTTAAACGATTTTTACCCATATTTCACAACTAAAATGCCGAAAGTAAAGCAAAACAGAAAACGTAAACACGACACCAAAACCGGCGATGATGTGGAGTACGAGATAGATGTGCCCAAAACTAAATTTCGACCTTTCGATGAAGCAGCTCAAGCTGAGGAAGAACATTTATCACACATTCTCTTCGGAGGTTCGACGAGTTTCTTGCAGTGTCTCGAAGAAGCCGAGCAAGAGGCAGGCCCCTCGCAATCTAATAGCGATTCCGGAGTTGGCGAGGATGACAGCAGTGACAGTGAAACGAATACCCGGAAACCTGCTTGGACAGACGAAGACGATGATGGTATCGAAGTGGGGCAAGCCCTCGACGCCCAAGGACGCAGATTACCTTCCGGAGGAATCAACACTCGTACTAACAAATATTCAAACTTGCTCAAGCAGAAATTCCAGTCAGTCGTGGGTACCCCGAAATGGGCATCTCTGAACAAACGTAAACGTTCCGAGTCAGACTCTGACGAAGAAATATTGCATAGATGTGGGTTCATCAGTAAAACCACCAACGCCCTCGTACCCTCTAACCTGTTAGAGTTCAAGAAAGTTAAAGACCTGAATTGCGAAACTTACTCCGAAGGCCCCCATATCAATGCAATAGAATTCCATCCCACGTCGAGTGTTGCCTTAGTCGCAGGCAATAGCGGTATTGCTACCCTATTCGCAGTCGACGGAAAACGCAATAACAAGCTGCACAGTGTTGCCTTCGACAGATATCCGATCATTTGTGCAAAATTCACGAAGAACGGAAATGAAGCCATTCTAGGCTCTAGGAGATCTCACATTTTCAGCTACGATTTGCTTGCCGCTAAGCATATGAGGATCAGATTGCCTGAGGGGTTGACGCAGTTCAAGAATTTTGTCGTTTCGCCGGACAATCAATTCATCGCAGCAGCAGGGAAGTGGGGAGAGGTGCATCTACTTTCTTCAGGTTCGAAAGAGAGAATTGGGCTTTTAAAACAAGACTCGGAGGTTTCAGCACTTGCTTATAGTCCATCAGGTAAGCATTTCATATAACTGATTGAGGAAAATAAAAGGATCTGCTTTGAATTGGGTTAGATCTTACCTGGCTGATCGTAGTCAGCTGGTCAGTGTGAATGGAATAAATTCTGATAGAAAATGTTAATCCATTGTGATACCACAAGGCTCTGTGTTGGGACCCTTTTTGTTTCTAGTTTTTATAAATGATCTTCCGAAATGTTGAACAAAAGCTTCCATTACTGTTATCTGCTGCTGATGTCACTAATATATTGATCTCTGCAGGTACTATGTTTAAAACGATTCACAGAGCTCAGGAAGTAACAGTGCAAATTTCTGAGTGGTGTTCTCTAAATGGCCTACTGATAAATCTCAAATGATCAACTTTATTACTAAAAATTCAACAAATATAAATGAATATAACAAATACAAATATAAATGAAGGCTATTTGGTTAAATTAAGTAATTAAACTATTCATCAAGTAAATTGTACTAGGTTCTTAGGGGTTCATATTACCTGGAAGTACCATGTTAATAATGTTAGACTTAAGCTTATTAAACAACTGGTGCGAAGTTAGCCACATCCACAAGTACACTGAGAAAAATAAAATCTCGATTATATTTCCGTTTTTCACATGGATTTTTATTCTGTTGGGGGCGTGAATATACTGAGATTTCCAGTTTCAACTGAAAGTGAGAAAATTTTATCAGACTGATAAATAAGTTCGATTTGAAAAAGTGGAATGGTGTTGACGTTATTTAAAAAAATTCACAGATGCCTCAAATGGCTTTGTACACCTTTGTGCTTCTCATATGTTATTGTTATTTATAAGTCTTTTCATCACTGATATGGCACCAGAATTTGCCACGCCGTCAAAGGGGGTGAAATTGGGGTTGATTAATTTGATTGAAAATAAGGAATATAGGCTTAACTTTTTTGCTTTATTTTTTATTCTTATGTTTTTTGCAGAGGCCACAAATGGTTTTTTTTAATATGTTATTGATATTGGTCTTCTATTCACCACTGATGAGACACCAGAATTCGCAAGGCCGTCAAAGGGGGTGAAAATGGTGAAAATGATGATTAAATCCTACAAAGCATGTAATCGGGTTTCAATTAGGGTGTTGGGATCATACAAAAAACAACAATTCAAAGAAGACATTTCAAGTGGAATTCCTAGGGTTTCAGCCTTTTATTGTTTTGTATATATTATTTTGAGGGAAATATGTGATATCTGCTTAATCAAAATTTGAGAAATACCAGCTGTCTTCGAAAACAAATGCAATTGTTACAAAATGTTCATTAATTGTTCCAAGGAAGATAGTTTAATCAACTTTGGTTCTTATTATATCCAGAAAGTTCAACTAATATTTTTTTGGTGACGTTTAGAATTTTAATAGATTCATCTTTAAGGTTTTACGGTTGAAAATGAGTTAGAAAAGAAATAAATGCCACATGTATTCAATCATTCACAGTGAATTTACAATATTAAGAAGTTGTGGCTTCTTAAGTAGTATTTCCGTGTTTGATGCAATCAAAATTGATGAATGAACATAGTAGATACCTATAATATTTGTACATTAATTTTAGAGCATCAAACTCGGAAATACTATTTTGTGAGTGTTCTTATAGTTATTCAATCAACAAGTGGCGATTAAATGAAGAGATATTTTAAGCGAGATCATTAAATGGCCATTTTAATATCGAGGTTGATTACTAAAAAATTCCGTCGACCTGTTCCTGTGGTCAACATGAACTTACAATATTTGGATTTTAAAATACATAAATTTTACAGGGCGAAGGTAATATGATTTGACATTTGAATAATATTCCAATTCGTGTATGTTTAGTTGCCTATACCACAATTATACATCAATGGACCGTTTACAGATTATTAATGGTCGATTTCGGTATATGTTTGGTTGCATATATCACAATTATGCATTAAAGAAATTGAAGGTTAATGGGGTCATTAACGATCGATTTTGTGTAGCTTAAACAGACTTCGTTAATACAAGGTAGCGGAAAATATTTTAAATTCACTCTATGATTCAATACATGTTGCTTCTATTTTACATTTTCAACACAAGGAAAATCATTGTTACAGAGCTTTGAAGATGAGTTTGTTAAAATTCAACATATCGGATCACTCAACTTACTGAAAATTTGATTCTTACACTTCAATATTTTTAGGAAATTTACTGTTTGGCCACAGTGACACTGGCGTAGTGACGATCTGGGACATGAATATGCGTCGTGTGAAACACAAATTCAGGACGAAGGCTGTCTCAAGGCACCACCTTGGCGATATCGTCCTCCAACCAATTTATGGCAGCCGGTTCTGCAAGGAGTTGTCAACCTCTACGGCATGGAAGGCGTCCTTCAGTCCAACTTACGAAGCCAAGAAAGACAATAATGAACCTCACGACGAAGTCAAAGATTTGAAATTCAATCCGTCTTCGGAAATTTTGGCTTTCTTCTGCGAAATACAAAAGCGCTGTTAAATTGTTCCACATTGGCTCCGGTACGGTTTTCAATAATTTCCCGAATTTCCAAACGAAAATGGGGCACATTAATGTGCTGAACTTTTAAGCCTAGTAGCGGTATATTTCTTTCGGGAATAGGAAGTCTGTTGTGTCATTGTATAGGCTCAAACACTTCAAGAACTATTAAAAGTAACTGTAGGTTTACTCGTTTTTTGGAGAAAATGTTGAATATGTGTTTAGAATATTTGTGAAAAGTTAGTTATATTGGATTCTTGGAAAGTATTCTTAGGACAAATGTAATGGCATTATACACATTCATGTACAGGTTAATAATAATGTTAAACATAATTTTTATGATAATTACAATGAACTTTTTGTCAGCCCACTTTTTACCATCGTTGCATTAAATTTTTTTTTGACTTTTCTGCACCAATTGCGAACAATAATTTAAGTATTATAAGAGACGGGATAGTTCAAGATATCTAGTGAATATTTTCTATTTGCCTATAGTTTATCAGTTTCAGTGTTACCAGCAATTATAAATATATTTTTTGACGAATTCTGTTTTCCTTCTTTGTGACCAGTTATTTTAGTTGGTAGTTTATACAGGAGAATTCCAAAGATTAAACTTGAAGTATTTTTGTTTTTTTATTTAAACTGCATAATTAAATATTTTACACTACTGATGTGACTTTCATTTACACTACTGCTGTAAGTTTAATCATCGATAAAAAATAGTAAGCTCAGCATTGTGATATTCTTGGAGCAAAATCCGTCATTGAAAAAACCTATAGAAAGAGCTCTGAAAAGCTCAAATCTTTCAAATACATTCAATTATAGGAAAATATCGCATAATGAATGTGGCAGTTGCATCGGTTTTTTATACATATAATGAAAGTGAAAATTCAAATCGGAAGTTGATTCAAAATAGAAGGAATATCCGGTTTTCTCATAACAATTGGCAATAATATAAATAAATAAAATATTTGGTTTGCTCATAAAGATTATCACTTAGAGAGTTCCAACAAAAAAATTCAATATCATTCGAAATTGAAAATACCAGTTTTTCATCACATTTAAAACGTCTCCTAGCGCCTCTAATGGACGTATGCATCGTTACTTCACAAACTTTTACCGCTAGTTGCTTCGAACTGTCAACTATAATTTCATATGTTGTACTGATATCAAAGAATTTCCAATAGTTACTGAAACATCACATTAAAAGTGTGGTTGAATTTATGTTTGGGTTGTAAGAAATAGTATTGTCCATCAATATTCCCGAAACAACCACAATTGGCGCTAGTGTTTCGGTGAAGTTATTCAAGTGAAGGTCAAATCGAGTTTAAATTGGGAGTACCTTTAAATTTGAAAACTGTCATAAAATTTTGGGATTTAAGAAATTATTTTCACAAAATGTAATCTTAGTTTAAAGAAATTCCACTTCGAACCTGTGCAATAAATGATTCATCTATTGTTGAAACCTTTAACATTAGTGCAGTTTCCTTTTCTCTATATGTTAGTGACGCCTATTATTTCCACTATGAGCCTATTACTGGTGTTTTGAAGAAGTGGGATGATTGGGAATATGCCTTTTCAGGACTCGTTTCACCATGAATTCAATTTTTATTTTTTTAGTCTATATACCTACTGTGGAGTTCAAATTGTTGTTGAGTGTGGTTTGTGTTGTTTATAGTATCACATAATTGATTTCGAAGAGTTTTATAATAGACTGATTAATAATAGAAATAATTGAATGATCGAAAGGTTCCATAACATTTTGTTAAATCCGTAGGTTACCCATATATATATACATATCGAGAAACGCAACATAAAACTATCGTATATGATAGTCAACATTTTCAAAATAGTGTGAGTAAAATATTGTTCCAAATTAACAAAACAGTTTTCTAGATTGAAAACGGAAACATTCTCAATTGAATATTGATAGAAAGATTTTTCTGTGAATTGAAAATCCACGATTAAAATGAAGTTATTTTTTGTGAATGTCTAACAGAAAACACACTTCCCCGGCTAAAGCCCTGGACATTGAACTACATCTGATAGATATTCTGAAAAGGCCCTAACTCAAAAAAAATCTGAAATTGAAAATTTGCATTTTCATTCAGATAGTTATTTGATTTTCTATTCAGTCTTAATTAGAACTCATAAAGATGAATGAGGCAAGAAGAATGTTTTCCAAAGAAGTACTCACCAGAAATCATTCATAACATTGACGCAGGAAAGACATCGCATTCACTAGGTCTTCAATACATTTTTGTCGACGAAAATCTATTTCACGCTTCCACGATCATCAGGAAGACCGGAAGAAATGGGAAACACATTTTCAAGAAGCAATCTCACTTTGCAAAGATGGAAAAAGTTAGAATCATTTCTTTTGGAGAGACACTTTGAAATTAGTGTTTTCTGACATTAAAACCTGTCATGGGGTATGGATTGATTTGTTGAAAATATAAACAGGATGTTCATAAAATCAGATGTGGAATCATCTGCGACTGAAAGATAAACCTTAGTCACTATCTTCCATCGTCAAGATAACCTCTTGTGGGGTATTCATGTTGAAAAGGGAAACATTCTCAATTGAATATTGATAGAAAGAATTTTTTCTGTGAATTGAAAAATCCACGATTAAAATGAAGTTATTTTTTGTGAATGTCAACAGAAAACAACTACTTCTCCGGCTAAAGCCACGCTGGACATTGAACTACATCTGATAGATATTCTGAAAAGGCCTAACTCAAAGAAAAAATCTGAAATTGAAAATTTGCATTTTCATTCAGATAGTTATTTGATTTTCTATTCCAGTCTTAATTAAGAACTCATAAAGATGAATGAGGCAAAGAAGAATGTTTTCCAAAGGGGTACTCACCAGAAATCATTCATAACATTGACGCAGGAAAGACATCGCATTCACTAGGTCTTCAATACATTTTGTCGACGAAAATCTATTTCACCTTCCACGATCATCAGGAAGACCGGAAGAAATGGAAACACATTTTCAAGAAGCAATCTCACTTTGCAAAGATGGAAAAAGTTAGAATCATTTCTTTTGGAGAGACACTTTGAAATTAGTGTTTTCTGACATTAAAACCTGTCATGGGGTATGGATTGATTTGTTGAAAATATAAACAGGATGTTCATAAAATCAGATGTGGAATCATCTGCGACTGAAAGATAAACCTTAGTCACTATCTTCCATCGTCAAGATAACCTCTTGTGGGGTATTCATGTTGAAAAGGGAAACATCCTCAATTGAATATTGATAGAAGATTTTCTGTGAATTGAAAAATCACGATTAAAATGAAGTTATTTTTTTTGTGAATGTCTAACGAAAACAACTCTTCCGGCTAAAGTAGTTGTTTTCTGTAATTCACAAAACAACTTCATTTATCGTAATTTCAATTAGAAAAATTTTTCATCAAATTATGATTTCTTTCAAAAACTTGTTATGAAAAATGCTTTTCTTTCTGCAGTAATTCCACATTTTTATAAATCTATTTACAATAACAAATCAATCCATCAGTACATTTCAATGTGAAACAATTTCAAGTGTCTCTCAAAAAAGTTCCGAACTTTCTCTTTAAGAAATGCTTAAATGTGTTTCCATTTCCGGTCTACGATGATCTGAAGCGTGTTCAAGAAAGAATAACTTTGAAACTGATCGATCCTTGCTCGTATTGAACTGTTCAGTGAATTGAAACATCTTCTTGACTCATTCATTTTTATATTTTAATAAGGCGATGAAAATCAAAATAACATCTGAATGAAAATAATTTCAGTACTAATCAGAACTTTCGAATAGTCTATCAGATTGATTCAATTCTATGAACGAATTTGTTCTGTCAGACAAAACTGAAAAACTGTCGGATTCTAATTAGAACATCTCAATATTCATGAATGCTTTCCTTATCAACTGAAAATTATCTTAACGATGGAAATAATGACAATATCTTTCGAGTCAGCGATTCCACATCTGATTATAACATCTGTTATATTTCAACAATTTTCTAGATATTCAATAAAACATTGTAAATGACCAAAAAAAGTAACACGCACTATATCTGAATGAAGGTAATTTGAATGAATTGGGTTCATCAGTTGTTACCTATCTTTTATTCATCGGGCGGTAGCAATGAATTCCTTTTTTTGTAATCAATCCTGGCGAATTGTTTTCCGGTATAGGAATATACTCGAAAATAAAAATAAAAAATATATTTCAAACAAAAGAGTCATATAGACTGAAACTATGATATCTTAACAAAGAAAAATTGTTGGTTTTGAAATAGTGAGGGAAAAAATCCGGAAAAACGTTTTTTTAATATGCCCCATATACACCCTAATTTTACTATTATCAATGAATTATAATTGAACATGTTTATGAGTTCTGATTAAGATGTCTAGAAACCCCGGTGTATGCACTCATATCTGAAAATGTGTGGGATCAAACGTGCAACAATATGGCATGCTTGATTTCTTAGATCACGACCTGTTTCGAATGATTGCTGAGTAGAAAGTCAGCACCAAAGAGCAACTCTAGAAATGTATTCAGACAATGTTCAGTCCGCTCCGAAATCGTCAAAGATGTGGAAGAAGTAGATTCGGCAATTCGTATCTCCTGAAGTAATTGGGAGCACAAAGTTTGTGCTCAGTGGGGATTGTGCAAGTAGGTAACCAAAATTGTGAAAATCGTTGGAACTATACATTTACCCAAAATCAAACTATATATATCACGACGAAACTTTTTAGGACCTGGGGATCTATTCTCGAATGTCGACCAAAATTTGTCGAATTCGGCATTTGTCGATGAAAATTGTCACAAAACTTGAAATTGTGGTATTCTCTATCGGTTCCGACATCCAAGTCGTATGAGACGAAAATCGGCAACACCGAACTAACGATTCTCGAATGTGTTTCTGTGCCAGTTTGTTTGAACACGGTTAGAAGTTTCGCTTTACGGTTTTACAACATTTTATTTGATAATTCAAATATGAGTACCTTAATTTAACCTGGTTGGTAGGTACTCAAAAGTGTTGATAACGCACTTTTCTTCAAGAGATATTGAGGAAGCCCGATGATCCTGTTCACAAATTTTCGGGATATCAATCAATCTCTAGTAATTCCTGGTTAATTGGATGTTTTGATAAACTTTCTATCAGATAAAAGTCTGAACGCATTTCTATATACCTTGCCTTTCTCGGGCCGTTGATAGTTCCCAAATTTCCAATCGCTATCAATAAAGCTGTCATTTTCTAACCTATGAAATTGATAAAGAAATGTGTCAGAATGTCATCTCGCATTCGACATAAAATTGTTGACTGCTCTAGACCACTCTACAATTTGTCTATTGAAAATTTTCGAATGCGACATTTGAGAATGAGACATTGCGTTTTCGGTCGAAAATGTAGAAATCTCTCATGCGACACAATATCAAAGAGTAGAGTACAATAATCTTTGACAATATGTCCCGTTTGAGAATAGACTTCGATTTGAACTCAGAACAGTACTTCGAAAATGGAATATATTATACGTCAACACATTCTAAGCTCTGTCGTTAATTCATTTGAAGTGCAAACAAAATCCTTAGAATTAGTTATGGAAAATTATTGGAGAAAAGTCCCACTTATTGATTGTTTAAACTTTTTAAAATGTGTTATAGTAGCAATTTCACTCACCTGCATTGGTTCGGCAAAAATCGACAGCCTGTGACTGACCACACACATACAAACGATTCATTTCAATGAATACAAAACATTGGTAATTATAACTGAGTTTTGCAGAAATAACAATTCACAAATCATAACCTCAATCGGATTGAAAATATTCAAATTTTCAATTGGTTGGAAGTTTCATAAGTATTCCGCATCAGTGTGCAGGTTGTCTAAGGTTGCGAATGCATTTTGTAATGGCCAAACAGATCCAATTCGTTGAACTATGTCAATTTGTCACCATCTATTGTGAAAAAATTTGAGTAGACGCGAGAATCTCTACTAAAAGTCTAAACAAAATCGAATCAGTGCATACACCAGGGTTTCTAGGCATCTTAGTTCTGATCAATACATTTTCATCCTTACTTTGTCTTATTTCGACTAAAAACAGTTTTTTTGACATTTTACGAACTCTTAGAAACTAAACATACAAAATTATTTGAACTCACACTTTTTCTAATGACCCATCCTACATAATAAAATTTCAGCCAATTTGACCGAGAGCCAATTTCCCATATGTTTTCGTGCGGGGTTCTTTCATGAATATTTACTGAGGAGCGACATCTTTTGATGACCATCAAAATAGTAAAAAGGGGAACTCTCCGGATGAGCGCCATATAGCTCCAGCTCTCAGATCAGGGTTTACTTATTGATCTGAGCTCCAGCTTCAAACTAAGACAACAGCGTTATGAATGAGCGCCATCTGATGAGTATAAATTGCTTGAAATTTCATTGGGCACCGACAATAAATTCATTGTTTTGAGTGATTCTTGTTATCCAAGGCATCTTTTTAAATACTTCACAGCTGCTCCGAAGCGAGAAAAGTTTTTCTCTGTTGTAAAACTATCTCTAGACTAACCATTCAACACAAACAATTATAAAATAAAAAATGAAAAAGAAAGATGCAGGTGAAAATATGAAGTGTTGCAAGATGATGAAAATCAGTCAAATAGGGATTTAGTTTTTTCAGTTCGATGCTCAAAATTGCATTTTTTTTAAATAATATCTCAAATCCCCAAGTTTGGTCGGAATTTTCAAATTTTAAGATCTCCTCAATTCAAACTCGATTAGACCTTCATTTTAAAAACTTCCCCCAAATATTAGCGCCAATTGTGGTTGTTCCAGGAATATTGATAGACAATACTATTTCCCAAATCCCAAACATAAATTCAACCTCACTTTTAATTTGATGTTTCAGTTACAATTGAAATACAAATTTTAGTACAATTTATAAACGATGACTGATTAAATTATATAGTTGACAGTTCGAAGCAACTAGTGGTAAAAGTTTAAACTTTGTGACGTAATGATTCATACGTCCATCAGAGGCGGTAGGACTGGTAGGAGGTAGGAGTACGTTCTTGAATGTGATGACAAAAATTGGCGTCAAAATTTTCAATTACGAAAAACATTTCGATTTCTAAGTTTTTTGCTGATCTTTCTAGGTGGCAATTAATCTATATGTGCAAATCAAAATATTCTATAAAAAGGGCACATTGTAGGCCCCATGAAGTGCTGCCTTGAATGCACCAAGAGGGAGCAAAGGCAAAAAATAAATAATATAAGATACCTAACCTGTAATTAATTTGAAAATTACCAATGTGCCAATGTGTTTAAACAAGTAATTAGGCAATCCATAACACGTGACCCAATATGGCGGTTTGTTGGCACACACACCGATAATCGCCATAAGAATATCATTGTCAGTGTGTACCTTTGGCTTGTAAAAATGTATTTTTGGTTATTTTCGGAGCTTTTGTGTTGTTAATTAATAATATTCAGATGGAGAGTGATTACCTGAAGACACTATTGTTGAAAAGCAGAGGCTTTGGTGAACGGTATGCTTGAAAATACATCCCCATCTTTTGTTTACATTTTATCAATGTATTTGTTACAGGTATAAAATGAAGTTGAGGATTGATCAGTGATTTAGATCCTTTTTACACTGAATATTTCTGAACTGAATTGTTCAATTGTTGGTGCTCCTCCTGTTACGAATATGGATATTATTTCGTATTTGCTTTTTACTCAGCTTTCCCAAATGCAGATGAAGCCCTATACAAGTTTAGAATCCATACATACTTTGGATCTGGCTTCGTCGTGAAGGTGAGAACACAAATTCAGAATCATTTATATATTTTAGTTAGTCTAGTATGTTTTTTCCTAGGCAGGTTTTTTCTAATGGGCACATGTACAGTTGCAAATCCTGAGTCATCGAGTGAATTATTATAAATTAGGAATAATAATACATAAGAAGCAATTTATAGCTTCTGATCTTGTGTATTATGTTTATTGCCACATTTGTTTATTATAAGAGACATTGATTTGATGTTTAAGAATATTACTTCTCAACTTTCGTAATAGTTCTTACTAATCGACATAACTTTTTTTCAGGTCAAGTATTCACAAAAGGCAAATTAAAACCTTCAGATGTTTGGTACATAATTGAAAAGGATGAAAGCATTTGTACTGCTTACTGTACTTGTATGGCGGAAACAGTGAAGTAGGTGGTCATATTGGTGCTATATTAGAGGCAATGGCACGCAGATTTGGAAGCTGTGTGGCCAATGCAATCAGTCAAAAAATTTATTGGACGACTTGCCTCTTGCTCAGTTGTTTTAAAAAATAAAATGTTTCAAATGAATATATATAAATAAATGTTTGTTAATTTGTTGTTTTACTGATTCAGTTGATTACTCTTAATTTAATACCAATTATAAAAAAATTACACAATATTGATATTTGTTTATAGTACAATTTCGATAAATATCACGATATATCCAATTGTTACTATTAATAAATTACGATACCCTTTGAAGGTTGTAGGCGATGTGGTAACTTGATTACTCACTCGGACGTCCATCGTCTTGATGTTCTTGAAAAGGTTTTCACGATGTTTGAATGTTTGTATCTGCAATGCTCTGAATACAGTATTCACATTCAAAACATCGTGTAAACCTTTCAAATACATAAGACGATGGACATCCACAGATAATCAAATACACACCCTTCACAAGACTTGATCGAGGCTTCGATAATTGCCTGAAATATCTAAAAGGGAAGGTTGAGATTGAAAGACTATATTTCTAAATATTTTTATTTATCGAGTCACCAGAATCCTAAAGAAAATTTGTATTCCAGTAATTCAATAACCTATAAGAATGTTTTTTGAGGAGGTCGGTACATATATATGAACATTCATTTGGAGTTTTCTCTACTTTTGAAGTGGAAAATATATCAATTATATATATATATATATATGAACTTTATTTGAAATGGGACCTCCTAATGTACAATAGTTCAGATACATACAAGTAGACAAAATCATATATGTAAGAATCAAATCTAATGAAAAGATAGTCGAGGAATGTGCACCCAGGATATGTCTGCTGCAGCCTCTCTGATACTTGATTTTCGAATCCGTAAGATCTTCTAGGTTGATTGTAGCTAACATAGAGCTCTTCTCCTCCTCGATAAGTCATTTTAACTGGTCAAAAACTTATGATTTGATACTGTAGACACCGAGTGAAACCCGACTTTATCCCTGTCGTGACGAGACCCACAGTTAACTACAATGCAAATAAAGGGCATTTTTCTTCAGTTGAAGCACGAATTATAATCCTAAATTGAAAAAACTACTCAAATTCGCACAGAAAATCATAAAATAAACACTTTTACCACTATGGTCGCTTATGACGAATTACAATGTGTGCCAACAGCCCGCCATATTGCTTTCGTTTTGACAGGTCGATGGATTGCCTAATTGAAGCATATTTGGTTATATTAGGAGATCGCACGTATGATACTGATACCGTGAAGAAAATTGACGAAATAAAAAGTGGCTCAAAAACTAGGTAACTTCATAACACAATGTATATAAGATTTCTATGATATAAACTGGATCCCTTAAACTGACATTTCCACAAAACCAAGTATCTCATATGAACGAAACGATGAATATATTTAATTTCAAACCGGAGGACCATCAGTAATTTCAGGAACCCAGTCGTCACAAACCTATAGTTCATGACATCAATTACTTCACATAAACATCCTAATTCTTGCAAATACATGAATGTCTCCAAACCATTATATAAAGAACATGATGAAACAGTAATATGCCTATCTAACATTGAAGAAGTGAATAGATTGTCGACTCAGGTGTCGTCTGGTTATAAAGTAATCTCCAACTTCTTAGGAATATCTGCCCAAGAGTTGGGACAAAATTTGTTTATCGTTTATATATAGAAGCTCTTTATCAAACTCTAATACCAATATTTTTCTTTGGATTTTAACATAAAATTCAAGTAATAATAATGACATATCAGATCATTTCAAGCTATTTTTTGACGGTGGTTCAACACACAAAACAATCATGATAAATTAATTTTCAAACTTTCCATTTAACTATTGGTACTAATATTAGAAATAATTTAATTGGCTACAACTTGATATTTACACAATTTAAGAAAACATGTTTTAGTTGTATAGGTACCTTCTTTATTATTGGCATTTAACATTTGCATCCCAAATTTTTCTAGGACAATTAATCATGAAACTCAAGGATATGTTGCTTTATCAGATGAACTTTTGGCTTTCACTGTAAAAAGGTAAATCAAGTTAATTTATCATTTTGCACCTTCAAATATATATAATACATATTTCGATTACAAGAAACAGTATTCCTAAACGAACCGAAATGTTTCCACCTGTTATTTATTCACTATTTCATGACTGATTGTATTCGAAATTGCACAAAGGGACAAAGGAAAATATTCGTGCCAAATTGTCGATGGCATTTAGTGAAATCTTTAGATATTTTTAGGAATGAATTCAGAAATGTGAAGAACCCCTTTCTTGTCTAGCCGATTGTCAATTCTGTTGGAAAAACTTTAAATATTGCTTTATCCACTGTGAAAGCGATAAAAGACACTGCATCAGGGTGAAAACACGTTTTTGGGGTTTCCTAAATGTCACTAGACAGTGAAAGAAAGAAAAAAAAAATGAAATTTTGATCAAAAATGTATTGTGACACCTGTTGGTTGGTTGGTTGAAAACTGACAAGCCGGAGACAGGGTTGGCACTTAGCTTCCCTTGACACTGCGACCAGCTAGGGTCTATTGTATCACTCTGTCCTCAGTGCTTAGGTTTAGTAGCCTGTTGATAAGGTTCTTCGGATTCATGCCTGTTTCCGGGTTGTTCTCTCCAAAGGTTCTGTGTCGCCTTCTACTTAGGGCGTCACAGTCGAAGATAATGTGAGAGGCTGTTTCCTCCTCTTCATCACATAGCCTACACTCCACGTTATCCCTGCGTATTCCCATGGTGTTTAGGTGTTTTCTTAGGCCGCAGTCTCCAGTCAGCAGACCTACTATTATGCGTGCCTTCGTTCTGTTCAGGTTCAGAAGGTCAGCCGTCAGGGTCCGGTTTGGGTGCCCTACCATGACTTTGCTGTGTATTTGCCCGACAGTTTGATCCCAGTATTGTTGGTGTCTTCTTTTTATCCACTCATGGATCAGGGTCCTCCATCGGTTTTTGCTGATCCCAAGCACAGGTTCTGGCCCTGTGAATAGCATTTCAGATGCTTGTCTAGCTAGCTGGTCTGCTTTTACGTTGCCTTCAATGCCTCTATGACCTGGCACCCACATCAAGGTGGCCTTGTTGTGTTTTGCCAGCTCGATGAGGTTCTGGAGGCAGTCCCAGACCAGTTTAGACTTTATCTGTGTAGGGTTGAGGGCTTTGATAGCACTCTGACTGTCAGATAGAAAATTAGATGTGTTTTTTCCTATAACCATTTTCTAGATTCTTCTGAATGCATACCATAATAGCATGTGTTTCAGCTTGGAATATCGTGGAGCATTTGCCAAGTAGTATTATGTAGTCCCTTCTTGGCCTTACCCCATGTATTCCTGCTCCCGTTCCTTCAACTGTCTTTGAGCCGTCTGTATACCAGACTATGCCCGCAGTTGATTGTGATTCTATACTCGGGGCCCACCCTGTACTTTACCTTTCTTATCAAAAATTATTTTTAGAATTTTTCATCTTATTTTTTGTCGGTAGTTGCTTATGTTTATGTAAGATTAGATTATTCCAAAGTGGATTATTGTGACACCTGTACTTTACCTTTTTCAATTTTTTTTTTTTTTGAATTTTCATCTTGTTTTTTTTTTTGGTAGTTGATTTACCCTCTTCACTAAGGTACCATTCCAAACTGGGGTGGGTGTATTGTGGGCACTTGTACTTCACCCTCTTCACTAATTGTCATTCCGGTTTGTTCTGTAAACCTGCACTTTACCTTTTTTATAAAAAAAAATTGTATTTTTCATGTTTTTTTTGTACATGATTTAGACAGTGATAGATTAAAAACAATTTTAAAAAAATTTCATCAATATGTCATTCCAAACAGGGGAGTATTGTGACACCTGTACTTCCCTAATTGTCCAGTGGCGGAGGTACCAGCAGGCTGAGTAGGCTGGAGCCTAGGGCGGCAAATTTTAAGGGGCGGCAAATTTAGTATTTAAATTAAAAAAAAAAATTATACACACACAAAATACGAATTTCGAAAATTGGAGAAAAATTAAAATATTTAACAAAAATCGAAATTTTAGTTATTTTTACATATTTTCTTGACTGATAATCTATAATTTTTTCCTTCCAAAATTCCAATTCAATCTTGATATAATATCGATGGTCTAATCATGATTGCTGCAGCAAGTTTGCTAATTGTCAAATTCAATTTCAGAAAGTTATTTCTTTATGCGTAAAAAATACTGACTAAAATTGACTAATTTTTATTAAATAAAAAACTAGTTCAATATCTTAGAGATATAGTCTTTCTGTTCAAATTAATCGAATAACTGATATTTAAACGACTGCGACTTGTCAATAAAAAAATTCCCTCCACAAAATATGAAGTTAGACAATTTGCCGATTAGAAAATTGATACATTCCATCAGTTAATTATTTTATTTGTAGTAAGAAAAAGTTTGGAAAATCCAAATGAGCATGCCTTAAGGGCTCATGTCGTACACGAATTATTTAAATTGAATGTTTACATTAGTACATTTGTTAACTTTTTCACAAAGCCAACTTTTTCAGAAAATGCCAATCGGAATAAATTAATTATAATAAGATAAAACAATACTGAGCAGCAATTTTTTATTCGACGGCTTCTCTCCAGTCAAATGAGTATATTAAAAAAAATTGAAGTGAAAAAATTATTTTTTCGAAAGTTTTCGTGTTTACTGTGAACACGATCTTCAAAAATCCATACGATATGGCATTAAAATTACTTTTTTTATATAAAAAGTAATTAATCATAACTGAAAAAATAATTTTTATGAGCTCAGCGATCATTTTTCTTTCTGATAAGTTGCTTTTTAAATAATATACATGTTCATCGTATTTGTTAGGTACGGTTTAATGTGAGAAAACATCGGATTTAGATTTTTAGGCAAGAGTAGAGCATACTTAAGCGCTTCCCCAGAACAAACGACATGACCATTCGGTAAGAGTGTCTAGCTGAATGGATAGCACAAGTGATATGATTGTGGACTAAGATATCAAAATTTAGAGGCGGCAAAAATTGAATAGCCTACGGGCGGCAAAAATTGAATAGCCTACGGGTGGCAAATCTGTAAATCCGCCACTGGTCATTCCGTCTATTTTTTTGTGATCACTGGGTAGTTTATGTCAGACTAGACATTCTTTTTTGAATTTTTCATCTTGTTTTTTTTTGGTAGTTGATTGAGATAGATTGAAAAAAAAATTTTTTTTTTCATCAATGTATTGTCTTTCTACTCCAATTCGTAAAAAAAATGTATTTTGAAAATAAATCAGCCTTTGAATTTGACTTTTCCGATTTTCATATTTCATTTTAAACAAAGGAAATAAGCATAGGGTTTTTTCTTTTCTACTTAGCTTGAAACCACAGGGCCCCCACACTTTTGCAAACCATTGGTTGATTCAACGTGAATGAAAGATTAACCCCAAGATGAAAACAATATTTCTCCCTTTTGAAAAGAACATAAGGAATGATGTGTTTGGATAGGTAGTTTCCAATAATTTCAACTCCAACATAATGAAAAATTAATCGACTATAGTAACGATAAATAAACACACAAAGTCGTCTCCACAGCGTTTAATTTCAATTGTTTGGTAACAAATACCAAAAATTGTTTTTTTAATAACACCTATATTCCTTGTAGTTAACCACCAACTGTACTTGTTTACTGAAGATGGACATATATATGCCCGAAACATGTTTAAACATCATCAAGAGTTAGGTCCTGATCCTTAACCTTAAAACCAAACGATTGGAATTAAACGCTGTTGAGACGACTTTGTGTGTTTATTTATCAAAAATATATCTTCCTATTTGAGAATGGACTACTTCCTTCGTAATTATAGTAATGTTGAACGCATCTTTAGAAAAAAAAATGTATTTTGAGATTAGTGAAAAACTTTACCACAACACAATTTTGCATTGGTTTAAATTTTTCTCAATAATTTTTGTTTGGTACTGGAATTGTTTTTCCTTCAAATAAAACAAAACAAAGCTATGCGAAAAAGTATTTATTCCTGGTATAAACTGCTAACATCCTGGTCTACATTCGAATGACCATCAAAGAAACAAGTGCCAACATTGGGTTTTATCCTAGAAAATAATAAATCTTGAATATGAAGTTCACAAAGTGATTGGTTTTTGTAGTACAATATATAAAATTCATATATAAAATTCACGTACAATATATAAAATTCACGCAAGATCAAATACTTCATTAAATATATAAAAATATAAAATATAATACCTAATGCAGATCAAAACTAAAAATATATAAATAAAGATGAATTTGCTTTAAAAAAATCCTTTTTAATAATCAAAATATACTCCGTTTTCACCTGCCATTTTTTCCAGTGTATGGAAAAGGTATCAAACTGATGATGATAACACATTAACATAAATGAAGTTTACATTACATTTTTTACAATAACGTTTATTATTGCAATGGCAAAGGCCTAGCTAAAAATTGTAATCCACCAAGATGTTCACAGGAGTCGATGTATCATAGACAAAACAAATGACAACAGAAATGACGCCTTCCTAGATAGATACCAGAATGCATACTCATAACAAGCAAACTTCATATTATACCATGCTAACTCCAACCATGCATTTTCATACCATGCATCTTCATGCCATGCAAACTTCATACCACATGCGAACTTCATGCCACGATAATTTTGCGACGTGCATTACTGCCGTTGAAAATACAAGCCATTCTACTGAGACTACATGAGACTTGTCATATACAGATATAATCCCTGAATTTCCAAGTGCACACTGAAATGCTGACGTACAGGAAGATCGCCAAATAAGCTGAATTTATTTCTGAAAACTCGCGGAACAAACAAGAGCATTTACGTAGACATGCCATATTATATTGGATAATTTTGACATATTATTATGTCTCCTGTTTTCCGTACAACTGTTTATTTTCAAAAACACACGAAACAAATGGAAATATTTTTTTTTCATTAGCAATCAGCAATGATTCGTTTTTTGAAAAAAAAAACTTGATTTCCCAGACATTTAACAATAGCTAAATCCTACTTTTTCGAATGATTTATCTCATTACATCTATCAGGATGGTTTTCTGTATGTGATGAATTTTCGCTAGCGATTTCTTCATTCAAAAAATTCGTCTTGGAGAATTTTTACAAAATCCCACAAACCATCAATGTTTTCCTTTTTACAACAATCTTTCGGTATGTTTATGTCGAGATGGGCTTTATATCTCTGGGTACATTGTTTTAAAGACTCTTTGAAGTGAATCCAGTTTTGGAAACTTCCTTAACAGTTCAAGTAATTGAAACATTTTTACGATATGTTTCCTTTCCTATTTTCAATTATTTGTTGGCTTTTATCTATGGATATGACCTGTACATCTCGTGTTATTCAATCGGAGACTTCAAAGGGAATTTCATTTCTGAAGACTAGCCAAACAAAATGAGAATGTTCATTGCATTAAATTTCCTTATTCGATAATGTCTTTTTATGAAACTTTTTGAACAATTTCCAAGATAACCGAGAAATCGCCGAAATTATGATTATTCTTGAATAATCTGTTGAGATGGGCTGTACATCTCCTCTGGGTAAATTGTTTAAGAGATTCTTCGAAGTGTCATTACAAAAAAAAAAACATTTTTGAGTGCAATTTATATTTTATTTATTATTCATTTTTTTTGAAGAATTTTCGCGCTACCATAGAAACGTGATCATTTCCTTTTTTTTTAATAAATATCTCTGAAGATGGTCGTCCTGTACATCTTGTTTGTATTTTGCTGAGATTACTAGGTGAATTTTATTTTTGAACACTATCTGCACAACAAAATGAAACCAATTTTGTTTGTATTGATGAATACCATAATTTGTCTTGTAAGAATCTTCTTGGAAAATCATCAGGTATTTGTCGAAATGGCAGTATATCTCGTCTGTATATAGAGAAGTGAATCCATTTTTGGAAATTGTTTTAACAAAAAGGATAATTTTTGTGTACATTACTATTTTGTATACTATGATTAGTCATCAATTCAATTTATTGCAGAATTTAATGAAAGGTATGATTAGTTAGAACCCTTGTTGTGATGATTTTCTACTCTTACTATTCTTTGATAAACTATCGGCATATATAGCTGTCGAGATGGCCTGTAAATATCCTTTTCATCAAAAGAAATAATTTCCATTGATTTCTGTGATTCGTCTTGGAAGAAATTGATTGCAGAATTTAATAAAAACCTAGAAATCCTTCATTTTCTTCCTTTTTAATTCAGCATATATAGCTGTCGAGATGGCCTGTACATCTCCTTTTCGTTTCTGAAAACTATGGAAACAAGATGAAACCACACTTTTGTTTGTATTGATTGCATTTTTTCATTCCATAATTCGTCTTGTAAGAAATTTAATGAAGAATCATCTATCTGGCGAGATGGGCTGTACATCTCGTCTGTACACAGTGAATAAAAATACATTTTTGATCAACTATTACGAAAAAGAATAATGTTTGTGTTCATTTCCATATTGTATTCCATGATTGGTCTTGAAAGCAATTTATTGCAGAATTCAACGAAACCTTAAAACTCTTATTGTGATGATTTTCTACTATTACGTCTCTTTATTAAACCATGGCCATATATAGAGCTCCTTTTCATTTTGTTATTTAAGATGAATTTCATTTCTGATTGTATTTATTATTTATTACTTAATTTGTCCAATGAGAAATTTAAATCTGGCGAGATGGGCTGTACATCTCGCCTGTAAACAGTGAAGTTAAATCCATTATATTCCAGAATTTAAAGAAACCTTAGAACCCTTGTGCTAATTTTCTACTGTTACTATTTTTCAATAAACTCTCAGCATTTATAGCTGTCGAGATGGTCTGTACATTTTGCTATAGGAGACCCCCCTTCAATGAGAATTTCATTTCTGAAAACTATCCAAACAAAATGAAACTACTTTATTTGTCTTGGTTGAATTTATGTATTCCATAATTTATTATGTAAGAAACTTCTTGGAGAATCACCAAGTATTTGTCGAAATGGCAGTACTATCTCGTCTGTATATAATAGTCAGGTGAAATCCATTTTTGAAAATACTATTGTAATTCAATGAGGTAAATTTTTGTGTGCATTTCCATATTTTATTCTATGATTCGTCTTCAATGCAACTTATTGGAAAATTTAACAAAACCCTAGTGCTAATGTTCTACGATTATTATTTTTCAATAAAATATCAGCATGTATAGCTGAAGATATGGTCTGTACATCTCCTTTTCATTTTGTTATTGGAGACCCCCCTTCAATTAGAATTTCATTTCTGAAAACTTTCCAAACAAAATGAAACCACTTTTGTTTGTATTGGTTGAATTTATTTATTCCATAATTTTATCTTTTAAAAAATTTCATGGAGAATCGCCAAGTATTTGTCGAAATCGCAGTACCATCTCGTCTGTATATAACAGTGAAGTGAAATCCATTTTTGAAAATACTATTGTAAATAAACGAGGGGGTGTGCATTTCCATATTTGATACTATGATTCGTTTTCAATGCAACAACTAATTGGAAAATTTAACAAAACCTTTGTGCTCATTTTCTACTATTACTATTATTATCAGCATGTATATCTGTTGAGATGGTCTGTACATCTCCTTTTCATAATGTTATTTATTGGAGACCCCTTCAATGAGAATTTCATTTCTGAAAACTATCCAAACAAAATGAAACCACTTTTGTTTGTATTGGTTAAATTTATTTATTCCATAATTTATCATGTAAGAAACTTCTTGGGGAATCACCAAGTATTTGTCGAAATGGCAGTACCATCTCGTCTGTATATAATAGTGAGGTAAAATTATTTTTTTGAAAATACCATTGTAAATAAACAATGATAATTTTTGTGAGCATTTCCATATTTTATTCTATGATTCGTCTTCAATGCAACTTATTGGAAAAATTAACAAAACCTTTGTGCTCATTTTTTACTATTACTATTTTTCAATAAACTCTCAGCACTTATAGCTGTCGAGATGGTCTGTACATCTCCTTTTTTTTATTTTTTATTGAACCCCCGTCAATGAAAATTTCATTTCTGAAAACTATCCAAACAAAATGAAACCACCTTTGTTTGTATTGGTTGAATTTATTTATTCTGTAAGAAACTTCTTGGAGAATCACCAAGTATTTGTCAAAATGGCAGTACCATCTCGTCTGTATATAATAGTCAGGTGAAATCCATTTTTGAAAATACTATTGTAATTCAATGAGGTAAATTTTTGTGTGCATTTCCATATTTTATTCTATGATTCGTCTTCAATGCAACTTATCGGAAAATTTAACAAAACCATTGTGCTCATTATTCAATAAACTATCAGCATGTATAGCTGTTAAGATGGTCTGTACATCTTTTCATTTTGTTATTCGAGATCCCCTCAAGAAGAATTTCATTTCTGAAAACTATCTAAACAAAACACTTTTGTTTGTTTGTATTGATTGAATTTATTTATTCCTTAATTCGTCTTGTGAGGAATTTAATGGGGAATCAACATATGTCGATCTGTCGAGATGGGCTGTACATCTCGTCTGTAAACAACACTGAAGAAAAATTCATTTTTGAAAACTAACAAAAAATGATTGGGTGTATTAACATATTATATTCTATTATTTGTCTTGGTGCAATTCATTGTAGAATTTAACAAAACTTTAGAACCCTTGTGCTCATTTTCTACTATTACTATTTTTTAATAAACTATCGGCATGTATAGCCCTCGAGATGGTCTGTACATCTCTTTTTCATTTTGCTATTTGAGGCCCCTTCCAGCAGAATTTTATTTCTGAAAACTATCAGAACAAAATGGTTTGTATTGATTGAATTGAACTTTTGTGCAGTTTGTGGATTTATATTTATTATTTGTACAAAGGTCTCCAGTGATGAATAAAGTATTTGTAAGTATTATTTATTCCTTAATTCATCTTGTGAGAAATTTAATGAGGAATCAACATGTATCTATCTTGCGAGATGGGCTGTACATCTCGTCTGTAAACACTGAAGAAAAATTCATTTTTGAAAACTGTAACAAAAAATGATTGGGTGTATTAACATAACAACGTTCTGCGTGGTATTTGCCAGGAAAGTAGTTGTTTTTCACCTGAGATCTACCATTTTCTGGTTCAATTTTATATTGAATCCTTTATGTGAAGAAAACCGTTCAACTCGATTTTTCTATTCATTCCACTTCACATGGCACTTATCTTTCACTATATGCTAGACGGGCTTGCCACTCCTACTGAGAAGGAATCTTTTATTTAGAAACCTATCGAGGTGGGAGATTTTCGGAGTGTTTCTTTCTGTCACTAGGTACCGCCAGTTAAAGTTTATCTTTTCCGGCGTACCTATAGGTGTTACAAGATCGATGATGGTTTGTTTACGTTGTGTCTCACTTCAGCCAGAGTTCTTTGGACCTTTGGCTGGTTGACTACTCCGTACTGATGAGGGCCAAGAAGCCTGAAACCGGTATGCGGATTGTTAGGTGAACACGACATAAATTAAACATAATCGAGCTTATCAGAAAGAAACATTTGCATTCAATGTCCATTGATATTATATGGAAGTATGCATGGATTTTCAGGTGAATATCATTCAACGTTCTGCGTGGTATTTGCCAGGAAAGTAGTTGTTTTTCACCTGAGATCTACCATTTTCTGGTTCAATTTTATATTGAATCCTTTATGTGAAGAAAACCGTTCAATTCGATTTTTCTATATTATATTCTATTATTTGTCTTTGGTGCAATTCATTGTAGAATTTAACGAAACTTCAGAACCCTTGTGTGCTCATTTTCTACTATTACTATTTTTCAATAAACTATCGGCATGTCTGGCTCTCGAGATGGCTGTACATCTCTTTTTAATTTTGCTATTTGAATCCCCTTCCACGAGAATTTTATTTCTAAAAACTATCAGAACAAAATGAAACCATTTTTGTTTGTATTGATTGAATTTATTTATTCCTTAATTCGTCTTGTGAGAAATTTAATGAGGAATCAATATTATGTATCTATCTTGCAAGATGGGCTGTATATCTCGTCTGTAAACACTGAAAAAAAAACATTTTTGAAACTAACAAAAATGATTGGTTGTTTAAACATATTATATTCTATTATTTGTCTTTGGTGCAATTCATTGTAGAATTTAACGAAACTTCAGAACCCTTGTGCTCATTTTCTACTATTACTATTTTTTAATAAACTATCGGCATGTATAGCCTCGAGGTGGCTGTTCATCTCTTTTTCATTTTGCTATTTGAGGCCCCTTCCAGCAGAATTTTATTTCTGAAAACTATCAGAACAAAATGAAACCATTTTTGTTTGTATTGATTGAAATTTATTTAATCCGCAATTCGTCTTGTGAGAAATTTAATGAGGAATCAACATGTATCTATCTTGCGAGATGGGTTGTACATCTGTCTGTAAACACTGAAGAAAAATTCATTTTTGAAAACTAATAAAAAATGATTGGGTGTATTAACATATTATATTCTTTTATTTGTCTTTGGTGCAATTCATTGTAGAATTTAACGAAACTTTATAACCTTTGTGCTCATTTTCTGCTATTACTATTTCCTAATAAACTATCGGCATGTATAGCCCTCGAATACTGTCTCGCTCTGTGTGCCAAAGCTAAGGACCTGTTCGGGAAGAATATCAGATCCGCGATCAAAGAATATAACACTGCTGTTGTAAAATTAGAAACATGCCAGCTTTCCGATTACGATGATCAAATCAAACATCAAGAGTTGTTGATGAAGCTGTACACCAACTTGCTGGTGTGCTACACGAGAGTATAAGAACCGAAAAAAGGCTGTATTAATTTCAATAAGATAAGAGAACTCGTAAATGGAACAGATATAAAAATACCTGCCAAATGTTATTTCAATAACGCTAGATGTTTGAGACTGTTGGGGGAGTTTGATTTGGCCAAGAAACGTTTGGATGAAGCTTACAAAAGGGAGCCTAAAAATCCTGACATTTTAAACGAGATGGTGAATATCGAAAATGAATTCAAGGCTTATAAAAAGAAACAGACCAAACTTGGAAAAGCATTGTTAGATAGTTGCAAGTGACTGATTAAAAAAGCATTATTTGTTAAGACTTGAGAAGAATCTGTCATTGGCATATTGCTGTTATATTTTTTTATTTTTCGTGGAATATGTTTGTTATTTTCAACAGGAATGGAATAATTCTGTTTCAAGTTGAATATTCTGTTTTTTTTTATATTGTTGCATTATGAATCTCTCTGAAAAGTTTCACAACAAGACAATTGTGTTTGTTTTAAGTTATTTTACCAAGATTCCTATATTGATGACATGCTTTTTTCTAAATGATTGCCAAAATATTCCATGTCCTAACAATTGTAATAAAATAATTTCTGACAGTATTATATTTTTGTAGAATTCCTTGGATTTCTAAACAAAGGTTTCTTGAAGTACTACTGAAATATTGGCATTAAAATGCTCGTTTCTATATTCCTAATGAAAAATGTGAGTTACTTATACTTTACCGAATGGTTGAGCAAATACAGCGTTATTTCTATTAGTTTTTTTACAATATTTTTTTTTTACTTTCTGGAATACATTTTGTTTTTCCCTTATGTATTTAGGCTTTGTCAGTCAGATTATTCCTGAACATTTTTCTTAGTAAAAAATATTTTGAAAAATAAATCTAGGAATAATTTAAACTCTCATTGTCATATAATAAAAATAAATTATTTTATTGAAAAGTACAGACAAATGGCAGGATTCAACTTCTGCACATGGCAGTTCATGGGCAGAAATTGCTCTTCCATCCAACCAACAAAATTAACAAATAATAATTCATAATTTGGAGAAAGTGAAAAGCAATACATTTTTTTTTTTTGAAATCGTTAAATGGAATCATTTATACTAAAATGTATAAGTAAGACAGAATTCTGGAAAAACATTACAAAGAAAAATATGATTTTAAAACTATGAGATTAACAAAATAAAAAGGGCACTGGTGGCTGGTCAGGTTGACGAGAGTCTGAGATATCTGAGCCAAGCAACATCGGGCGCAGTTAGTACTTGGATGAGTGACCACCTGCCAAGAAAGGTGCCCCGAGCAACTGCAGCGTAGTAGCATATTCGCAGCGTCATAACAATTATCTCGAGATATGACGATAGATATGCTGTCCTTCGGAGGGGACGTTAAGATGGCGGAGTTCATAGATGTTGAGCTCGTTAAAGAACCCTACCTCTGAAACCACAGAGGATTCGGCAAAATTTCCGGTTGGGTGGATTGTGCTCACCGGCGTCGGTATTTACTTACCCCTGGTCACAGAAGTAAAGCAACTAAAAAGGAAAAAAAAAATTAGAACTATGGTGCCAATTCAAGTTTTTTTTTTGGGTAAAGAAACTGCCTACTTCTTTTTTAATCTAAAGTATTTTTGGCTTCTACGATTGGCAAAGATAAACGAAGTTCTTGCGAATCAATGAAATAGAGGTTATAAGGCCCGGTTGTTCAATCGAGGATGACCAAGTGATTTGGCTTAAACCAGGATTACCAATTTTGTTTCAGTTGTTCAATACGGGTTTATGAGATAAACCTAGTTTAACCATGGTTTAAGTTAATCTCATTAATTCGGCGTTTAAGGAGATAATTTGCCGATTCTAACCTATTTGATTGTTTGACATTTCAATAGACATTGACTATTCTGAAAATTATTATTGTGTTGAATATTTTTGTTTTATACCCGACTGCAAAGATGTTCGTAGATATAACAGACGATTTTTTTGAAATTTTTGATATTATTGCCCCAAGAAGAAAGATACCCGTATTTAGACAATGTACCGTAATTTCGGGTGACTTTGGCTCATTTTCAGAAATAGACATTATTAATTATAAAAAATGTAAGCCTGTTTTTTTTATCTAATTGATTTTTCGTCATTCTATTGTATACATACCTGTAACACTGTATTCGATTTAGGAGTCATTTGCAACCAAATTCAACTTGCATAAAATTTGTCTGCAACTAGCAATATTTTTTTACTCATTTATGATGATTAAAAATGAAATAACGTTTTTATGGGCAAATTTATTTTGCTTATTTTATCCGTCGGATTACTTTTAAATCACCCAAAATTTAAGCCATGGGTCAAAGCCAGCCCTCAATATGCGGGTGACTTTGCACACCATGTTTTTTTAAATATCCACATACAAAGTCTTAATCACATTAATAGCTAAAAGTGGAAACATTCTCAATTAAATATTGAATAGAAATATTTTTCTGTGAATTGAAAATCCACGATAAAAATTAAGTTTTTTTTTGTGAATGTCTAACAGAAAACAACTACTTCGGCTAAAGCCAGCTGGACTTGACTATATCTGATAGATATTCTGGATGGACCCTAACTCAAAAGAAAAAATCTGAAATTGAAAATTTGCATTTTTATTCAGATAGTTATTATTTTTATTGATTTTCTATTCCAGTCTCAATTTGAAAGAGTGGTCATGGATCAATATTTTGGTATATAATACCAATTTCTTTTTACAAATTAATCGTAGACATTCTTTGAAATCAAGTAAGCCAAAGTCACCTGAAATTACGGTACCTAGCATTTGGAAGAATGGACAGAAGAATAATTTTTGAATAGATTTAAACTTGCCTAAAGAAATCGTCCAACTAACAGAAATACAAAAAATCACCCCTCACTACAAAGGCAAAATCGTAACAAAAAATAAGCTTCCAAATAAAAATCAAATCTTGATTTTTCATACCAAAAACGTTTGACATAAAATTAAATAATCACAAATGCAAAATGAAAAACTACATGATCTGTTCTCAGGAATCTGAAGCAAATGTTGATTTATTGATGAGTTATGTTTCAAAGATAATGTTTGTTTATATATCTCAATCATATGGGTTTTCTCTAGATTCTACTCCTCCCTTTGTAGTTTCAAGGAAAGTTGGTGTTTTTCTTTCATGTGTATTAATTTCAACTTGTGTTCTTCGAATGATCGTTTTTGTAAATCTACAAAATCTGCTTTGGACAAAGCCCAAGTAAAAATTTTGTCCTTTATTGTTAAGATGATATTCCTTTTTTTTGGGACCTCCGCAGATGGTATTGTATTCATTACTTATTATAGCCCAAACTTCAATTTTTGCGAATTAGTAACTGCGTCCGTTTTTTACATTCTACAATATCTTGGAATTTTTTTACGAGTGAAATTATGAGTAATTTTTTTCTTAAGAGACGCCTAACAATTTATATAATACAGTTGGCTGTTTTCGATCAATTTTTCTGTACACTTTTGACAAAACTACGAATTCTTAGGTTAAGTTTGATTCAATGTTGATGTTTCTGAACGGTCCGAATGAAGGTACAAGCGGAAAAATGTGTTGCCAACACATGAAAACAATGAGTTAAGGAATCCAGGATTAGTTTTTCATTGAAAAATGCATAACGTTCTAATCCATAGTTAATTAATAATCCGAGTTTAGATAATCAACGGTTTAAACTCGCATTGAACAACCGGGCCTAAGGCCTTTTCCCAAGTACACAAATTTGAACACACAATATTCATAGAATTATGCTAATATCCAGTTTACTCATACAGAGAAAAAAGCAAATATTGTAGGGAACACGTATGTGCCACTTTTCTAAAATATTTTGATTTCCACATAAAGATTTCCACCTAGAAAGTTCAGCAACAAACTTATAAATCGAAAAAATGTTTGAGTTTTTTCAGAATTAGAAATTGAAAACGCCAATTTTTTCATCACCGTCATGAACGTACTCCTAGCGCCTCTGATGGACGTATCCATCGTTACTTCACACAGTTCAAACTTTTACCACTAGTTGCTTCGAACTGTCAACTATAATTTCATCTGCCTTCGTTTATATGTTGTGTTAATTTTATTTATCATAGTATTTTCAATTGCTACTGAAACATTGCATTGGAAGTTCAGCTGAATTTATGTTTGGATTGTGAGAAATAGTATTGTCTATCAATATTCCTTTCTGAAACAACCACGATTGCGCTAGTGTTTGGCGGAAGTTATTCAAGTGAAGGTCAAAGGGAACACGCATGTGCCCTCTTTCTAGAATATTTTGATCTGCACATAAAGACTACCACCTAGGAAGCTCAGCAACAAACTTGGAAATTGAAAAAAAGTGTAATGTTTTTCATAATTCGAAATTGAAAACGCCAATGTTTTCATCACATTCAAAAATGTACTCCTAGGGCCTCTAATAGACGTTTAATTTCATCTGCCTTCGTTTATATGTTGTACAAATATTTTTATCATCATAGTACTTTCAATTGTGACTGAAACATCACATTAAAAGTGAGCTTGAATTTATGTTTGGGTTGAAAGAAATAGCATTGACTATCGATGTTCCTGAAACAACCACAACTGGCGCTAGTGTTTGGGGGAAGTTATTCAAGTGAAGGTCAAATCGAGTTTTTAAACATGGCTTTCAAGAAATTATTTTCACATGTAATTTTTGAGGCAAAAAATATAATAAAATCATGCGTTTTCCCCATTAGCACCTTTAAATTTGGAAATTTCTACAAAATTTTGGAGTTTAAAAAATTATTTTTATATAATGTCATTTTTAGTACCGAAATGATGTAAAGAAAAAATAAAATCATGCATGACCTATTTTAATAATATAATTTCTGACAATATTATTTTTGTAGAATTCCTTAAATTTCTATAATTTATTTTGTCTAGTCAATGGAACGAAGGTTTCTTGGCATTAAAATGTGAGTTATATTTTCTCGAAAAGTTGAGCAAATACAGCTTTATTTTTATTAGTTTCTTTTACAATAGAATTTTTTACTTCCTGTTATGAATTTTGTTTTATACTATATCCTTGGCTCGGAGACCTTTGGGATAGAAAACTTTAATTCAGTATTTTCCCCTTCTGTTTATACATTTTTGTATTGTATATGTCATCACTTAATGTGTATGTATTATATTTTATATAACCACTTATATATTTGGGGTTTGTCGGTCAGATTTTTCCTGAAAATTTTTTCTTGGTCACAAATATAAAAAAAAAACAACAAATAATTTAATAAATACATATATATATATATATATATATATATATACATATATATATATATATATAGGTGGTGGGGAGGTTGTCGGATTAGGACCAATAATTATTCTCTAATTTTCAGCCAACGTTTCGTTTATTAAGTATAAACTTCTTCAGGGCCTGCATTGTACTAGGAAATTTCGTCTGTTCTCTAACCTTGCCAATTTGATTTGGTTTTCGATGGCCTTATTGAATCGTGTGTACACATGTTCGCCGAATGATGTCCTGATTTCTTGGAAAAAACCCATGTATAGTTTGTCAGTGATTCCGAACTGTTGAATTTTCACTTGAAATTGCGTCCTTTAATAATATTAGGTGGTGGAGAGGTTGTCGGATTAGGACCAATAATGATTCTCTAATTTTCAGCCAACGTTTCGTTTATTAAGTATAAACTTCTTCAGGGCCTGCATTGTAGTAGGAAATTTCGTCTGTTCTCTGACCTTGCCAATTTGATTTGGTTGTCGATGGCCTCTCAAATCAGAGAATAATTATTGGTCCTAATCCGACAACCTCTCCACCTCCTAATATTATTACAGGGCGCAATTTCAAGTGAAAATTCAACAGTTCGGAATCACTGACACTCTATAGGTACATACGATTCAATGAGGCCATCGACAACCAAATCAAATTGGCAAGGTTAGAGAACAGACGAAATTTCCTACTACAATGCAGGCCCTGAAGAAGTTTATACTTAATAAACGAAACGTTGGCTGAAAATTAGAGAATAATTATTGGTCCTCTCCACCACCTGATATTATTAGAGGACGCAATTTCAAGTGAAAATATATATATATATATATATATAGTAAGTATATATATATAGTAAGGTGGGTAAGTAAGTATTTCGAAAGTAATCAAAAATTAAATAGGTAGTAATTAGTATATTTCAGCCCGCAAAAAATTGAAAAATAAAAACTTTTTAACAAAAAATTAAACCAACGAAAAACGGAACTGTAAAGCAAAAAATAAAATAAACCTGCTTAGTCTTAATAACTAAGCTCCTAAACTAATGTACGTAACCAATTTTGAGTCGGCGCCAAACAAACAAGCAAATGAGTTAGTAGCGTAAAATGAGATGCGCGGAGACATTTTGATAGGATTTTTGAAGTAATTTAATGATCTTCGTTGATTGTTTGTTTGGCGCCGACGTATCCTTGTTTTCTCAAGATTCCTTTTGTGTTGATGAACAATTAGATTTCGTCTACCTAAATCTGTTCGAACATTTGTATAATTGTTTTTTATGGAGACTGTGTTGGATTTGAGGGAAAATTAGGATTTCCGCTTCTCCATTTTATATGGAAAATAAAATTTGGAATTCGAGGAAACCAACAGTAGCTTATAGGCTGGAACACCTATGTGTGGAATCCTTAATTTAAAATATAAATAGTGTATGAATCCTTCATTTCGGATACAAGTAGTATATGGATCCTTCATTTAGTGAATTTGACATTTTGCATCTATTTTGCTGCTGTGGAATTTCAATATCCTATAGCACGAGATCGATGAACCATTCGAGCTCATAGTACCTCGAGTTACGATCTCAGGTGCCGTCGAGGGTCACAATATGTCAGTTTTTCTAGCTGTTCAAGTTGTGATGCATGGCCGAATGAGAGCAGTTAGTGCGTTAATAAATTAGATCTCAAGTAACAATTTTTTTTGTTTGCCTCAAGATACTTGCAGAGTAAAGTTTTTCATTTTAGAATGACAATAAGACTAATATACAGATATTAGGGCTTTTCAATTAAGAATAAAGTTCCTGAAGGAGGTTTTATAAGATACTCGAATTTTCTATGTTAAAGTAATTATGAATCTAGTAAGTAATACATGTTGAAGTGTCGTAGGCAGAATCCTAGCCATATAACTGCTTTCTGCTCAGTTGGTACTTAGCTAGGGGTAGATCAGGAGTGTTTGGGCTTTGACAAAGGGTGGGTCGAGATATCAAAGTGATTCTGTTTTCTTTCCTCGAAGCTCAAAGTAAATATTACGAGCAGCCCGTGAGGTTTTGTTTTTATATTGAGACGAGTTTATAAAGTAATAAAATTAAAGTGGACGAATTTAATTCCCAAGCACACCAGAAAAATTACTTTCTGAACTTAGATTGTAAAAAATAGGAAAATCGGTCTCTGGGGGGTGACAAATTAATATAAAGTGAGAAATCTCACAAAGATTCTGGTAATTATATTTTGTTAGAGATGTTCTAGTTAATGTTCGTGGTTAAAACTTATAAACTGATCAATTTCCGTTCATCTGTTCAATTTTTTCCTTAAAATATATTGTTGAAGTTTTCTTAATCTTGTGTAATAAAATTCAAATTGTGAAAATTGCAAAAGTTAAAGTTTAAATATAATTGTCATATTGTGGTTACATTTGGAAACTTCTATGGAAAGTACCTTTCCCTTTTCAAACCTATAAACTATAGGGTTAGATCAGTGTTTAAGTTAAGATAAAGACAGGTCTGTCTGACTATCTGTGCAACTGGAGACCAGTCCCAAGGGCTGTAATTAAAGCCTACAGACCTTTGTAAATTTCAATTATTTGTTTATTTATTCACGGGCAAGCCCAATTGAGATAAAAATATTACAGTGCTATATAGTAGTAATATGGGGGATTGAAGTAAATTATATGCATAATACAGTTATAAAGATAACATATAGATCAAATAAGAAAAATTCACAAGTTATAACAATATGTACTAGTCTAGTTATTGCAGGCATAATAACACTGAAAACAATACAAAGCTCGAGCTGGAAGTTTAAATAGCTAGGACAAGAACATGGTTTTTGAAGCGGGAAACTGATATATTAAAAATTTTAAGGTTATGCAAGGAGTTAGCTAAACGAAGAGTTCTAAGGATAAAGCTGTTGTATGAGTAATTGAATCTATGGAAGGAAATGTAAAAGGTTTTTTGCACCCGTCTGCTTGAACGACTGGGGACAAGTAGGGATATTTTGGAGAGAAGCACGGAGCTGATACACAGTCCATTGATAATTTTAATTAGAAGTGTTAAGTCTCTTTGTTTTCTACGAACCTCGAGAGAAGGTATGTTCAACATGTGTTCTAATGCACCATAGTCGTAGTATACGCGCAATACGCAATATATCTAAGGAAATTGTGCTGGAGAGCCTCAAGTTTCACTTCATATGTAACGTAATGGGGGGCCAAACTGTAGAACAATAGTCAAGATGCGATCTGACTAGGGAAAAATAAAAGGATTTAATAGCAGAGGTGTTAGTAAAATCACAGGTGGTTCTCTTTATAAAGCCTAGCATCTTCATAGATTTCTGAATTACAGTGGAAATGTGAGATTTATAGCTAAGTGCGGAGTCATGGATCACAACTAGATCTTTGGTTTCTGAAGCAGAATGTATAAGGTCAGATTATTTATACTATATTCGAAAGTGATTGGGTGATGAGTTCGATGAAAACGAAGAATATGGCATTTGGATGCGTTCAAACACATTCCATTCTGTATGCACCAGTTAGATATGCAATCTATATCATTTTGCAGACTTAATGAATCAGCCTCGCTTTTTATTACTTCAAAACATTTTAAGTCGTCAGCAAATAGCAAAGCTTCACTTTCTTGGAAACAGTGAATTAGATCGTTAATAAAAAGGTTAAATAACAGTGGTCCCAGGTGTGATCCTTGAGGAACGCCCGAGGAAACTGCGATACTATGGGAATAGTAATGATTAACCCTGAAAATTTGCGATCTATCCGTAAGTTAGCTCTTGAGCCAGTGCAATATTGGCCCATCAGCGCCGTATAAACAAAGATTATGAATCATGTGCTCATGATTAACTTTGTCGAAAGCTTTGGTAAAATCGACTTGAGTACCCCTTTCCAGAGCCTCCGACAAAAAATCAACATTTGTGATCAGACCCAGTTCCGCTGACTTCTTAGATGTAAATCCAAATTGTTGGGTCTCGATAATCGAGGAGCAGTCATAAGTAAGGTAATCAAAAACTTTAGGGATTACGATAAGAATAGAAATGGGACGATGATTACTTATGTCAGATTACGACCTGATTTATATATTGGAGTAACATATGAGATTTTCCAGTAATCCGGAAATTCGCCTGATAATAGAGACTTATTACATTAAGTCAAGAAATCAGACCCTTTCACATTCTGTATCTCCATCTGTTGCTACCCCTGGTAAGTGGAGTAAACCACTATAAAATCTGGCGCCCGAGGGAAACATTGAGTTTAAAAATATCCCGAAAAAGTGGCTTGGCGTCATAAATAAACTAACGATTCTAGGGATAATAGCTATTATTCCCGACCCTAGAAAATCGAATTACAGCTCATACAAATGTAATATCGCAGATATGTTACAAAATATGATGGGACACATACATAAAATATTTTGTATAAATCCACAGTTTTTAAATGTATAGGAAAAATAATCTTATTAATTTTTTTTACCTGGACAGTTTGATGGTGGGTCCAATCTTCCCACAGACAGTACGAGATCCATAACATCCTTATTACCACAACCAGTGTAGGGCATGTACCCCATGGACATAATTTCCCAAAGCAGGACTCCATACATCTGTTTTAGTGGTGAATACCCCATCTTGAAAAGCTTCGGGAGGCATCCATTTTATAGGAAGCATTGCTTTCCCATCTTTCCTATAGTAATCACATCTGCAAAGGATTTGAGTTGTAAAATGTTTTTCATTTATATAAAAATAAGTCCAACACACCTATACACATCCCGTGACATTCCGAAATCAGAGATTTTGGCACACCTACCGGGACCTTTGGTCGTGAGCAAACTGTTTCGCGCTGCTATATCTCTATGGATGAATCTGTGTTCTTCAAGATATTTGCAACCTTCCGCGACATCTATAGCTATCATCACCAAGTCTTTTCTTGTTAGAAGACTCGGTTTTTCCTAAAAGCAAGTTATGTTCAATAGTAATTATTAGATTCCTCAGTATTAGTAATTCTAGATCATTTTCGGGAAAAACCTGACTGTTCGAACACACATATCAGTCTGTAAGATTATGAAAAAAACTCATTGTTGTAAAATGTACAAATAACTCACCGGTTTCGGTCTTGACTCCCTCAAGAAGTTCTTCAGATCGCCGCCAGTCAATAATTCTAACACGATGTAGCGCGGATGCTTATCGAAGCAAACTCCGATAAAGTGGACGATATTGGGATGTTTCAACTTTGACATAATCAACGCTTCCATGAGAAAATCCATTTCGGCTTGGGAGATCGACATTTCTTGAAGAGTATTCACCGCCACCAGCATTTCGACAGTGTCGTATGGTCGTTGCCTGTAGAAACCTTCGAAGACTTCGCCAAATGCTCCCTGGCCGATAGCCCTACAATTTTGTAAAACAAATACATTCGTTATGAGTTTATGGGGATCATTTGATATTTCCTGAAAAATCATCTGTAAAGTGCTCATACCTAGAGCGTTCGAAGATATATTTCCATAATCGAATAAACACAAATACATGGCAACCATAATTACCAATGTAATGAATTGCAATCATGAAGAAAATCGACAATCAGCAACCAGGCACTTCTGAAGTACCGACCTCATTTTGGAAGACAGAGGGAAACAAAAAGAAAAGCAGAAAAAAATCCAGAAATTGCAACTGACAGGGAGGAAACTTCCATTCAAGACAAGTATAAACGACCCACTGGGAGGAAACCTCAGTGGGCAGGTGTTAGATGGTACCTGCACTTCCTCGAACAAGACATGGTATCAGAATAAGCTGGAAAGTAGCCACCGAGAGCAAGACACAGAAGTAGCAACCCCCTCCGGAACATATCGAGAAAAAAAGCTCCAAAAATCTAACACCTTCTCAATGACCCGATATCAAGAGAAGGAGATTAGACGTACGGGGCAAGTCACCAGCTATGCAAATTCTGCTGAAAGAATTGCTATCGTTCAAAAAATAGCGCTGGAAGCAGAATGCAAATTGCAGTTCAGTGAGACTCACCAATAAACAGCAGACTGGCTGAGTGCAAATGTCTAAGGAAATGGTATGGGGAATGATTCATAAAATAAATGGATTAGGTAAAATAAAGTAATCATTTTCTGGATGCCTGATAGGAGCATCAAGGCCAGAACCGTTCAGCGGCCTAGGAAACTCATATTTCCAGGAGAAGCTCAAGAAGAAGGGAGAAGCATTGAAAGAAACAGTTCGAATTTATTAGTCAACATCAGTCAGAGGAGTTTGCGTAAATAACGGGATTCTGCAAACTCAGAGAATACCTCAAGAAGTCAGGCTTAGACAGCACATGCGAAAAAAAGCAGAATCCCTACCCTAGGTTGTTGATATAGCGTTTAGAGATGAAAATAAAAAGCCAAACAAGTCAAAGATCCAACATAATTTTGATTAAATACGTGTTTTGCCAAAACATTTTGGTTCATTTGAGCATTGTGGAAACATTTTAATACCAAGGACATTCAATTCAGCCATAATTGATGCCAAACTCGGTTCAAAAACGTCTCAAGGTGGAAAAGATGAATTGAGAAGAACTAACAGGACTTCTACTGCAGGAATAGCACCAAACGAAGAGAGTACAATTGCTCCCAGAAAATCCGTCAAATCTAAGACCTCCGAGTGTTCAAGAGATTGAAAGAAATAGAGCTGGAAAAGTAAGAAGAACAAAGAAAGCTACAAAGAGGAACATCGATTATTTGTAGAAGAGGTAGTCAATCTGAAATATATTCCGACAGTGTTACTAACCTGTGTACCAAGAAAGAGAGAGCTCATCATGTACCGCTACTAGAGTAAATAAAAACACCCGTAAATATATAAACAACTCTTGTTGGAACTCCATTTGATGGTATATGGAAGATATGTGCTTCTACTTAATTGAGATCGTCACCAATATTCAAAGAGTATTGAATAATGCTCATAATGCTAATAATCAAACTCATATGTATCTGAAGCCAATGTTGTCAAAAGAGTTGGTTAGCATGTAGAAGTGTATTTATTTTCCTCAATCGTAATTATTTATTTTTATACAAGTATGGTTTGGGAGAAATTGATAAAATCAAAGTTATGGTTTAACAATTTCACGGAACTTCCACAAAATTGCAGTCGGTAATAATTTCAATAATTGATATTTGAAGAGTAAATGCTACTGGATAATAATACTAAGAAGGAAATATTCCAGCATTATCCCATTTGAATAATCCTGAAACATTCCCGCGCAATATTATATTGCGATGGTGCTGCCTCTAACGTCGCTTGGAATTGCGATTTCTAAGTATCCGTTGTTAAATAATATTACTCACTTTGATAATCGAAGTTGGTTCCGGGGTAAATCGTTCAGGTCCTTCAGAGTATAGACTATACCTCCGAATTCGTAAAGCGGGTTGTACTCGGTCATCATGGTGTCAGCAAGTTGTATTCTGTCAAGCTGAAAGTCTGCGCCGGACTGCATTTTAAGTCTTAGTATACCTGACGCTCTTTGCGGATATCGATTATCTGCAAATATACACATGGTTTTTCATCGTTAGTATTTGTAACATTGAAACATGGGTTATGGGTTGAAAAAGTATCAAAAGGTTGGAATATTTATGGTATGCAGACAATAGCGCAGTTGTCTGCACAAACATATACGCATCTGATATCCTAGTTCACCATCAACCGGTTTTTAAAACTCTCGACAAAGTCTTGGCAGAAGAGAGCAATTGAGTCTTGACGAAGAGGAAGCTGCGGCATTTTATTGGTTTTTTTTATATCAATTAAGATGGAAAATTTTCTCAAGAAAGTAACCAGAAATGGATGTAGTGAAGATATTGCCTCCCCCAGAAATACATCGAGATTGGAATTATTAAGGCAGAATATTTTTAATATTCAAGGATTTCAATAGATATAGTCATACTAGTAGTATACCTTTTTAATATTTTTTAGAAGAATAAATCATTAATCCAATTCCTATTTCCAATTCAGTATCTAACTATATTCTCTTTCCAAAAAATTCCCAAGATTCAAACCTTTAGAAAAATATAAAAAGGTGGCAAAGTATTTGTTTTGCGTTACTCAGAACGCAGTAGGAGTACGACTATTGGTATCGTGGGTTGGTGGCCTATGCTGACATCTGTCGGTGACCTATTGATGTGCACGAAATTTCGTGTCTTCAAAATTCCACGATACTAGGTCTAAGCTTCACCGCACAGATTATAGGTGTCGCTATCTATGATTTGATGCTTTCCATATATATATATATATATACTATAAGTCAATTATTTAAACTTTTATGTCGCCATTTGTAAAAACGGAGGTAGGAAAAAAACTTTTTAGTCAACAATTGTGTAACTTTTTGAAAAATTAACATAAGAATTTCTGTCCAACGGGAGTTTATTCTTTCCAGTGTTTAAATGACAGCATATTATTCAAATGTTTAAATTGATATTAAATAATAAAAAAAAAAATTCATGTGGTATACTGTGTTCAACGGCGGTGCGCCCATGAGGTAACTGCCGCGCGGAGCCCTTTCTTCGGCGTTAAATTAAAATTATAAATAATGGAGGTAGAGTTCCGCGAGTCTGGACTTTTTCATTGGAAATTTCCTCCTCTTTAAGAATCTCTCTTTCAAATTTCTTATCAATAGTTTTTGAATTATTAGCAAAAAACTAAATGCCTTCTTTTTTTCCTCTTAATTTGTTAATAACAATAGCAATTTTTTATGTGCTGTAAAATCGTCGAAATACATTTTTCTACATGTCTTTTCGAATCCAATGAGTTATCGCTCATATTTTTAGGAGCGTCTTCAATAATTAAGACAATTTTGAGCTTGTTGATCAGACTGTTTATCCATGCACAAAGAAAAGATCGCAGTGGATATGTGATTTAACAGTTTCAACACCTTTTGTTTCATTATCGAATAACTGTTGTGGCTACATCTAGATAATAATTGTGTTTTCAAAATTTCACCATAAGTTCATATGAATTACTTACCACAACTCTGTTGTTCATCATCTCCCTCCGGACAGTCGTTCGTAATGTCACAAATACTCAAGATATTTATACATGTTTGGGTGCATTTATATTGATTGACCATACAGGAATCATTTTTATAATAACACTGCGATAACCAAATATTGTCGAATGCCACTGTTGCACCCTTCACCATATTTTCTGACGGGACCACTTCAAGAAATATGGTGAAATTTGTGGAATATTTTCCCAACAACATATCACACCTTGAAACAGAACATATATCAACATAATTTGTTTTTCTAATCGAAAGTGTTTTCCTTACTTTTTAGAGTTATCACCTGGAATGATTTTTATAAGCCATTGCGCGTTATCATTCGGTCTGTCTCCGACTATTCTGATGATTCCCCCCTTCATTTCTTCTTGATATATCCACACTGCTAGCTTGCAGGATAATATAGTGGGAGTAAGTAGGGGGCTTATCACATGGAATTCGGTGGATTCCAAGGGAAGTCGGAGTAAGAGAAAGCTTCCTGTGAAAAATAATAATTTTAAAAACCCAATTGGAAAGGTGGATTTTGGAATTTATTTATTCATTGAGAAACTGCCATTAAAGAAGTCTGAAAAAATTAGAAAAATATTTTCATTGGAAATTACAAACAACATTTTGTAATGGTCGCGATCAACCAAGTTATTCTAACGTAACAATGTGTAATACCCTTGACTGAAGCAACTCGACACTAAAAAGTGAACGACGGTTTTATTTCGTCCGCTTTTGAATTAGAAGGCAGGAATGCGGGGCGAGTTCCGACAAATAATGTAAAATCTCGTAAAATATTTGATATGATAACACATAAACATTGAAACAGACTGAAAATAATTCCGATAGGACATTTATTACTATTGAGCTCCACGCCGCGATAGATAATTAACGATTCTCCGACAGCCGCGTGAAGAATGCGATTGAAATATACCGCGGTGGAAATCAATGTCCGAAGTTATAATCCATTACTGTGGGACCAACACCGCACCGCACCGAGAAGGGGTCATAGTGGGGAGATTCTATATAAGAACAAAGTCAAAAGTAAAGAGGAGATTAGAGCAGAATCAGATCCGATCAGAGTCAGAAAGAGAGTTCGGTTTTAATGAAAGCCTTCAGAGTATGAAGCGCATTAGAGTAGAATCAAATTTCATCTAGTGAAGATGCATACCCATCGATCGAAACAAGTGTAGACTTATAGAATTAAAATTTTCCAAAAAAGCTAAATAATCATATTACGAATCAGTGAACGCGTAATAAAAATCGGTAATCCAAAATAAAAATCAAGTAACATTAAAACGTGGTGTGTTCTAGAGTCGAAGGTAAAAAAATCAAACTGTTTATTTGGCAAGGTATACAGTATCAGAAAGTATTTATCTTGGGTATGGTGGTTTTATGAGAACGTAAAGAATAGCTTGCTATATGTTGAGAGAGCATTACAATTTCTCCACGACTCGCTCGAGGAAAGGGATATCGACGTCACGACACAGAGATAGGAGAGTCAGAACGGTTAGCTCAGGACGTCAGTATCATACCAGCGGCAGTCGGGAGTATGTGTGCGCTGCAATGGAGAATAATTTTTTACGATAATTTCACATCAGATAATTTGAACAAATTAAACTGAATCATTGATTCAATTCAATCTGTCGGACGACAGGTAGATCAAATATATCTTTGGTGCCGTGGTGGCCGCGAAAACAAAAGAAAATTCTTAAACATAAACAAAAGCAAACGATATTTCTGTAAGAATAAAAACAAAGAACTCATTTCTAACAGAAGAACAATTATTTCTTGAATGGAAAGAAAAAAATATTTACAAGAAAAGACAATCCAAATTAAATATTTTGTGTACGGAATTATTTTATTAAATGTTTGAACAAACCACCATTTTGGGCCAAACAATAGCCGAATCTATTGTACAATTCTGTTCTGTTAGCCGCAAGGGTAACTGGTGTTACCTGAGCACACAACTGAATAATTTTTGCCCTCAGTTCATCTAAATTGGTGGCACGTTCGAACTCATGCCGATATACCTCCGATTTTAGCATGCCCCAGAAATAAAAATCGAGAGGTGCTACATCTGGTGATCGAGGTGGCCAGTTGATTGTACCTCGCGAACAAATAAACCGATCGGGAAATAATTGATTCAAAAATGTAACCACCGTGCCTGCATTGTGGGCAGGACAACCAGCTTGTTGAAACCACACGTCGTTAAAGTCAATCGGAAGAGCGCGAACTGCAGGAATAATTTGATTTTGCAAAAGTTGCAAATATTTTGGTGAATTCAAATTCCCTTCAATAAAAAATGGGCCTATGACGTGATCGCCTAGAAGTCCCGTCCACACATTTAATTTTCTTGGGTACTGTGTCCGCACAGCAATATTCAAATGTTTATTTTTACGAGACCAATAACGTACTACGGATGGGTTGTGTTTTCGATGAATCGGTAAATAACACCTTTTTTAGAAAGTCATCATTTACACGAAATGCCCTATTGCATTTTTCGACCATCGTTACACAAAACTCCATACGTCTGAAATGGTCTCCAGGCACAAGTTCTTGTGTGGTCTTGACTTTGAAACAATGATAACCGTTTCTCTTCAAAATATTCCTTACAGTTCTTTCATTCAAATTCACTTCGTCGGCGATCTGTCTACTCGAACAATGTGTCGTTTCTGCCAATGCACACACTTGTGTTTCTCTTATTTCCCGTTCCTCGGGTATTTGTCTGGGATGCGGTGATGGATTTGTGGGACAACATTTTTTGCAATGTTCTGCCACACACCCAAAATTCTGAAATTTATTAATAATTGAAAGGACAGTCGCTTCCGTATGTACAGGTCTATCTGCAAAAGCCACTATGAATAGATTTCTAGTATTTTGTACAGAATCACCCCCAAAGTACCACTTAACGATCTGTACTTTCTCTGCGGTTGTGTAAATAGGCGGCATGTTTCAAAAGGTAATAAATTGTCGCGGTCTTTTGTTTTCGCAAGCAAGGCTCGGCAAGAAATGAGTCGATTCGCTGTGCGCTGTGTAGCATTGCCACGTGGTCAGTTAATGTGTCGGGTGGGGTCACATCTCTTGTTTATGTGGTATTATCATATCATTGCGTTCCTTGTTGCTCGTGTATATTTCTGTCCGTACCCCAGATAAATGTTTTCCGATACTGTATATGTATATGGTAATAAGAAACTATTCCCTTAATTGATTTCATAGTCAACTATTAATTCGACAAAAGCAGTAATATTAGTAATCGCCAAGGTAACTGAATAACAGTTATTCTACCAGGCATACCATATTTGTTTCACATTCAAATATATCTTATATATATATATATATATATATATATATATATATATATATATATATATATATATATTAATTTCATTCTGACGTTCTATACATTTTTCTCCTTAAATTATACCATGGGTATAAATTGTTGTTATTATTCTTTAGAAAATACATACATATTATTAAAACTCCTGAGTGTATTATTGTTTCTGAACTATCTGAGATTGGTACTGTACTGTCAAATTAAAGCCCACGCTTCATTATTTACTGAGTGTGATAACTTCTCAAGCCGGTCTGGGAGGTTGTCCAGTTATTGGTCAATAGACTAATAACGCCCAGTATAGCTAAGGCCTAGCTTTAACAAATAACGAGCAATTGTAAGATTGGTTGGTCAGAGGGGTATTTACTTCTCCAACGGTCACCAGTCACAAAACACTGAGGTGCTTCACCCAATAAAAAGGGAGGAGGGAAATTTGTACAGAATGCCGATAGACGTCCAGGGACGCATATAAATCTAATTAGTCATTGTTTTGGTGCCAAAGTGGAAGTATCGTTCCAGCCGCATCACCCTAGGCAAGTTTCAGAAATAAACTGTGTGAATGTGCACTAAAAAAATATACCACGGGAAACCAGTTTTAGATGTGAACGTTGTGAAGAAATACCGCCTCTTTCCCCAATTTGTTATGAGGAATGTCATGACTCAATTCATGATGTATAGTTATTCTTTATATTTATTATATAACTTTTTTGTGTTTTTTATAATTAAGTCGTTTTATTTTCGTTGTTACATAGAATACCTTTTTCAATTCTTGACTTGATTTGTTTACATTCCTGTCGTTTATATTAATGTTTTTTTTCAGATCATCTTTCTTAATTCTCGACGTCTATCGACGTCCTGGCGATATCTAGCAAATACTTCAGTTAAAAAGTGACAGGACGTTTATCGACGTCAAGTTTCAAACACCAAAAAAATAAAACAAAAAATGTGTAACTATAAATTGTTTTCTATCCTTTGAAAGACATTTCAAGACAAAATTTGTTGAAAAATACTAGTGTCATTTTTAGCACCAAGCAGGTTACCTCGTTATCAATGTGATAATAACACATGTTCTTGGGAAAACTTCATCAATAAATTAACGAAATCTAGATTATTATACCCTGCTTCAGCCATATTGTACTTTTTCAGTTCATGAATCTGACAGTAAACAACTTCACTTTATTTGCTGTTAGATATGCACTGCTTACTAGAAAAATCCAAATTTGGGGTTTTCATTTGAAAAAAAATTATATCTTTAATGTTTCTCATTCGCTTTCTGGACCCTCGTTTTTGCGCGCCCTGTAAATTATTCAGTGTGATAATGGTGAGTGATTCGTTCAATCTTCAATACCTATTCCTGATTCATTTTCCTTCACTGTCTCTACAAATTTTCAGAATCATGCTAATTAGTATTCTTTATATATAGATCGCGAAGATATACTCTGTATTTGGGATGTTGATCACCAATTTTTTTTAAAGTTATGAATTGGTGGCGTCTTCAATCAGTAGTAGTAGCGAACTTCAAACAATGGTAGTAGTATTTCTATGAAACCTACCTAAAAACATGGAAAAGGCCCATTATTGGATTGACATTTCGGAAAAATGCCCATTATTGATTCGTCCTTGTAAGGATGAATGTTGGGCGCTAGAAGTTTTCTGGTTCGGCCTTTGTCTCATAGAGGGCACAAGTTCAGGGATCAAGTTGTTGGGCGTATTTCGTATTTTTGTTTTTCTCGTAGCTAAAAGTGAGTTTATACAGAAAGTAAAATAAAATTAGAAATAAAATAAAGTAAAATAAGAAGTAATAATTTTCAGAGTGTTTATAGAGCTGAGTAAATTAATGTAAGAAGTAAGAAAGCTGTCAATCGAAATTTGGGATTTTTTGTTGTTACCTCAAACTTCAATGATGAATACTCGAAAATTTGGTCCCCGTTATTGTTTATTGAGTAAAATATAAGCCAGTGTTGACAACACTACCAATATTATAAAATCTAGTCATTCAAAGACAAAAAGAAATTTAAAAAAATGCTAGTGAACACCCCGTTTTCCGTTATGAAAACAAAAATATGATGACGACTGCTATTTATATCATGTCATGTATCGTCAATTTGTCTAAATTATTCAATATGTACATATGCCTAACAACTTGTCAAGTAAAATAAAATAAAAGATAAAAGTTAACCATCTTTTATTTTACTTCTTATTTTATATTACTTCTTATTTTATTTTATTTCTGTATAAACCTGTTATGGATGTTGTGTAGTTTTAACTTTTTAAATTACTTTATTTTATTTCATGTATTCATTTAGTTCATGTACTAGGCCAATAAAAATTTATAATATTTTTCATATAACTATACGAACTGGCCATATTTTGACGATTCATGCACACATGTTCACATAATGTTCTTTTCATTACTGATATTGATAAATGGTAGATAGTTTCAATTAATTGGTCTGATAAATAAATACTTTTGGATGCATTCGACAAAATTATTTCAGAAATTATGTTTGTACCTGCTTATATGAGTGTAGTATGATAAACTACCAATCTGTCCAATTTGTTATGAACTATTCGAACAAATCATTGGGTGAATCCTTGCGGTATTTTACCAGTGAACTGTGATTGATGTATTTAATTCTCAGATTACATTATTGTGTAGTGTTTCCGAAGTGTAAATCAACAGACAATAATAAGTTCAGATTCGTAACAATATGCTCGAAAGTTCAAACAAACTGAGAACTATACGTCAAGCATTGTGTTCGTATCCGAGAAAAATCAATTGCATCAAGCAACGGGCCATAGACCACATCACAATAATTGAAGTAGAGTAAGACAAGCTGATTACCAAGCATATCTCTTCTAGTGCTTTTGCTGATAAGTTACCAACTATTTATGTAGTGCCTTTTGGAGACATGGCCACAAAACCAGTTGCAAATCGACGAATGAGCCTAGATCATGAACCACTTTTTGAGGTGGTTGTGGTGTATCCATTATATTCATGAATAATAAATATTTTAGTAAGAATAAGATTGGATTCGCCAGGATCAACATCCACATTGTTTTTTTTTGCGAATCCATGCTATGGAGCAAAAATTCTAAATGAGCTGCACTTTGTCTAACTAAAATAAATTTCACTAACATCGGCAAAAAAGTGACTCCGGAAAATGTTTTGATTGATTTGTACAGAACTTTTAACAAATGGGCTTAAAATTGAACCATGCGGTACTGCTTTGTAGATGTCAATACCGTCTGAAATTTACAATCAGCGGTTCGAACTACTTCATCAACACTGAAGAACTATGCACGATATGCAACATGGGACATGGGAAGAAATGAGTCCATCGATCATATTCTATTCGAGTGTCCTATATACAGGGTGTTAGTGAATAAGTGCGACGAACTTCAGGGGGTGATTCTGCATGAAAAAATAATGACAGTTTGCTATATAACATTTGTCCGCAAATGCTTCGTTTTCGGAGATACGGGGTGTTAAAGTTTTTCTTAAATACTGACTATTTATTTATTGCTCTGAAACCGGTCGAGATATGCAAATGAAATTTGGTGAGTTTTAAGAGGTTGTTATTGCGCATTTTTGACATGCATTAAGAATGTTATGTTCATCATTGGCTCGCATACGGGAATGATCTCAATTTTTTTAAAGAAAAAAATGGTACGCTACAGATATTTCAAATTAGAAATTTTCAATTCCTCGTTCAATTTGTGACTAAAAATCTCTTTGCTTTTTTTTCGTATGGGGCGCCGTTTTTATGCAAAAAAATAAAACATCTTAACGCTTTTTTGTCATTACTTTAATACATTATCTAGTAGCGATGCTAGTAGGCTACTGTCAACATTCTGTTAAATACGAATATTTCAACAAAATGTCAAATTGGCGTTTCTCAATTTTTAATCTTTTATTTTGGTATAACATTAATGATAATAAGTAATTAATTTTTCTTTTATCGAAAAGATGGAAAATTATACAAATGCGGCATTGTCAGACATGCATTTTGTCTATGGTCGAAGTAATGGAAATGGTCGGCAAACTCGACGATTGTATGCTGAGTTGTATGCAGGACGTAGGGTACCCCATCACACAATATTTGCTCGTCTTCACCAACGTTTGCGCGAAAATGGTACATTTAAGAAACAAACGGCTGACTGCGGGCGCCCTCTAGAAGTACGAACTGTGCAACTAGAAGAAGCAGTTCTCGAGTTAATTGCGGAGTCACCTGAAACAAGTACTAGAAAAATTGCCACCATACTGAATGTAAGCAACTTCACTGTATTTAAAATTCTTAAAGAACAGCAATTGTATCCGTTTCATATTCAACGTGTGCAAGCTCTCCTACCTAGAGAATTTTTTCCGCGCCTAGTTTTTTGCCATTGGATTCCTCATCAAATCGCTCAAATTCCTCTAATTTTTTAAATGGCTTTTGTTTACTGACGAGGTTAATTTTGGACGACAGTGTATGTCACCGGATGGGTGTGCAAATTTTTATATTTAGTCTTTACTGGATGCCTCAACATACGGCAGTGCTAATGAAATGATTGTAATTAATGTGAATTGATGGTCTATTTTGACTGGCCTATCAAATCATTACCACTGTTTACGTCAGGATTATTAATATACAGCCCATCAGCGATTCCACCCCACAACATCCCCCAATACATCCAATACCGGAATATAAAATTACCCATTCCCCAGAACACAAACGGGAAATTTTCCTTCTATCATCAAGCGGATCGCATCCATCCTGCCATAACTAATCCTGTCTATGAACGTTGGTTTGTTTATTAGGGCATTATACAACAAAACCATGTAACTCGAGTATTGCATAAGAAATATAGTTTTACATTTCCCCCGCTGAAGTGGTTTTATATTCGGGAAATTCGGTGTATATATTTGAGTGGGGTTGTAAACTGGAACGTTGCCGCGACTACACCTACCCAATAATGTATTCGACGAAGTTTATTACGTTAAAGTTATATCTTTTCGGATGTTGCACATAACCGAGTTCCGTTCGGTTCGTTACTGTTTGAGGCCGCCTCAAGTTGCAATCATGGACGTATATATTCATACGTCCATGGTTGCAATCTTGAGAACGAATGAATGGCATCATTGTGGAGTGGAAGAAGCTACAATGGAGTTGATACTCTTATGTATGGTTGGATCTTTTAAGCTTGTCGAATACATTACAAACAATAGGATTTACAAGAGGCAAGAAAATTATTCCTTGCTATGCCATTGAAGAAATTTCGATTTGTTACAACAAACGTTCACTATTGAAAAGGAAAAAATTCTCAATTGCATATTGAATAGAAAGATTTGTCTGTTAATTGAAAAAATCCACGATAAAAATGAAGTTATTTTTTGTGAATGTCTAACAGAAAACAACAGTCACGCTGGACATTGAACTACATTCTGAAAGGATCCTTACTCAAAAGAAAAAATGTCCAGCGTGGCTTTAGCCGGGGAAGTAGCTGTTTTCTGGTAGACAACCACAAAAAATAACCTAATTTTTCAATCCACAGAAAAATATTGTCATTCAATTGAGAATGTTTCCCTTTTTAACATGAATACCCCACAAGAGGTTATCTTGAACAATGGAAGATAGTGACTAAAAGATAAGTCGCAGATGATCCCACATCTGATTTTATGAACATCCTGTTCATATTTTCAAACAAATCAAACGTTCACTCGTTTTTATTATTGGGGAGGATATGACTCCAACCATATGATATCTACCTCGTCACCAACCTGGTGTTACATCAATCGTCGGTAGAAAGAGAAATAGTTATATTGAAGGATGACTCTAAAATAGATTAAGTAAATATAAAAAATATATAACACTAAGATTTTACTTTAACAAAAATTAATTCACTACAAAACAATTATCACAGGTGATATGAACATGAATATTTAGACGATAAAATGTTGGTGTTACTTGTATATCTAGACTATACTAAAGCATTCGATAGAATTAAACATGACCTATTACTAGCCATACTACACTATATTGGTTTCAGTGATTCTTCTGTTATGTTTTTCAAAAATTATCTATACTATCGTTTTCAAACAGTCAAACTGGATAACCAACAGTCTGATTTGGTACACATAAAAAATGGGGTATCACAAGGATCAATTTTAGGCCGTTGCTCTTCATTTTGTACACTATTGATTTACACAGAACTTTGCATTATTCCAGTAGTCATTTTTATGCAGATGATGTTCAACTATATCTTCCCTCAACCGAAAGTAACTTAGCCCTCTTGGTTCAGCATATGAATGATGATCTAACTGCTATAGTCGACATGCCGAGCAAACTGTGTCTTTCTATCAATCCTTCAAAATCAAATGCCATACTGTTTAGCAGAAACAAAAACGTCCGAATTAGGTGTTTACCACATATCAACCTCCGAGTCAATAACGAACTCATTCCATTCATAGATACCGTTACGAAATTTCCATAACAATCACCTCTGGTCTGAGGAAAATCCACATGGAATCTTTGAAACTCATTTTCAGCATCAGTTTTCAGTAAATGTATGGCTTGGGGTACTTGATGATCATTTAATCGGTCTATATTTCCTCCCGCAACGACTAACAGGCGAAAAATATACCGAACATGAATTATAATATAGCCAGAAACTGCAGATTTATATATAATTTTTGTTTTCTTGACTCTACTATTTAACTACTCCAGCAGAATAACTTAAAATGATCGTAGAATGCATCGTTGTTTATCATTATCCAGAAATAGTAAAGTTGTGCTGGAAAATATATTGAATTGAAATAATATCGTAGCTAGAAACTGCAGATTAATTCATAAAAATGTGTTTTCCGGGCTCTATTTAATAACTCCAGCACACAAAATGAATGCCGTTTCTGGCTGTTATAATTTTTATTCAATATATTTTCCAGCACTACTTTGCTAATTGCCGAAAACCGTGAAACATCAAAGCATTATTCGTTCATTTTGAATGATTGTGTTGATAAATAATACAGTCACGAAAACGAATTTTTAACCGACGAAACCAAAAAGGAGGAGGTTCTCTATTCGACGCGTATATTTAATTATAATTTTTTTTATGTATGATCACGCATAACTTTTCACTGAGGCGTCCAATTCCGATAATGATTTTTTCAGTGGATAGGGTTTTCTTCGAAATTGGTCCCATTCAAATTTAAAAGATGAAATCCACCCCTGAGAGTGGCAAAATGAAGGATATTGATCACTCACCCTCTGAATTCTGGTCCGTTAACCGATTCTATGAGGCATAACTTTGTACTGGGATCTTCGATTTGGATTATTCTTCTTTCATCAGATAGGGTGTACCTCATAGTTGATCATATTTGGATTTCAAATGGAATTATCCACCCTTACGGGTATAAAAATAGAGGATAATTGATTTTTCACTTGGAACTTTGGCACACATATGTAGTTGACATTGACAGACCCTCCTACATCCGTCCAAATGATTATATTCTATGAAAGGATGGAATTATATACAAAGTGATGGAAACAACTAACCAGAACTCTGAAAATTTATTTACATTATATAATCAATAATTAAAATAGAAAATCATATCATTTGATAGTTAATAGTTGAAGTAAGCTAGGTAAGTAAGTATTTCGGAAGTAATCAAAAATTAAGTAGGTAGTAATTAGTAGATTTCAGCAACAAAAAATTTAAAAATAAAAACTTTTCAACAAAAAATTAATCCGACGAAAAATCAACTGAAAAGCAAAAAATAAAATAAACCTTCTTAGTCTAAATGATAATTTAGCTCCTAAACTAATGTAAGTAACTGATTTTGAGTCGCCGCCAAACGAACTAGCAATTGAATTAGGTAATTCTTAAAATGATGACAGCGAGATGCACGGCTGCGTTTTGATGACTTCTTTCATAGATAATGATCTTCGATAATTGTTTGTTTGGCGCCGACTCAAATCAGTTACTTACATGAGTTTGGGAGCTAAATTATCATTTAGACTAAGAAGGTTTATTTTATTTTTTGCTTTTCAGTTGATTTTTTCGTCGGATTATTTTTTTTTTAATATTTTATAGTTTTTATCAAGGTAAAGTTGAATATAAAATAAATGATGTAAATAAGTAGAATGTTCTATTCAAAACTGTGATTTGTCCTCTCACGTATGCTTCTCCACTCACGATAGATTTTGGTGATACCGGTGATACTCTCGAGTCATTGTACTCGTGCCATGTGCCTGCATAAGGGTGCCTACAGTAAGCCGTGTAGTGTCCGTTAAAAGTTGTTCAGCTATGGGTGGATACAGCATACAAGTTGTAGCGACACGGAGCTGCGTTATCTACTGCATAAATATTCATATCTAATCCATCAAGAGGAAAGTCAATGAAAACATTTAGTTTTTCTCTGAATCTCTCCATCTGCGAAAATCTTTTCAAGTGAATTACAAAAATTTTGGGGAATTTAAAGTATAGATAATGACTTCGTGCATTTTCTCCTTTGCTTGCATTTAGAACAAGTGGGTTTTTCGTCATCATCCAAAATCTCTTCCCTAGTAAACAAGTCTAAACATTGCGACAGTCTGAGTTTGCCAGTACTCTCTGGAATAGGGAGTGAAAGGTCCCAGAATGGGTCAAAAGTGACAGAACAATGGCCACAGAAAGTACATTTCAACGATGATTTCAGTTGACCAACAAAGTTATCGACAAATTTCGAGTTGTCCATTCTAAGATATCTTGACCAAGACTCTTTTGCCTTTTCGTTATCGCTCAAATTTTCATCGATTTCTATGAACGTAGGCTTAGGCCTTTCTCTTACTCTGTTTACATCTTCATGAAGACCTTCCAATAAATATCTGAAAAATTCCTTGGCATCCTGTTGAGCGTTACCCATAAAACGAGGTGCGAATCTTTGTATCAGGCTCTTCAAAGAAACAGTGTTAACCACCACATCAGACGAATCTCCTGACCAAAGTTCTTTTACCACTTCTTCAAATGCTTTTACCAAGCACCCTTCATACTTGATATGCTTGTGTTGATATCCTTCGAATGTTCGTCTTTTCTCAGATACTCGAGCAACCATCTGGTATTCGATAAACATTGTATTGCGCTATTCATAAAGCAGGTATTGCCAATGTTTTTCAAACCATTAAGACCAAGAGTTTTGGAGCTTCCAAGCACAAGTGGTTTGATGGAATCATAACTGAGGGAGATGCGCTCACCGCCACTGCTTTCTTCAAAGGAAAAGTCTCTTATGCAATGATTTTCTCTATCATTGGAGCGCCGCAATGAGGAACTCGGTTGGAGGCTGCTTGAAATCGAGTTGGATAAAGATATGGTAGATCACGTTATTTTTTTGGAAGTGGTTGAATCCAAATTATACTTTTCAGGTATTTGGCTCCGAATAATATACTTATGGATACTACTTGACGTATTCATTCTTTGTGGACGAATAGAGGAAAGTGATCAAATATGGATTAGTATCCATAATATGGAATACCCCCATTTTTCTCAAATGCAAACTCACACACGCAATAAACAGTGATTTTCTGTCTCTTTCTACTCCCATTTACGCGTACAAGTTGTAGCATGTCAGTCGAGCCAGCCCTTTCGTCGTAGTGACAGTGTTTTGTTTTATCGCTGCCGCATAACTTTCTAAGGTACGTAAAAAATAATTATTTTTCGTACAGAAAGTGCACACAGTATGTTTTTATAACTTTTAGAGACCCTTTAGATGTTCTTTAGTATGTTTTAGCGGTATTAGATAGTATTACTTTCTGAAATATAAATATGTGAATATCAGTTTGAAATAGTTGGAAAATCCAAATATGGACGGATCACAGTGTCCAATTATGGACTATTCCATAATTGGACACTGTGACGTATCAGCTGACTTAATGACTTTGTTAATTATATTTTTTTCGGGTTTTATCAGAATGGCGGGCGTCAATTGGAAAACGAAGCGAAAAGAATGGAATTCAGAGCATATGGCAGAAGCTATAAAATTAGTACGAGAAAAAGAAATGGGTTAATTGAAAGCTGCAAAACACTTCGATGTGCCAAGATCTACCTTGTTTCGTTTATGAACTCTGACCTCTGAACTCTCTCTGAACTCTCTGAACTCTGACCACACCCTCATCTCCACAACATGCTCTTTCCATTTACCATCGAGCTGCACAATACCACCCCGTCTCATGTGGCATTACAATTCGGCCGACTGGGAAGGTCTTCGTATGTTTTTCTCAGCGTTTCCATGGAAGAGAGTTTGTTTCTCTTCAGTAGATCCAACACGATGTGCTGAGACAATTTCTGAAATCATCATGTTGGGGATGCAAACTTACATACCGAATACCGAAAGAAGAACATCATCCGATAAGACCTGGTTTAACAGAAACTGCTCTAGAGCTGTGGCTTCCAAACAGGCAGCATACCATCGATGGCTAAAAAATCCGGGCCCTGAGACCAGAGCAGCATATGTCGAGGCTAGAGGCATATGTAAAGAGACAATAGAAAGCTCAAAAGATGCCCACAAAGCCAAAATAAGATCAAAACTTGCTGAATGTCCTAACGGATCCCGTTCATTTTGGTCTTTCGTTAAGCTGTGGGAAGAAATTTCACTTCCAGCCATTTCCTCCCTAACCAAAGAAGATGGAACACTAGCAACGACTGCCCAGGAAAAGCCAATATCTTTGCGCACCTATTTGCTGGAAATTCCACTCTGGATTCATCGGGAAAACAACCCCGAACATTACACCTATTGACAGTCACATGCCCGAGATCACCTTTCGCCAACGTACTATCAGAAAGATTTTGCTGGGTCTCAACACCAACAAAGCCTGTGGATCTGACGGAATCCCGCCGATTGTTCTCCAAGAAATGTGCCCCTGAACTAACACCTGTTCTTTGCAAGTTGTTCAACCACTCTTACAATTTGGGGTATTTCCGTCCAATTGAAAATTGCAAGAGTACAGCCAGTCCCTAAAAAGGCAAAAGGCCCTACCTAGCAACTACAGACCTATCGCACTGCTATCTATTATTTCAAAGGTCATGGAAAAGCCATCAACATCGAGCTCATGAAATATCTGGAAGACTCCAGGAATTGTCAACGATAGGCAATATGGCTTCCGCCATCAGAGATCAACTGGTGACCTGCTCGCTTACGTCTCACATATATGGCAGCTATCTATTGAAAAGCATGGAGAAACTTTAGCTGTGGCATTAGATATCTCCAAGGCGTTCGATCGAGTTTGGCACCAGGGACTCCTCGCCAAGCTTCCGTTTTATGGCTTGCCCCTCAGCTGTGTTCTCTGCTTGCTAGTTTTCTCTCAAACAGGTCTCTCCATGTAGTGGTCGATGGAGTTTCATCTGACACTCTACTCATAAATGCTGGTGTTCCGCAAGGATCCATTCTCGCACCAACACTATTTCTACTTCACATCAACGACCTGTTGAAAGCAACTTCATGTCCAGTACACAGCTTTGCCGATGATAGTACCTCCATACCGCTTTCTTCCAGGGCCCCTATATCAGCCCGTGAAACCAGAAATGAACGAGGAAGAAATGTTAATAATATAAATATGGACTTGGCAACAATTCTCGAATGGGGATCTAATAACTTGGTAGAATTCAATGCAAACAAAACACAAGCATGTCTTTTCTCTAGAAAAGCCGATCTCACTGTGCCTAACATAACTTTGTCAGGAGTAACCATACCACTGAAGCCATCCATATCGATGCTTGGTATTACTATCAGCAATAACCTTTTCCTGGGAAAATCACGTGAGGTCCATTGCCAAAAGTGCATCCCAAAAACTTGGTTTTCTGTTTCGTGCCAAGAGCTATTTCACCCCCAGTCAGCTGCTTATGATCTATAAGGCACAGATCCGACCTGTCCTGGAATACTGTTCCCATATTTGGAGTGCGGCACCTAAACATATCCTGAGGCTATTGGATTCTGTCCAAAAAAGGGCAATTCGTCTCGTCGGTGATGCCTCGCTTACAAACTCGCTCACTTGTCTGGAACACCGTAGAAAAGTTGGCGATTTGTCTCTATTTTATAGATATTTTCATGGGCGATGCTCTTCTGAAATATCAACAATCGTTCCTGCTTTGGCAGTCTCTTCGAGATTAACCCGTCAAGTTCAGTCATCACACCCCTTCGTGGTCACTTTGGAAACCTGCAGAACATCACTTTCCAAAGACTCGTTCATCCAACGAACAGCGAGGCTTTGGAACTCATTGCCTAGGGAGGTGTTCCCCGAGGCATACAACCTTCAGAAATTTAAGAAGAACACCAACTCCTACCTTCTTTCCCTAGGTTCCCACGATGTTCTCTGAACATTACAGGATATCCCTTTTCGTGGGAACCAGAACATATAAAAAAAAAAAAAAATTCGGAGTGTATTTTCTGTGGTATGCTGTTTTCGAATGACACTCATGGGGAAACATGGATCAAGTGCCTCATGTGTGGGCTCTGGGCACATAATGATTGCGCTGGGCCAGAGTTTGATACCTGGATTTGCGATTTTTTTAAATAATTTGTGTTCATTTCTTTATTATACCAAAGTTTTCAAAGAGTCTCTTATAAGTTAAGGTTAATTTTTCATAGTGATTATAGTATTCCATATTTGGGGTACCTATTCCATATATTCCAAAATAATCTAAAATTGTTACAAACTTAAGTGCAAATATATGATTGTTAATAATTACCACAAAAAGTATTTTATTTATAAAATTTGTGAAAGTTATGCCTGAAAATCAAAACGGTATTCCATATTTGGTCACTTTCCTCTAAATATATCATCCAAACGTTGAGTAGCAGGAATAGAACCCAGAATTGACGTTGCGTTGCCTCTTTGGATGGCGATACTGATATGTTGTATCAAAAAAGTCCTTGCTCTTCGATCATCTGTTTTATAGCATCTTGCACTCCTCCAGAGCGTATTGTAAACTTGGCGTCTTCCGTTTTAATACTTGAAAATTCTAAACGGCAGTACGAAAAATGTTACAGCGAGATTGGTGTGACAAACAATGTAAAATAATCCTTGTCATTATGTTACTTTAGAAATGTCAAATTTGGAAGTGACGTTTGGTTTGGCGGCCGTTGCTATGGGAACGGCCGCGAAATTAAATTTCGCGGACTGTGTTGAGAACGCGCAATACTCACTTTGCGTGCGATTGCACGAAAAAGTTAGACATTTTCGCATTTGATTCATCTGTCTAACTGTATTCTGGATAAAAAGTTATGAAACGGCTGTGCTAGCTTGAGAGTTAAGCTAGCACAACACCATTTGAGTTAGAAAATGTTGGTTTGCCTTAGAAAATAATTAATAAATAGTTTTTAAATACTGGCTGATTTTCAGTTGACTGTGCCGAAACGGATGTGTCAGTTTTATATACGTGAATGAATCTATAGTTCAGTGACTTGAAGAATTGTAATTTTTATTTTGGTTATATAAAATAATCACGCAAAGATAATTTGTTATTATTCCTTGTTGTATTTTGGTAATACAAGTTTTTTTCTAATTGTATTGTTATCGACGACTGCCGACTGTTACTTACTAGTCAATTAAAAAAAGTCACTATAGTGAGTGAATAAAATTTAAATTGTTGCTGTTATTTTGGAGCTAAAATGACATTTTAATAAGTCAAAATTAGATAAATGTCGAGGGGGAAACAACTACCCAAAATATGTACACCATAATTAAATATCTGATAATGAACAATATTTAAAATATATTTTGAAAAACGGACTAATGAAGTATTTAAAATATATTTAGGATAATGATAATCTTTAATGCACAGAAAATGTATTTAAATAATTAAAGTATACTGAAGCTATTTAAAGTACTAGAGATGTATTGAAAATAATTAAAATATACCGAGGGTGCCGAGAATACTGGAAATGTACTTAGGTTTGAAATGTAATGAAAATAAATGGAACATAGTGAATATAATATTTGGGGTAATTAAGGTAATAAAATTTGGTATAATTTACCCTGTGTTTTTACAAAAGTACCTAAAGTGTATATCTGTTGGTGATAAATTAAAATGAAAGTTTTCAACTTATTGGGATATATTATTATATTTCATTCAAAAATTCTTTATTTGAGGATCAGGGCAAATAACTAAAAAATGAAAAGTATTCCAAAATAAATATTTATCAACAAATGAAATAAATATCTTATATAATAAATAAAGGTTTAAATATCAAACTAAAAACAAAAGGCATGCTGATAAAAAACAGGATAAAAAAATTTCCAATAATTTTCCTAAAAATCTGTCACGCCCTGTAATTACAGAAAAACTTTCTTCCCTACAAAACAATGTAATATTCTTTAAATGAGAACTTGATAACCAGAAAAGTTCAATAGGTTTCACATGCTTGACTGAAAGAGCTGATAAACATACGCTCGTTAAACCATACGTTGTTATTGGAAGACAATTAAAATGCACTTAAAAATAATTATCAAGAAGTAACCCTTGTACACCGGATTCATAAATAACTTATCTAGGAAAAATTAACGATGGTAAGCAAGATTATTGATTGCCACTTGTTTACATCACAGCGCAATATGAAGGATCATGAAAACGAATTCCATGTAATTGTACCACAGAAAACGCCATAAATTCACCGAGTATGACAGCCATTAAATATAACTCTTCCTCGAAAAGGCATAAAATTATGTTTTATATATTTTTTTTATGACAGAAACAAAACATAGCCATTACTTTTACGACCATGATTTATTTTGACAAGAAAAAAAACAATTAAACGCAAACAACCGAACACCGCGGTCGGGAGATACTATAAAAAGTGGCCGGCACAAACAGAATCATCTCAGTGTTAAAACAGTAGCAAAGCCAGTCATATCGTAGTTGTTACACGGTAATATGTACCTCTCAAAAGTGAGGTTCAGAAGTCCATCAAATGACAGTATAGTACAATAATGATGAAAATTGCCAATCACTATATTGATAGTGAACGTCAGAAAACAGTAAACTAAGCAACTGCAAATCAAATGTTGACCGCTCCCAGTGAAAGTACATAGTGAACATTAGTTTTTTTCCAACAATTGCCTATTTTTGTCAACGCTTCCAGAACAGAGATAATACAACGGGAGTCCGCAATTCAATGGTTCACGATCTCTTAGAAAAACCATAGCCATATCGCGCTATACTAATATACCGGGCGAATAAAATAAAATAACCAATTGACGCGAAATTAATCGACGTAATAATAAAATCAAGACTAATTGTCGTTAAAAACCTACTCCAGTGAATAAGTGAGAAACAGGGTGAGATATGTAAGTTTTTCTATATTTATGTTTATGGCAAACCCAACCTTTTTTCTTATGTGCATGTGTCTGTAAAAGTATCTCCATAGTTTCGAGTTAACCAAGATCAAAAGAGAATTATTTCTAGCCGTTTGTGGCAATTGATTTCAAGATTGTTTTTTTAGTAAAATTATCATCGATTTTGTAGCCCACTGTAAAATTGACTACCAATAAGCTACACTCTTTTCGTTGTATGAATATTGTTTCTTATTATTCGTCTATAAAACGAATGAAATTATTGTATCAACATTTACTAAATATATATGTACATTCTTAACATTTTATGAGTGCATTATTTTGGTGTTATTATTTCATGGTAAATTATTGTTTTTCGAAATTTCTCCTGAACGGTAGTACTTCCTGAATAAACAACTAACGCCCAAGCACAGGGAGAAATGAAACATGTCCAGTAGGCCGCTCCTGGTACATAGTTTCGGTTCGACCACCTTCAGGTAGTCGATGCTCTCGCTGCTTATTTTCGCAATCTAACGAGAAAGTCGGGTTTTACAGGTGTGGTGTGTTAATTCATAACGCCCTGTAAGTCCGGGCAAAACAAATCCATTCTTTCCTAAAAACCTTATTTGGAGTATTCCGAGCATTCAAAAAAACAATTAGCCAAATCGGTCCAGCCGTTGTTTTCATAAAATAAAAAAACAATGTTACCCCGTCCGGGATTCGGTCCTGTGACCTTCTGCTTGGTAATACATTACTCGATAGTCTTTTTCTTCGCCAAATTTCTTATATACCCGAATTTTCCAATTTCCGAGCAACTTTCCTGATTTTTTTCCGTATCAACCATCCTCGGGCTATTACGAACATTAAAAAAAATTCACCAAATCGGTTCAGCTGTTCTCATGTTTTGGGATAAAAACAAATCGAGATTTATTTTTATTATAGGTATAGAAGATTATATATTCCTGAAAACTTTCCAGGAAAAATAAATTTCCAATAACAATGAAACGTGGGGCGCATGACTTAGGTGAACTATCCATGCTTCAATTATCAACACTATTTTCATAGCTATTAAAAATTCACAATAAAAAATGTTCAGGACAATTTCTATGGGGTTAGCAATCTGTATGGGGCTAGGATGTTACCTTCATAGATTTTTAGATTTTTTAACCTCACTTTCTCCCTTGCGCGATACCTGTAAGATCGAGAATCGCGGAGCACACTCTAGATCGCAAAACAACGTCCGCTCGTCACTGCTATGGAGAGATTGTGTGATCCTAACCTCATTTTTTGTGATAGACAACAGATAGACAAAAAAATGAGCATTGTCATCTAGTTCTGCTGAGCCATTTCCGAAGTTTCAAGTCTCTAGCTCATCGGGAAGTTAGTTTAAAATAAATTGAAAGAATTGTACCGGGCACACACATAAGCAAGCTGATAAAAACGTGGTAAAAATAATAGTAGTTGAAATGTAATGTAACAAGTTCGCAAAGTGAGGCTTTAGCGGACGAATCGGAATATGAAGATGATGTCCGCTAAAGCCATTTGCGTACGTGTTGCATACAAAATTTTTTAGCTTTCCTAATAAACAGAGCATAAATGCTACACATATTTCCTCTCCGTGAATACATTTTCAATCACCATCTATACGCTAGTGTAAGGAAGTTGTGCAAAAATCTACCAAGCGATTGTTTATCAATGTCAAATACCTGTCAAATATAAGTGTTTATTTTTCATGAAATAAGTATTCCAAAAGAATATTTCGAATAAAATGAAATTTCAAATATTCTATAGTTCAATGCGTCTCCTGAAACATTTTTAAGATGTTAATTTTAAGTTTTCTGAATTAACAAAAATAGTCCGATAAAGTGTTGCCATAACGGCCTAGTCCGGTAAAGTGGTATTTTGCGGACTACTTTCAGTATCCAAAGTAGGCATTTTGTGGAGCGTGTACAAAATGCAGAGTGAACTACATCCCAAATATTTTAAATATATTCGAGGACTGAGAAGGATATCGTAATATTCAAACTTTAATGAAATACTGAGAATATTTTGGTAATGAAAACAATGTTAAAATATAAGTATTTCTTGGGAATACTGACAAATATTTACATATATTGTAGATATTTTGATAGTGAAAATAATATTTAAAGTATGGCCCGGGGTGGATATTTTTGGAATAAAAGTAATATTCAAAGTATGAAGTGGTATTTGTTGATTCTGAATTACTGAAACTGATATTGAAATATATTTAAGATATTTTGGTACGGAAAGTCGTATTGAAATATTTAATTTTCTGTATGTACACCTATTTAAAGAGTTGTTTCCCCCACGATAAATGTTATTCAAAAGAAGGTGCAAGAAAATAAAAACCTAGTGCATAGGTAGCGTATATTAAAGTAAAAAAAAACAAGCGAACGATCAAAATGCCAATGATCCGCTCACTGGCAAACAAAGTGAGGGCATTATACGATCCTGACAACCTGCTCAACTGAAGGAAATGTCAAATGGGACCAGACGAAACATTTCTCCAAAAATACACACATTCATCATACGCACTTATTCCGATCACCAACAAAACAATGCAATAAATTCGACGCTCGCTTCTTACCATTTAATGAATTTCCGAAACAAACTAATTAGTCCAGGTATCTATCTGGAAGGACGAGATTACGCCATACGTATCCAAAAAACGCCAAAATACACACGATCGCGACAAAGTCAGCGCAAAACGAGAACGTATCGCGACAAAGCACTTCCGACACTCTTGATTTTATTAGAGTCCGACTCCGTCCCACTAGTATTTAATTTTAAAATTGCAATAAGCGAACCCGAGTAAAAATATCTTGGGTGTGCCCTAGACGAAGTGAGCAAAGAAACGTTATATGTGTTGGAGCTGGTGCGAGAGAGGCGGCGGATACATATCGATTTTTTCGTTCTTTTGGCTCACATCTCCGGTGAAATAAGATGAAACGGGGAAGCGACACCTAGCGGGAGGCTGTGCAACTTCGCTTTAATTTTCTGTAATAAATCGAGCGCGTTTGTCTTTGGGATTACGGTTGAGGTTCGAAGGTTTATTCCCAGTTTATTGCAGCTTGGTGGAGAATTTTTATGAAATTGAAATAGGAATCCGACTCATACAGAAACATTCGTGTCGAAAAAAAAAATGTTACGTGCGTTCCAATAAGAACAAAAACAAATTATCTATGCAAAAAAACTCTGTGCTTATTTTTTTTCGCATGCCAATAATTTACGTAAGTAGGAAAAACAATGAAATGATCGAAGAAAGATATAAAGTACAATTAATAGACGTTTGATTAAAGAACATGATTAAATTAAAATATTTATTTTTACAGAGCTCAAAAAATATTGAAATATTTATTGAGTTTTCGCTGCATTTTCCGATTTTTTTGCTCTTGACACTGATGCCGACACACTTCCGCGTTAGTCTTTGGCATCGCAAAAACTAAAATAAAATTACGCATAAGCAACGCTCAAATCAGAAAACATGGTCGTTGAAAGAATAGAGAATTCAATTCAATATTATAAGATTTATCATTTCAACATTCAACTTTGATCTTTCAACAATCAACTTTGATCTTTCAACATTCATCATTCAACATTCAACATTCATCATTCAACATTCAACTACACATATTTCCTCGCCGTGAATACATTTTCAATCACCATCTATACGCTAGTGTAAGGAAGTTGTGCAAAAATCTAACAAGTGATTGTTTATCAATGACACATTTGTCAAATACCTGTCAAATATTAGTGTTTATTTTTCATGAAATAAGCATTTCAAAAGAACATTTCGAAGTAAATGAAATTTTAAATATTCTATAGTTCAATGCGTCTCCTGAAACATTTTTAAGATGTTAATTTTAAGTTTTCTGAATAAACAAAATTAGTCCGATAAAGTGTTGCCATAACGGCCTAGTCCGGTAAAGTGGTATTTTGCGGACTATTTTCAATATCCAAAGTAGGCATTTTGTGGAGCGTGTACAAAATGCAGACTGAACTGCATCCCAAATATTTTAAATATATTCGAGGACTGAGAAGGATATCGTAATATTTAAACTTTAATGAAATACTGAGAATATTTTGGTAATGAAAACAATATTAAAATATAAGTATTTCTTGGGAATACTGACAAATATTCAAATATATTGTAGATATTTTGATAGTGAAAATAATATTTAAAGTATGGGGTGGATATTTTTGGAATAAAAGTAATATTTAAAGTATGAAGTGGTATTTGTTGATTCTGAATTACTGAAACTGATATTGAAATATATTTAAGATATTTTGGTACGGAAAGTCGTATTGAAATATTTAATTTTCTGTATGTACACCTATTTAAAGAGTTGTTTCCCCCACGATAAATGTTATTCAAAAGAAGGTGCAAGAAAATAAAAACCTAGTGCATAGCGTATATTAAAGTAAAAAAAAACAAGCGAACGATCAAAATGTCAATGATCCGCTCACTGGCAAACAAAGTGAGGGCATTATACGATCCTGACAACCTGCTCAACTGAAGGAAATGTCAAATGGGACCAGACGAAACATTTCTCCAAAAATACACACATTCATCATACGCACTTGTTCCGATCACCAACAAAACAATGCAATAAATTCGACGCTCGCTTCTTACCATTTAATGAATTTCCGAAACAAACTAATTCGTCCAGGTATCTATCCGGAAGGACGAGATTACGCCATACGTATCCAAAAAACGCCAAAATACACACGATCGCGACAAAGTCAGCGCAAAACGAGAACGTATCGCGACAAAGCTCTCCCGACACTCTTGATTTCACTAGAGTCCGACTCCATCCCACTAGTATTTAATTTTAAAATTGCAATAAGTGAACCCGAGTAAAAATATCTTGGGTGTGCCCTAGACGAAGTGAGCAAAGAAACGATATATGTGTTGGAGCTGGTGCGAGAGAGGCGGCGGAAACGTATCGATTTTTGCGTTCTTTTGGCTCACATCTCCGGTGAAATAAGATGAAACGGGGGAGCGACACCTAGCGGGAGGCTGTGCAACTTCGCTTTAATTTTCTGTAATAAATCGAGCGCGTTTGTCTTTGGGATTACGGTTGAGGTTCGAAGGTTTATTCCCAGTTTATTGCAGCTTGGTGGGGAAATTTTATGAAATTGAAATAGGAATCCGACTCATACAGAAACATTCGTGTCGAAAAAAAAAATGTTACGTGCGTTCCAATAAGAACAAAAACAAATTATCTATGCAAAAAAACTCTGTGCTTATTTTTTTTCGCATGCCAATAATTTACGTAAGTAGGAAAAACAATGAAATGATCGAAGAAAGATAATAGACGTTTGATTAAAGAACATGATTAAAGAACATGATTAAATTAAAATATTTATTTTTACAGAGCTCAAAAAATATTGGAATATTTATTGAGTTTTCGCTGCATTTTCCGATTCTTTTGCTCTCGACACTGATGCCGACACACTTCCGCGTTAGTCTTTGGCATCGCAAAAACTAAAATAAAATTACGCATAAGCAACGCTCAAATTAGAAAACATGGTCGTTGAAAGAATAGAGAATTCAATTCAATATTATAAGATTTATCATTTCAACATTCAACTTTGATCTTTCAACATCCAAGATTCAACATTCAACATTCAACATTCAACATTCAACATTCAACATTCAACATTCAACATTCAACATTCAACATTCAACATTCAACATTCAACATTCAACATTCAACATTCAACATTCAACATTCAACATTCAACATTCAACATTCAACATTCAACATTCAATATTCAACATTCAACCAGGGTCGATCCTAGCAGGTATGCAGCGCGTGCACCGCTCGCGGGCGGCCAAACTATGGGGCGGCCGCAGGCCGCATTCAGTTATAACAATGAAACGTTAGTGCTCAGTTGTGTTGTGTGTTGGTCTATTGTCCATTAGTATCTTCTCTTCCTCTCATCTACACACATTCTTCATTTGATAGCAAAATTCAAGGCAGAGCCGGCAATGCAGCATAAAAAATTGAAATTTCTATAAAAAAAAAACAAGGGCCATATTTTTGACAGGACTAAGTATGTTTGGTTCCTGTGTGCGGCGCGGCGGCTTATTTATGTACGTATAGTCTTTACAATGTCAGTTGGAACGGCGAAATTTTTTTTAAAGGAGGTACCAGCGGCGAAACCTTTGAAAAAAACGTGCTGCTGTTCGCCGGGCGGCTTTTTTTCAAAGGTTTCGCCGCTGCGGCCTCCTTTGAATTTTTTTTCGCCGTGCCAACTTACTTGTAAAGACTATATATATCACAGTCGGCACGCGGCTCGCAGGTCAATGGTCAGAAGAAACTCTATTTTAGGGGTTTTCTTTATAGATAAGAAATGGATTTTTTCGACAAAGTTAAAGGGATGCGGCATCGGATTTTTTTTTACTACTTCACCACTATATATAAACCATTTTCATTTCAAAATGTTCATTTAATTTTGAATCAACATACAATAAGACTGGTCATAAACACAATCAAGTGCAAGTGTAAGTTAATATTGGAAATTAGTGACAAGGTGTTGAGTATCGTTTAAATATTTAAATCAGAACTGTGGTAAGTACCAAAGCTCTTAACTGGATTTATGAACGAATGAAATGTTGTACAGGGTGTTTTCTAATTAGATAAAAAAGTGGGCATATTTTTAAACTAATTTTGTCGCGATGATTCGTTTTGAAAATAAGTACAGAATGTTTGAAAATTCAAAATTTATTTTCAATTCTTTCAAAATTCGTTAGCACAAAATATAATTTTCTTACAAAATTATAGGTTACCAACCGGGGGAGTTTATGAAAATTTTAATTTTTACCCAGATTTTGAAAGAGCGCTACGAATCATTATTTATTTTAAATAATTTGCTCTAACTTTTTCAACAGGAATGGGGATTTCTTATGAATAACCCATATTCTTACACTTTAAGTAAAAAAAAGTATTAACAATGGTAGGTACTTTTTAGGGTCATTTCGATGAATTTCAAAATTTCTGAAGAATTCTATTCATTTTATCTGCATCTGTGAGCCATGATATACTTATCGTTCTTCTTACCTTTTACCTTCAGATGTCGTCCTCGTCCAAAAACAGAAAAACTAAAAGAGAGTCAGGTGCCTTCTATAGAAAAGAGAAGAATAGAAGAAATCTCAAAACAAGCGGGAGCATTGAAAAAGTATTTTGGAAAACCGGATAAAAGTGAGCCCGAACAAAAAGGTTTGAATCAAATCGCGGAGTTTGATTATTCTCAACCATCAACATCCACCAGTACTAGTGAAACAAACAATAAATCAATAGATTTCACACCCGATGAAGGTGATAAAGCTGCAAGATCATCATCAAGCAGTCCCATTCCCAGTGAAGCCGAATGTGAAGATGAGAGCAAAGAGGAAGAGGGCTGTGCTCAAGTAGCACTAGATGATCCAGGTACTTGGCCTAACATTTTGACAAAAAAATATATTGATTTATTGGTAGAACACGGTCCCAAACAAGTTGCAGATTTCAAATTTCCGATTGATGAGAGTGGCAGAAAATTTAGCTGTTCATATTATAACAAAACTTTAGCTATTCCATAAAACTAAATTGTATTTTTTGTTTTGCATGTAAATTGTTTAGTAGAGATAGTTCAACACAACTTGTAAGTACTGGCTTTTCTGATTGGCGTCATTGTTCGGATTACCTCAATAAGCATGAAAATACTCTAAGACACGTTAACTCTATAAGATCGTGGTGCGAAATAAAGACGAGGATGGAAAAAATTGTACTATTGATGCGGAACAACAAAATGTTTACAATAGAGAGAAAAAGCGATGGCGCGCTATCATTGAAAGAATGATTGCTGTAGTACAATTTTTAGCAAGTGAAAATTTAGCATTCAGAGGAACTAGTACGGAGTTGTATCATAGAGATAATGGTAATTTTTTAAAGGCAGTAGAGATGTTGGCCAAATTTGATCCAGTTATTTCAGAACACCTTAATAATATCAGTAAATACAAAGATAAAAAAACACGTATTCCACACTACTTAGGGCAGCATTTTCAAAATGAAGTAATTCATATTTTAGCCGAATCTATTCGTAATGAGATAACACGCATTGTCAAAAAAGCCAAATATTACACTATAATTCTCGACTCTACGCCCGATATTAGTCATACAGAACAAATAACGTTTGTAATTAGATGTGTGAACACTACTGATGGTAAAAGTAAAGTAGATATTTTAGAATTTTTTCTAGGATTTTTTTCAGTAACTAATACCACTGGAGAAGGTCTGTGCAATTTTCTATTAGAGAAGCTATTACCTAGTCTGCAGCTCGAAGTTAAAGATATACGTGGTCAGAGCTACGACAATGGATCGAACATGAAGGGGAAAAATATAGGGCTTCAGAAACGGATTCTCGATATGAATCCTAGAGCATTATACGTGCCTGTGCGGCTCATACCTTAAACTGCCAGCTCCAGTGGTGAAATTTCTGGATTTTTGATATGGTACAAGAGGTATATAATTTTTTTTCTGCGTCCCCATATCGATGGGATTTACTAAAAAAATAAGTGAAAAGTCTAACTTTGAAACCATTAAGTGAAACAAGGTGGTAAAGTCGTAACAATGCTATTAGACCTCTAAAGCAAGACCTCAAAAACATTATTACCGCATTAAATGCCTTAATTGAAGATTCCACCAGAGACGCGAAAACAAAAAATGGTGCAAAATCAATAATTAAAAATCTTGAATCATTCAAATTTTTGTGTTCAATTTTGATTTGGCATGATTTATCATCAAGAATTAGTGTTCTGAGTAAAATGCTTCAAAATCCTAAATTAAACATCGCGGAATGCATTGAAGGCTTAGATAATTTAAAAAAATATTTTTTTTCACAACGATCAGACGATAATTTCAAAATATTTGTCGAATCAGCCACAACACTTGCTAGAGATTTAGGTATTGATCCCGAATTTCCAAGTTCGAGGCTCAGGAAAAAGGTCCGTTTATTTGATTACGAGGGCAGTGATGAACCCCTTTTGAATCCCTTCAAGCAATTCAAGACTTCTTTCTATTTTGCAATTCTTGATCACGCGATCTCTTCGGTAAATGGAAGATTTACATTATTATCTGAGTGCTTTTCAATATTCTGCTTTCTGTATGAGTTTCACAACATTTCTAGTGATCTCATGAAAGCCTGCATGGACTTAGATATTAAGTTACAGGTACAGGAGGAAGGAAGTATCGTGAAAGATATAGACGGTATACAACTGTTTAATGAAATAACTTCATTCAAAGATATTTTTCCAGGTAAGAAACAGCCAATTGAGGTATTAGAAATCATAGTCAAAAATGATCTCATTTCCTGTTTTCCTAATTTTGCTCTAACAATAAGAATTTTTTTAACCTTACTTGTTTCTGTGGCTTCAGGAGAAAGAAGTTTCAGCAAATTAAAAATTATTAAAAATTACTTGAGAAATAATATGACATAAGAAAGGCTTTCAGATTTGGCCATCATCTCTATTGAATCCGAAATCTGTGAAAAAATAGATTTTACGGAAATTATTGATAAATTTGCCACTCAGAAAGCCAGAAAGGTTATTTTATAATTAGGTAATTATAATGATTAGGTACCTAGTCTGTAGACTGTAGAACAACTGATTTATATACTTTTCGTTGGTGTACGCACTGAGTATGTCCAAAATCGTTGTGTGAAATACACGTTATACAGGTAGATGAGTTTAAGAGTTTATAACGTCAACGTTAAATATTAGTCAAAATAAGAAAAAAATCTCTGGAGGGGCGGCACATCTGGTAATTTCACGCGGGCGGCCAATACCCTAGGATCGGCCCTGAATGCTACACATATTTCCTCGCCGTGAATACATTTTCAATCACCATCTATACGCTAGTGTAAGGAAGTTGTGCAAAAATCTAACAAGCGATTGTTTATCAATGACACATTTGTCAAATACCTGTCAAATATTAGTGTTTATTTTTCATGAAATAAGCATTCCAAAAGAATATTTCGAAGTAAATGAAATTTTAAATATTCTATAGTTCAATGCGTCTCCTGAAACATTTTTAAGATGTTAATTTTAAGTTTTCTGAAGAAACAAAAATAGTCCGATAAATTGTTGCCATAACGGCATAGTCCGGTAAAGTGGTATTTTGCGGACTATTTTCAGTATCCAAAGTAGGCATTTTGTGGAGCGTGTACAAAATGCAGACTGAACTGCATCCCAAATATTTCAAATATATTCGAGGACTGAGAAGGATATCGTAATATAGAATATTTTGGTAATGTAAACAATATTAAAATATAAGTATTTCTTGGGAATACTGACAAATATTTAAATATATTGTAGATATTTTGATAGTGAAAATAATATTTAAAGTATGAGGTGGATATTTTTGGAATAAAAGTAATATTCAAAGTATGAAGTGGTATTAGTTGATACTGAAACTGATATTGAAATATATTTAAGATATTTTGGTATGGAAAGTGGTATTGAAATATTTAATTTTCTGTATGTACACCTATTTAAAGAGTTGTTTCCCCCACGATAAATGTTATTCAAAAGAAGGTGCAAGAAAATAAAAACCTAGTGCATAGCGTATATTAAAGTAAAAAAAAAACAAGCGAACGATCAAAATGTCAATGATCCGCTCACTGGCAAACAAAGTGAGGGCATTATACGATCCTGACAACCTGCTCAACTGAAGGAAATGTCAAATGGGACCAGACGAAACATTTCTCCAAAAATACACACATTCATCATACGCACTTGTTCCGATCACCAACAAAACAATGCAATGAATTCGACGCTCGCTTCTTACCATTTAATGAATTTCCGAAACAAACTAATTCGTCCAGGTATCTATCCGGAAGGACGAGATTACGCCATACGTATCCAAAAAACGCCAAAATACACACGATCGCGACAAAGTCAGCGCAAAACGAGAACGTATCGCGACAAAGCACTCCCGACACTCTTGATTTTACTAGAGTCCGACTCCATCCCACTAGTATTTAATTTTAAAATTGCAATAAGCGAACCCGAGTAAAAATATCTTGGGTGTGCCCTAGACGAAGTGAGCAAAGAAACGATATATGTGTTGGAGCTGGTGCGAGAGAGGCGGCGGATACATATCGATTTTTGCGTTCTTTTGGCTCACATCTCCGGTGAAATAAGATGAAACGGGGGAGCGACACCTAGCGGGAGGCTGTGCAACTTCGCTTTAATTTTCTGTAATAAATCGAGCGCGTTTGTCTTTGGGATTACGGTTGAGGTTCGAAGGTTTATTCCCAGTTTATCGCAGCTTGGTGGGGAAATTTTATGAAATTGAAATAGGAATCCGACTCATATAGAAACATTCGTGTCAAAAAAAAAAATGTTACGTGCGTTCCAATAAGAACAAAAACAAATTATCTATGCAAAATAACTCTGTGCTTATTTTTTTTCGCATGCCAATAATTTACGTAAGTAGGAAAAACAATGAAATGATCGAAGAAAGATATAAAGTACAATTAATAGACGTTTGATTAAAGAACATGATTAAATTAAAATATTTATTTTTACAGAGCTCAAAAAATATTGAAATATTTATTGAGTTTTCGCTGCATTTTCCGATTTTTTTGCTCTCGACACTGATGCCGACATACTTCCGCGTTAGTCTTTGGCATCGCAAAAACTAAAATAAAATTACGCATAAGCAACGCTCAAATTAGAAAACATGGTCGTTGAAAGAATAGAGAATTCAATTTAATATTATAAGATTTATCATTTCAACATTCAACTTTGATCTTTCAACATTCAACAATCAACTTTGATCTTTCAACATTCAACATTCATCATTCAACATTCAACATTCAACATTCAACATTCAACATTCAACATTCAACATTCAACATTCAACATTCAACATTCAACATTCAACATTCAACATTCAACATTCAACATTCAACATTCAACATTCAACATTCAACATTCAACATTCAACATTCAACATTCAACATTCAACATTCATCATTCATCATTCATCATTCATCATTCATCATTCATCATTCATCATTCATCATTCATCATTCATCATTCATCATTCATCATTCATCATTCATCATTCATCATTCATCATTCATCATTCATCATTCATCATTCATCATTCATCATTCATCATTCATCATTCATCATTCATCATTCATCATTCATCATTCATCATTCATCATTCATCATTCATCATTCATCATTCATCATTCATCATTCATCATTCATCATTCATCATTCATCATTCATCATTCATCATTCATCATTCATCATTCATCATTCATCATTCATCATTCATCATTCATCATTCATCATTCATCATTCATCATTCATCATTCATCATTCATCATTCATCATTCATCATTCATCATTCATCATTCATCATTCATCATTCATCATTCATCATTCATCATTCATCATTCATCATTCATCATTCATCATTCATCATTCATCATTCATCATTCATCATTCATCATTCATCATTCATCATTCATCATTCATCATTCATCATTCATCATTCATCATTCATCATTCATCATTCATCATTCATCATTCATCATTCATCATTCATCATTCATCATTCATCATTCATCATTCATCATTCATCATTCATCATTCATCATTCATCATTCAACATTCAACATTCAACATTCAATATTCAACATTCAACTTCATTTCATCATTCATCATTCATTCATTCATCATTCATCATTCATCATATCATCATTCATCATTCATCATTCATCATTCATCATTCATCATTCAACATTCAACATTCAACATTCAAATTCAACATTCAACATTCAATATTCAACATTCAAATTCAACCTTCAACCTTCAACATTCAACTTCTAACATTAAACTTTTAACACATTTCAACTAAATGCGCCAAAAACATCTCAAAGTCTTATTCGTTCAGCTTTTTTGAAAGATATTATGTATGTCATTATGGGTCTACATTTTGTAGCTTTCGGGGATTTGTTAATTTCATCCTCTCAGAAGTGAATAAAGAGTGGTGGCGAAAAATTCGTTCCAGTAACATTCTCATACAAAAACCAAGGCAATATAATGATTAGATCGCGAGATTTCACAAATTTTGTCAGTTCATTTTTTGTTCGATGGAAGACACTTTTTTTCAACAGTTCAACTGGGAATATTTGTTATTCTGGAATTAATATCGAACGATTTTACTTTATTTTAAGAAAAATTAAAACCACAAAAATTAATAAGTGAAAATAAAATAATAATAATAGCTTTGTTGCCTAATAGTTTTCCATTTACAGGATAATAGAACGATAAAAAAATAACTGAAATTGAAGAAATAATAATCAACAAAATAATAAAAAAGTTGAATGTTCTTCTTACTAATATTTAACATGTATTTACTATTATAATTAATTGACATGAACATATATTTATTAGTCACTCAAATAAAATACTCTTTATTTCTCTGGAAAGTCTAGACAAGTCGTCACCAAAAATATGGAATGCTCAAGTTGATTTTTCCAAGGGGGATAGGACATCGTTTCTTGACATTTATAAAAAACTTATTGCAAAGTTCACTCCAAAAGAAATGTTTCTAACATTTTTCCATCTTTGCAAAGTGAGATTGCTCCTATAAAATGTCGTTCCCAATTCTTTCAGTGTTACAAATGATTTCTGATGAGTACTCCTTGGATTTTTCTTTGTCTCATTCATCTATATGAGTTCTTAATTAAGACTGGAATTGAAAATTCGCCGAGTGTTGCTGAATTTCAACTTCGATTGTTTGTCAAATACTTTCAAGATATTGATGAATAGCAGGTTGATGACCCTCCTCCGGAACCGAAGGCAATTCATCATTAATCGTTTCGAAAGAGAAACGTAAGGTGACTGTATCTAGGAGCATATCTAAGATATTTGTTTGTAATCGTCATACCAAAACCTAGAAAAACTCATGTACTTTGGACTGAGGTAGAAAGAGCACTGCATCGCAACCAAACGCTCACAGGACCGGCTACTCAACAGTAACATCGCCTCATAAACTGGTAGAGAGAGTGGAGAACATGCTAGAAAACAAATAAGTTCTACTAGCGGCCATCTTTAGACATATAAGGAGCTTTCAACAATACTTCTATAGACTCAATCAGATATTTTAGGCAGAGGATCCTTGCGTGGTCTGGATAGACTCAATGCTAAAACCCTTATTACACTATGCCTTTTTCGTGCCTATTTTCGTGCTTATTTTCATGGCTATTTGTTGGCTGAATTTCCCCAAATAACTGGCACTATTACACCATGCCTTTTTGATGATTGTTTCAGGCGCTAATTTCAGAGCTGCAAACCTAAGGAAAATTGACATTTACCTTAAATGATTAAGTAAATTAGTATACCTGGACTATTTGTTTCAACTTTTTCTTTACCTGGCACACGATTTTTTTCTTATTTTCTGTCACACTGAACAAAACGAAAACTATGTGATTAATTTAATCTATTTGTTGGTTATGTCAAGTCCTGTTTTGGCAAACCTGACATTTTCACAAACGTCCTTGAAATCCCCTCGATTCAGGCGGAAAAAATAGAACCAGTCCTATTTATTTTCACGCCTGAAACAATCAACAAAATCCCCACGCGCGCATGCGTATTTGTTTAAAATTTCAGCCACGGGCAGACAAATAGGCACGAAAAAGGCATAGTGTAATAAGGGTTTAAGAAATAGGATGATTCCTTAAATGGGAGGGACTTTGGTGCCAGGGTGGCCAGAGGGGGGCGTTCTCTCTCCAGTCCTGTGGAATCTGGTCATGGACGGACTACTGGAGTTGGTAATTTCTCCAAAAATACACACATTCATCATACGCACTTGTTCCGATCACCAACAAAACAATGCAATAAATTCGACGCTCGCTTCTTACCATTTAATGAATTTCCGAAACAAACTAATTCGTCCAGGTATCTATCTGGAAGGACGGGATTACGCCATACGTATCCAAAAAACGCCAAAATACACACGATCGCGATAAAGTCAGCGCAAAACGAGAACGTATCGCGACAAAGCACTCCCGACACTCTTGATTTTATTAGAGTCCGACTCCGTCCCACTAGTATTTAATTTTAAAATTGCAATAAGCGAACCCGTGTAAAAATATCTTGGGTGTGCCCTAGACGAAGTGAGCAAAGAAACGATATATGTGTTGGAGCTGGTGCGAGAGAGGCGGTGGATACATATCGATTTTTGCGTTCTTTTGGCTCACATCTCCGGTGAAATAAGATGAAACGGGGGAGCGACACCTAGCGGGAGGCTGTGCAACTTCGCTTTAATTTTCTGTAATAAATCGAGCGCGTTTGTCTTTGGGATTACGGTTGAGGTTCGAAGGTTTATTCCCAGTTTATTGCAGCTTGATGGGGAAATTTTATGAAATTGAAATAGGAATCCACTAGTTGTGGCCAGACTCTCCTTTGGAAAAAAATGGGAATCAAGACCACACATGGAACACTGGTTATACAACATGGTGGCCATAACGTAGCGCTGTAAAAAAACTAGGCAAGATACATAGACTTGCCTGCGTAGGTATTACAGGGACAATGAGACCAACGCCCACTGCAGCCATCTCTGGCGACTACGAAATGTAATAACGATTATTAACATATACTCAGGGTACCCTGTAGAATACGATGCCCAATGGTGTTGATATGAACACACTGTTACTAAAAATTTTGAGCACAAATGGATGGTAGGATTTACAAGAACTCATTAAGTTGAAGAGCTCTGGAGGAATCTTTATGCACCGGAATATTTCAACGGTTGAATATTCCAACCGGCGGGAATTGTTTTCATTTTTAAAATACACCATTTGGCCTTCCGTTCATTCATTTTCGTGGACCAATATTCTGTAATTTAATTTTTTCAATTTGAATTTTATTTAAAAGATAATATAATGAAAATGAAAGTAAAATGCATATAATTATATTATTCATAAAGAGAATAATAATTTTGGAAACATCAACAACGGCGTTCCACAGGGGTCAGTTTTGGGACCAGTACTCTTTTTGTTATACATAAATGATCTAGCGCTTCTTAATGTTCAAGGGAAGTTCACTCTCTTTGCTGATGATACCACTATCTTGTGGCACGGAAAAGATTCTTCAGCATTGAAGAAAACCATTGAGAACGATTTAGAAAAAGTTAAGGAATGGTTACTTTCCTTCAAGTGTGACATTGAAGGAATAACTATTGGTCATGATACACTATATCGTGAACACAACACCAAATTTCTTGGCTTAATAATTGACAACGAGCTGAAATTCCAAGAACACATTTTGTCTCTTAGTAAAAAACTGGCCTCAGGATGTTACGCTGTAAAAATGGCCACAATGGAGATTGGTTCTGAAACAGCAAAAACAGTTTATTACGCCCTCGTGGGGAGTCCTACCTCAGATATGGAATTGCCTTCTGGGGCATGTGCAGCCAACAAAGGCTTAATAACATATTCATTTTACAGAAGCGAGCGTTAAGATACATCTGTAGGGTATCTCCCAAACATTCGTACAAACCGCTGTTTGTCTCTGAGAGAATACTCACTCTATCTTCTTTATTTATATTAGAAAGCGTGTGTTTAGTTTTAAAAAACCGTGATAATTTAGCAAGTCATCAGATACATCACAGAATACGTAGGATAAATAATCTAAATCTACCTCTGCCTATACCCTCCTCGACTTTGACCAGGAAATCAATTATATATATAAGCACAAAAATATATAATCACCTACCCTTACACATAAAGTGTATTAACAATTTTTTAAAAATTCGGAAGTCTGTTAAAGATTTAGTACTTGAGGGAGCTTTCTATAATTTGGAAGAGTACTATTCAGAGCATTGGTAGAGTATGCAGTTTCGTATAATTGTACAGCTATATATGTGTGTTTTTATATGTTAATTTGTTTGTATCTTAAGTGTATATTTATTTTAAAATGTTTTATACTTTTGTGTAATGATAACAAATAAGTTTTTAACCTCTCTTTACTATTGTGCTAACCAAGTCATATGCGTTATAATCTCTCCATTATTGTGTGTTTAGCAAGTGTACGCGTCATACCTTTAATAAATTTAAAAGCAAATTATATTTTAATATTACAATATCAATGCGTATGTACTAAAATTGAGCCTACTGATTAAGTTTATATTACATTATATTTGTTAATAATAGAAAAAATATTATTATAACTTAAAACAGAAAATTATTACAATTCCTTTACTAATTAATCGAAAGGAACTTCGTTCCATCCGGTGTCCCTTGACACCTCTCAAGTTTTTTTGTTTTTTATAGAGGTACTGTAAAAAAAATATGAATTCAGAGTTTTTTCGTGAATTTTTACTAAATAATATAGGAATTTAACATATTTCTTGTTTCCTATTTATTGTACTATATTTTCTCCACTGTGCTATAATAATATATGCGTCCGTACTATAACAGCTTCCAATATAGTTGGCAACACTGCTATCTTTGACCTTGTACTTGACAGTTATCCTAAAACCACAGAATATAGGTGGGTTCATAGAGAAACTAAAAATAAAGAGAGTTGTCAAACCTGCAGTAAAAGTTGGCACCACGTTTAGACAGTGGCGACATATCTCGCAACTGGCCGAACTAAATACAGTTGGTAACACCGATTGAAATAAGGCGGGTTTTTCAAATGTGTTACTTTTATATGATTGATATGATATATATTTTATAAGTGATCGATTTGCCATTCTTGTATTCCATATGAATGGTTGTATCATATGAAATACAGGAATGGCAAATCGATCACTAATAAAATATATACAGTAATCGATTCGTAGAATCTGTGAGTTCGTTCGTGGTTAAAATAAAGTTTCAAAGTAAATCTTTATTTAATGATATCAAGAACAAAATTAAAGATCTTATAAAACACATTTCATTGTATCTAGGACAAGGTACAACTACAGACAAAACAATAATAAAACTACAGACAAAACTGAATTAAAAATATTCTTCAGTCTCATCATCAAATCAACCAAAATAAAAACAAATTACATTTACAACAAACCTTCAATAATTTTGTTCATTTATTAGCACAAAGTAGAACGAGTAGGTATACCTAACAAGTACTTCAGTTTGATGATAATCTTCGTACTTCCTCAAATGGTGATAGGAAATGGAAACTGATGGACGGAAATATATCAGTTTGTGAAAAAATTTCTGCAACTGATGGATGGAAATAAGTATCAGTTTGTGAAAAGCAGCTTATATTTTACCTTGTGAAAGAATATTTCGAGGAATTTCAGCGTCAACTCGAATAACAAAACATTCCATTTTCGACGTTGGGTTCCTAATTCAAGTCCATAGTATAATTTCTATAATTAATTTTTCGATGACAATTAACAGTAGAATTATTCTGAAATTATTACGTGGTTTGTCATCTTCTGACAAATGTCGAAATAGGAAAATTATCATGTCAGTCGTCTGTTGATTGCGGGCAGCGCCTCCATGCGCGACTGGCCGTACCAAAAACTTGGTGGTCAAGATCGCCAATGTTTCAAACAGTCTCTTTATTTTTAATTTGTCTATGGGTGGGTTACAGAAGCGTCACAGTTCGGCGGCACCTCTGATGATAAATTTTATGACCTTGGGTAGTTTTTATTTCAACATGGCTATTGCTTCCTCTCAGGCATATGCAGCCAGCTCACTTGCGGGGGATAAAACTTACGTCTCGTATTAATTCGGTATGCCAAGTTGTTTTTTGACGAACAATGGTTCTAAAGAGGTAACTTCCTTTATGGGGAAGCTCAAAATATAATTTGGATGCATCATAATAATGCAATATTAGTTTTAATTCCTTTTAAAATTAAAACTTATAAAATCACATGAGGAATCATCTGCGAGTTAAAAGTTAAGTTTCAGCATTGTTTATCTCTTTAAACAATGGTTTCAGTCAGTATCTTCCCTCGTTCAAGAAAACCTTTTGATACATTTCCGATTGAAAATCGTCGAAATCTAAGAAAAAAATCCGGAAGTGAACATTTGCATTTTTATTCTTCTGAAAACCCAGATGTGAATGTTTTTCAAACCAGAAATCACTCAAAACATGATGCAGAGACTAGTTTTATTTTGACTCTGATGTAAAAACAACAAATCTGATGAAAAAATGCACATTTCTATCCAGTCATAATATCTTGGTCTCCAGAATTCCATCAGAGTGCTTGCTAGTGGTCGATATCAAAATGTTACTTCGATTCACTAACTTGATACTTTTCTCACAATCAGCAGCTGAAGTTTTTTTGTTCTGAAAAGTTTTCTATTTGCTTGGCAGGGGAGACTATTTCATGAAAAATAGGAGTATCTGAAAATACCTATCTGATGAATGTATGCAGACTACCGAGATCTCGTATCTGTCGTCATATTTCAATTCTGATACATTTCTACTTTTCTAAAGTCCCACTGCTGATAGTAAACATCAAATTACCAATGATTCTCTTCAAAGCTCATTAGTTATTTGGAACTTAAACTTGGATAATCGAAAATAAAGATAGTCATATCCAGTGGAATACTTTATTCATATGAATGATCTACTTACGGAGTGAGAAATATTCACTTGAACAATAAATTGGGCTAGTTCTGACATGGTTAATATATAAATTGAAAAGTATTTCATAAAAATAAAATTTTCATTAATCAATAAAAAATACAAATCAATCAAAATATACTTTGTCAAAAGATGAATATATCATGGACAAAACAATAAATAAGTATAGAAACGAACACAAAAAAGTCAGGTGCAACAACACTACTATACTACACTATAAAATTGCATAAAATGAAAGTCAAAGTAAAATATGTAATTAATTTTTTCCTTACATTCAGGAATATCAAAAAAGCATTCTATTTTAAAAAAGAAAGATAAAAATACTTATAGAATAGAATTTTATTGAGTACCATAACAGCAGATTATTACAATTATAATAATTGTGTGTGGTACAGGTCAAAATAACAGGAAATATTTTCTTTAAGAAATCACAGGTTATGGGGAACAGCACAAAAAAAAATGTTTTAGAATATGTAAGATATGGCGATGCACACCGGGGCGACTTTAATTGAGCTGACTGAATCATGATGCATTTGCTTTACATCCGCAGGAAACCCGTTAAAACCCACGGAACCATGCCATATTCTAAAAAACATGTCTTACTGGTCCCCAAACAAGGAAAAACAATAAAAATTAAGGAAATATACAGAAAAACAACATTGAAAAAACAACTAAGTAAATGTCATTTGATTTATATCTTCCAATCTGTATGGCTCTGCAGAGACTAATAGTTTCTTAATTACTTTCTTAAAACTAAAAAAAGTTTCTATTTCCTTCATGTTGTTCGACAATAAATTATAAAATTCTAGGCACTTATAGAGACAGCCTTTTTCTATGAGAAGGTTGTATGGGGAGGGTAACAAAACGTGTATTTATTTCTAGTTCTATAGGTATTTACATTAACATAATTATTGAACAAGTGCTTGTTTTTATAGACAAAATTTAGACATTCAAAAACATACAGTGCGAGTAATGTTAAAAGATTTAAGTTTCTAAAATTCCCCTACAATAGTCACCAATTTTCAGACCACATAATATTCTTATTTTAAAAGGGAAACATTCTCAATTGAATATTGATAGAAAGATTTTTATGTGAATTGAAAAATCCACGATTAAAATGAAGTTATTTTTTGTGAATGTCTAACAGAAAACAACTACTTCCCCGGCTAAAGCCACGCTGGACATTGAACTACATCTGATAGATATTCTAAAAAGGCCCTAACTCGAAAGAAAAAATCTGAAATTGAAAATTTGCATTTTCATTCAGTTAGTTATTTGATTTTCTATTCCAGTCTTAATTAGGAACTCATAAAGATGAATGAGGCAAAGAAGAATGTTTTCCAAAAGAGAGTACTCACCAGAAATCATTCGTAACATTGATGCAGGAGAGACATCTGATTTTATGAACATCCAGTTTATATTTTCAACAAATCAATTCTTATTGCTCTTTTGTAAAATGAATACCTCTTGATAATGTGAACCCCCCCCTCAAATAATATTCCATAGTTCATTTAGGATTAGAAATGACCAAAGTATGCTGTTAGTAGAGCAGAGCTATATTCTGTGACTTTACTCTGTTGTCATTACTACCAACTGTTCACATTTTAAGGCAAATATCTCTATGAATCATTTGATAAAAGAAATATATAAGCGCTTTATGACCAAAAGTAATTGAATAAGTATTATGACACCTGTACTTCCCTCTTCCCTAATTGTCATTCCGTCTTGTTTTTTTTTTGTGATCACTTGGTAGTTGACTGTCAGACTAGAATTTATAATTTTTCATCAATGTATCATTCCAAAGAATGCAAACAATTTTTTTGATTGAACGAGAATGAAAGATTAACCAACCCCAAGATGAAAAAATATTTCTCCCTTTTGAAAAGAACATAAGGAATGATGTGTTTGGATAGGTAGTTTCCAATAATTTGAACTCTTAACATGATGAAAAATTAAACAATTATAGTAATGTTGAACATCTTTAGAAAAAAAATATTGTATTTTGAGATTAGTGAAAAACTATACCAAAACACAATTTTGCATTGGTTTAAATTTTTCTCAATTATTTTTGTTTGGTATTGGAATTGTTTTTCGATCAAATGAAATAAAACAAAGCTATGCGAAAAAGTATTTATTCCTGGTATAAACTGCTACCATCCTGGTCTACATTCGAATGACCATCAAACAAACAAGTAAGTGCCAACATTGGGTGTTATCCTAGAAAATAATAAATTCTGAATATGAAGTTTCACAAAGTGATTGGTTTTTGTAGGAAATATAAATGTTTCCGAGGACAATATATAAAAATATAATACTTAATACAGATCAAAACACAGGCATATTTATAATCTAAAAATATATAGGTAAATTCGGACGAATTTGATTAAAAAAATCCTTTTTAATAACCAAAATATACTCCGTTTTCACCTAGGATTTTTTCCAGTGTATGGAAGGTATCAAACAGATGATGATAACACATTAACAAAAATAAAGTTCACATTACATTTTTTGCAATAACGTTTTTTTACAATGGCAAAGGCCTAGGTGAAAATTGTAATCCACAAAAATGTTCACAGTAAGTAGTCGATGTATCATAGACAAAACAAATGACATATCAGAAATGACGCCTTTCTAGATAGATACCAGAATCCATACCTCACACCTTGCTATCTACAACCATGCATTTTCATTCATACCATGCATTTTCATACCGTGCATCTTCATGCCTTGCAAACTTCATACCACATGCGAACTTCATGCCATGATAATTTTACGACGTGAATTACTACCGTTGAAAATACAAGCCATATACAGATATAATCCCTGAATTTCCATCTGCAAACTGAAATGCTGACGTACAGGAAGATCGCCAAATAAGCTGGAACAAATTGAGTGACGAGAAGAATTGAGAAAGAATAATTCAAAATAAGGAAATTGCAGTACTTGGAGTAATCAACATTTATTGGTTGAACAACATGGAAAAGTGGTATAACTATAGTTCCATTAAGTAGTTCAGAACTGCAACGACAAAAATAATAACCATAACTGCTAAGCTTCTCAAAGATACCCAAAGAAATCACTGAACGTAATTTTCAATGGTTAGTTGTATTTAGTATTTTTCATTATATTGAAATAAAGAATGATTTGCACGTCTTTCATGTATTCTGTATGTCTTTTGAAATCTTTGAGGAAACGAAATTTATTTCTGAAAACTTGCAGAACAAAAAAGATCATTTACGTAGATATGCCATATTATATTGGATAATTTTGTCATATTTTATCTGTCAAAATATCTCATTATGTCTCCTGTTTTCCGTACAACTGTTCATTTTCGAAAACACACCAAACAAACGAAACATTTTTTTTTCATTAGCAATCAGCAATGATTCGTTTTAAAAAACTTGATTTCCCAGACATTTTACAATAGCTAATCCTACTTTTTCGAATGATTTACCTCATTATATCTATCAGGATGGTTTTCTGTATGTGATGAATTTCCGCTAGCGATTTCTTCATTCAAAAATTCGTCTTCCATAAAACGTCTTGTACAGAAGAAGACGTCTTGGAGAATTTATAACAAAATCCCACAAACCATCAATGATTTCCTTTTTACAATAATCTTTCGGTATGTTATGTCGTTTTTATTTCATTATTTGAGACCCCTTCTGTGAATTTCATTCTTGAAGACCAGCGAATCAGAATGATACCATTTTTATAGGAATTGAATTTCTTTATTCATTAAATCTGTCTTTTTGAAGAATTTCCGCGATACCCCAGGAATCGCCAATATAATTCAATATCATTTTTTAATAATCTAGCCGAACGTACCTGTCGAGATGGGCTTTATTGTCTAATCAACAAGTTCAAAAACGTGTTAAATAGATATAAAAAGCTCCTAAAAATATGAGCGATAGCTCATTCGATTCGGAATGAGGTCTAGAAAAATGTTTTTTAAGGGTTTATTAGCACGTAAAAAATTGCGATTGTTATTAACAAAATAAGATTAAAAAAAGAAGGTATTTCGTTTTTCGTTAATAATTTCTAAAATAATGATATTTAAGGAATTATAAAAAAAGATCCTGAAAGAGGAGGAAATTTTCCCGAAACTCTATCTCTATTATTTATATTTTTTTTTAACGCTGAAAATAGGGCTCCGAGAGTTCGTTACGGCATAGGCGCACCGTCTAAAAAGCCGTTATATCACTTAAAATAATTTTTTTATAGTATTAAATAACAATTTAAAAATTTGAATAAATTATGGTGTGATCTAGACACTTGAACGATAAAAACCTCGGTAAAAAAAATTTTCATGTCGATTTTTCAAAAAGTTACACCATTGTTAATTAACAAATTTTTTTCCAATCTCTGTTTTTAAATTAAAATGGTGTATAAAATTTTCGCTTCGTGGAGCTCTTTTCATTTAGGTACTTAATAAAGCAATGCAAAAAAAAATTATTAAAGTTTATTATTTTGTTAATTATAATTTTTTTAAATTAAAAAAAAAAAAATTTAAAAAATTTAAAAAAATTTTTTTTTAATTTATTATTGCTGTTTTTCATTAGGTATTAATTAATTGAAAAAAAATGTTTACGTCATTTGTTAAGAAATTGTTTATAAACAGACTATTTTGAGATTTAAAAAAAAAATTGTTTTACCATCTTATTGCATAGGTAAAATTATAATTAAAAAAACAAAAAATTTTTCTTAAATAATTTTTTTTATTGTTTATAATCGTTTTTTTTATATTTCAATTGTTTAAATAATTAGTTAAGAAATTATTTTATTTAAAAAAATCATCATTGACCTTTTCAATGAATTAACAGAGAAATATTTTTTTTTATAAATAATTTCATTGTTTATTAACTTAACAATTTGTTATAATATAAACAAATAATATTTACCGTTATATTTTTTTTCGAAAACTTCAAAAAATAACAAAAACAACTATGTACAACAAAGTATAGAAAAAAAATTTTTTTTTACTTTTTGTGAAAAAATAAAAAATTTATACTTTGTTATAATAGTTGTTTTTAATTTTTTAAGTTTTAAAAAAAATATAAGTTAATATTATTTTTTATAATAAATTTTAAAAAAAAATTTTTAAAAAAAAAATTATTTTCTTTAATTCATTGAAAAAGGTAATATTTTTAAAATAAAATAATTTTTAATAATTAAAAAATTAAAAAAAAATTAAAAAAATTATTTAAGCAAAAATTTTTTTTTTAATCATAATTTTACCTATGCAATAAGATTAATTTTTTTTTTTTAAATCAAATATTTATAATAAAATTTTTTAACAAATACAAAAATTTTTAATAAAAAACAATAATAAGATATTACTAAAATAAGATATTACTAAAAAAAAATTTTTTTGATAACATTTTTTAGAAATTTCTCTCTTTGTTAATTTAAAAAAATTATAATTAACAAAATAATAAACTTTATTAAAAAAAATTGCATTGCTTTATTAAGTACCTAAATGAAAAGAGCTCCCTCCACGAAGCGAAAATTTTATAGACCAATTATTTAAACTTTTATGTCGTAATTTATAAAAACAGAGATTGGAAAAAAATTAGTTAATTAACAATGGTGTGACTTTTTAAAAAATCGACATAAAATTTTTTTTACCGAGGTTTTTTTCGTTTAAGTGTCTAGATTACACCATAATTTATTCAAATTTTTTAATTGTTATTTAATACTATAAAAAAATTATTTTAGGTGATATAACGACTTTTTAGACGGTGCGCCTATGTCGTAACGACCTCGCGGAGCCCTATTTTCAGCGATAAAAAAATTATAAATAATAGAGATAGAGTTCCGGGAGGTAGGACTTTTTTCCTCCTCTTTCAGGATCTTTTTTCATAATTCCTTAAATATCATTATTTTAGAAATTATTAACGAAAAACGAAATACCTTCTTTTTTTAATCTTATTTTGTTAATAACAATCGCAATTTTTTACGTGCTAATAATAAACCCTACAAAAATATTTTTCTAGACGTCATTCCGGATCGAATGAGCTATCGCTCATATTTTTAGGAGCTTTATATCTATTTAACACGTTTTTGATCTTGTTGATTAGACTATTACATTCGGGATTTTTAAACTTAAGTGTTTCGATGACCTGTACATCTCGTGTTATTCAATCGGAGACTTCAAAGGGAATTTCATTTCTGAAGACTAGCCAAACAAAATGAGAATGTTCATTGCTTTAAATTTCCTTATTCGATAATGTCTTTTATGAAACTTTCTTAACAATTTTCAAGATAACCGAGAAACTGCCAAAATTATGATTATTTTTGAATGATCTGTACATTTCCTCTGGGTAAATTGTTTAAGAGATTCTTGGAAGTGTCATAACAAAAAATATATAATTTTTCAGTGCATTTTATATTTTATTCCATTATTCGTCTTCAGTGTAATTTTTTGAAGAATTTTCGCGCTACCATAGAAACGTGTACATCTTCTTTGTATTTTGTTAATTGAGACTACTAGGTGAATTTTATTTCTGAACACGATCTAAACAAAATGAAACCACAAAATGAAACCATTTTTGTTTGTATTGATAATTTATCTTGTCAGAATCTTCTTGAAAAATCATCAGGTATTTGTCGAAATGGCAGTATATCTCATCACTGTATAGTGAAGTGAAACCTTTTTGGAAATTAAAAAAAAAGTGTACATTTCTATTTTGTATTCTATGATTAGTCATCAATGCAATTTATTGTAGAATGTAAAGTTAGATTAGTTAGAACCCTTGTGATAATTTTCTAGTCTTACTATTCTTTGATAAACTATCGGCATATACAGCTGTCGAGATGGCCTGTAAATCTCCTTTTCATCAAAAGGAATAATTTCAATTGATTTCTGTGATTCGTCTTGCAAGCAATTTATTGCAGAATTTAACAAAACCTTAGAAATCCTTGCGATCATTTCCACTATGCCATTCTTTAATATTCGGCATATATAGCTTCAGATGGCCTGTACATCTCCTTTTCATTTCTGAAAACTATGGGAACAAGATGAAACCACACACTTTTGATTGAATTTTTTCATTCCATAATTCGTATTGCAAGAAATTTAATGAAGAATCATCTATCTGGCGGGATGGGCTGTACATCTCGTCTGTATAAAGTAAAGTAAAATAAATTTTTGCTAACTGTAACAAAAAAAAAATGTTTTTGTGTTATTTCCATATTGTATGCATTCCATGATTGGTCTTGAAAGCAATTTATTGCAGAATTTAACGAAATCTTAGAACCCTTATTGTGATGATTTTCTACTATTACTTCTCTTTAATGAACTATCGGAATTTATAGAGCTCCTTATCATTTTGTTATTCAAGATTAATTTCATTTCTGAAAACTATCGGAACAAGAAACCACTTTTTTATGTATTGATGGAATTTATTACTTAATTTGTCTAAGGAGAAATTAAAATTTGGCGAGATGGGCTGTACATCTCGCCTGTGTAAACAGTGAAGACAAATCAATTTTATTCCAGAATTTAAAGAAACCTTAGAACCCTTGTGCTCATTTTCTACTGTTTTTATCTAATTTCTGAAAACTATGAAACTTTTGTTTGCATTGATTGATTTTATTTATTCCTTAATTCGTCTTGTGAGAAATTTAATGAGAAATCAACATGTATCTATCTGGAGAGATGGGCTGTACATCTCGTCTGTAAACACTGAAGTAAAAACAATTTTTGAAAACTATAATAAAAAATTATTGGGTGTATTAACATATTATATTTATATTTGTCTTTGGTGCAATTCATTGTAGAATTTAACGAAACTTTAGAACCCTTGTGCTTATTTTCTACTATTACTATTTTTTAATAAACTATCGGCATGTATAGCTCTCGAGATGGTCTGTACATCTCTTTTTCATTTGGCTATTTGAACCCCTTCCAGAAGAATTTTATTTCTGAAAACTATCTGAACAAAATGAAACTTTTGTTTGTATTGATTGAATTTATTATTCCTTAATTGGTCTTGTGAGAAATTTAATGAGGAATCAACATGTATTTCTATCTGGCGAGAGAGATGGGCTGTACATCTCGTCTGTAAACACTGAAAAAAATTCATTTTTGAAAACTGTTACAAAAAATGATTGGGTGTATTAACATATATTATATTATTTGTCTTTGGGGCAATTCATTGTAGAATTTAACGAAACTTTAGAACCCTTGTGCTCATTTTCTACTATTACTATTTTTTAATAAACTATCGGCATGTATAGCTCTCGAGATGGTCTGTACATCTCTTTTTCATTTGGCTATTTGAGACCCCTTCCAGAAGAATTTTATTTCTGAAAACTATCTGAACAAAATGAAACTTTTGTTTTTTGTATTGATTGAATTTATTTATTCCTTAATTGGTCTTGTGAGAAATTTAATGAGGAATCAACATGTATTTCTATCTGGCGAGATGGCTGTACATCTCGTCTGTAAACACTGAAAAAAATTCATTTTTGAAAACTGTTACAAAAAATGATGGGGTGTATTAACATATATTATATTATTTGTCTTTGGGGCAATTCATTGTAGAATTTAACGAAACTTTAGAACCCTTGTGCTCATTTTCTACTATTACTATTTTTTAATAAACTATCGGCATGTATAGCTCTCGAGATGGTCTGTACATCTCTTTTTCATTTGGCTATTTGAGACCCCTTCCAGAAGAATTTTATTTCTGAAAACTATCTGAACAAAATGAAACTTTTGTTTATTTGTATTGATTGAATTTATTTATTCCTTAATTGGTCTTGTGAGAAATTTAATGAGGAATCAACATGTATTTCTATCTGGCGAGATGGGCTGTACATCTCGTCTGTAAACACTGAAAAAATTCATTTTTGAAAACTGTATACAAAAAATGATTGGGTGTATTAACATATTATATTTATTATTTGTCTTTGGGCAATTCATTGTAGAATTTAACGAAACTTTAGAACCCTTGTGCTCATTTTCTACTATTACTATTTTTTAATAAACTATCGGCATGTATAGCCCTCGAGATGGTCTGTACATCTCTTTTTCATTTTGCTATTTGAGGCCCCTTCCAGAAATTTATTTCTGAAAACTATCAGAACAAAATGAAACCACTTCTGTTTGTATTGATTGAATTTATTTGTTCCATAGTTTGTCTTGTAAGAAAGTTCTTGGAGAATCATCAATCTGTCGAGATGGGCTGTACATCTCGTCTGTTTATTTATAGTGAAGTGAAATCTCCATTCTTTAACACAGTTACTAAAAGATGCCCAATTTTTGTATGTATTTCCATATTGTATTCTATGATTCGTTCTTCATTGCAATTTATTGTAGAATTTAATGAAACTTTATTGACACTTGATCATTTTATTGGCGTATATCTGTCGAGATGGCCGGTACATCTCATTTTATTTTGTTAGCATTCGATATATTTTGCACTTCCGTAGAATGCATTACAGGAAGTCATTTTATATTAACTAGAACCAGAATATATCTATCTGTTAAGATGATCGTACATCTATCTTTCATTATTAGTTTTTGCTCTAACTACCCATATGATCGATCATTAGAGTTTTCGGTTGGAGATTTTCTTGATGATGTTCCTTTCATTCTGAGAGATGAAATATGAAAACAAAAACTTTTATTTCTGAAAAAGCATGTTCAGTGACAAACGGAAAATGTCAGATCCTAGAGATCTACCTCCTCAGTGGAAAAACCGTATTGATTAAAGATTTTCCATACTATGACAAACCATCAAGTACAAAGATCGAAGACCGTGAACGACAATAAACAGCACCACAAAATGTTTATGAGAATATAAGCCCAAACTCAAAAGTCACCATTCTGATATCCCCCCACTAGAGGATGATGCTGTATTCTTTCGACCCATATTTACCGAAAAAGAATCAATCAATTTTCAGTCATGGAACTCAAAGGGACCATTGCACTCACGATGACTTTGGTTTGGAAGCATAAATTATGAATGCAATTTCCTAAATGACGATGGCATCTTCATAATTGAACCCAAATATGTTTGAATTTTTTTTTGGTAACTAACTGCGACTGAGGAAGGAATGGTTTTCCCATACATCATGAAAAATGTCGACCACCCACCCTTTTGTATCTAAAAAAGACGTGTTGTTTCATCGAGCACTCCAAGAGAATATTTTATAGCCAAGGCCCCTTTTGCCGGTAGGTTTCTACCGAAACATGTGGCACTGAATGTTGCTATGAACCAGGCACCATGGACACGTCCACCCGACGTCAAAGGTTTCTCTTAGAGTTATCGAATTTCAGTAAAAATTGGATAATATATGCGGAAAATACCAGTTACCAGTTACCAGTTACCAGTGACCAGTTACCAGAGACCAGTTACCAGAGACCAGTTACCAGAGACCAGTTACCAGAGACCAGTTACCAGATACCAGATACCAGTTACCAGAGACCAGTTACCAGATACCAGTTACCAGATACCAGTTACCAGAGACCCAGTACCAGTTACCAGTTACCAGTTACCAGAGACCAGTTACCATACCAGAGACCAGTTACCAGAGACCAGTTACCAGAGACCAGTTACCAGAGACCAGAGACCAGTTACCAGAGACCAGATACCAGTTACCAGATACCAGTTACCAGAGACCAGTTACCAGAACCAGTTACCAGTACCAGTTACCAGAGACCAGTTACCAGTTACCAGAGACCAGTTACCAGAGACCAGTTACCAGAGACCAGTTACCACAGATACCAGTTACCAGCAACAATTACCAGAGACCAGTTACAGAGACCAGTTACCAGAGACCAGTTACCAGAGACCAGTTACCAGTTACCAGAGACCAGATACCAGTTACCAGATACCAGAGACCAGTTACCACAGATACCAGTTACCAGTTACCAGAGACCAGTTACCAGATACCAGTTACCAGTACCAGTACCAGAGACCAGTTACCAGTTACCAGAGACCAGTTACCAGAGACCAGTTACCAGAGACCAGTTACCAGAGACCAGTTACCAGAGACCAGTTACCGGAGAACAGCCACTACCAGTTACCAGAGACCAGACACCAGTTACAGAGACCAGTTACCAGAGACCAGTTACCAGAGACCAGTTACCAGAGACCAGTTACCGGAGACCAGTTACCGAGACCAGTTACCAGAGACCAGTTACCAGAGACCAGTTACCAGAGACCAGTTACCAGAGACCAGATACCAGTTACCAGAGACCAGTCCAGTACCAGATACCAGTACCAGACCAGTTACCAGAGACCAGTTACCAGATACCAGTTACCAGATACCAGTTACCAGATACCAGAGACCAGATACCAGTTACCAGTTACCAGAGACCAGTTACCAGAGACCAGTTACCAGAGACCAGTTACCAGAGACCAGTTACCAGAGACCAGTTACCAGTTACTAGAGACCAGTTACCAGAAACCAGTTGCCAGAGACCAATTACCAGATACCAGTTACCAGAGACCAGTTACCAGAGACCAGTTACCAGAGACCAGTTACTTCTGGAAATTGCAGGTTATATAAATATCCAAACATGAAAGAATTCAAGTATGATGGTGCTACGTCAGTGAAGAAATGCATTCTGATAAAAAAATTCAGCCTTCCACATCACCGTGACTGAAATGGTTTCTTCGACTTCGTAGAGTGAAAAAAAATAATATTATTCTCACTTTCTGAAAATATGGGTGAAACAAATCCAACACATAAAATCACAGACTCGAGTTTCGGTTTATATTCCCATAAAAAAATATGTAGGAACTGTTTGCCGTAGTCCAATTAGAATAAGGTCTTCATGAATTCTCAATATGAGTATTACAAGATGGTTTCTCGTGGTAATGAAAATTTCAAATGAATGCGGTTTCATTGCTATAATAGAGGCGGGATTTTCTGATTGCTACCAAACACGCATTTTCGGATAAAAAAGTTTTGTCTTCCAGAAACATCATTCTTATTCCAAGATGGAATATGGTATCACAAATCAAAAAGACGAATAACTGATCAATGGGCTGACAATATTCTGGTTATAAAAGAGTAAAAATACATGGAAGTTTAAATGTGCCTTCAAGTAAAGCGCCTCAAAGAAGCAGACCATTTTTAAAGAGAGGCTCTAATGCGTAATTTTAATATCCAATCGTGATTTTGTATAATTGATGACATATTTATTTACTTCAAAAACGATATTTCTGATTGATGATCTCATTTTGTCCCAATTTATTTGATTCGAACCAGTTTCTACCTTGAGAATAATTGATATCTAGGAGAAGGTGTTATATATCGTTGTTTTCGTAAATGTCCAAAATATTCAGAGAGAGGCAGTATCTCTCTGATAACATTCATAGCCATTGTTATTCTTTGTATACTTGAAATCATTTATTCAAGGACAATATTTATGATTGATGGTCTCATGTTTTCCAATTTTTAATTTCTCACTTTGAGAAAAATGTATATCTAGTTGTATTCGCAAAGGTTACGAAATATTCAGAGAGACGCAGTATCTCTCTGATAACTTTCATAGCCATTAGTGTATTTTTTGTTTTCTTGAAATCATTTATTCAAGGACAATATATCTGATTGATGATCTCCTTTTGTTCCAAGTTATTTAATTAACCCAGTTTCTTACTTTGAGAAAAATGTATATCTAGAGAGAAGGGGTATAAAATTGTTGTATTTGTAAAGGTCCAAAATATTCAGAGAGAGGCAGTATCTCTCTGATAACACTCATAGCCATTAGTTTATTTTTTGTATACTTGAAATCATTTATTCAAGGACAATATTTATGATTGATGGTCTCATGTTATTCCAAGTTATTTAATTCAAACCAGTTTCTTACTTTGAGAAAAATGTATATCTAGAGAGAAGGGGTATAAAATTGTTGTATTCGCAAATGTCCAAAATATTCAGAGAGAGGCAGTATCTCTCTGAATATTTCATTTTGTATACTTGAAATCATTTATCCAAGGTCAATATATCTGATTGATGGTCTCATTTTGTTCAAGTTATTTAATTATACCAGTTTCTTACTTTGATTATAATTGATATCTAGAGAGGTGTATAAAATCGTTATTTTGGTAAAAATCCAAAATATACAGAGAGAGGGCAATACCTCTCTGATAATCTTCATAGCCATTAGTTTATTTTTAACCGACGAAACCAAAAAGGAGGAGGTTCTCCATTCGACGCGTATATTTGATTTTTTTTATCATTTTTTTTTATGTATGATCACGCATAACTTTTCACTGAGACGTCCGATTCCGATAATTCTTTTTTCAGTGGATAGGGTGTACTCCGAAATTGGTCCCATTTGAATTCAAAAAATGAAATCCACCCCTAAGGGTAGCAAAATGAAGGATATTGATCACTCACCCTCTGAATTTTGGTCCGTTAACCGATTCTATCAGGCATAACTTTGTACTGGGTTCTACGATTTCGATGATTCTTTTTTTTAATAGATAGGGTATACCTCATATTTGGGTTTCGAATGAAATCATTCACCCTTACGGCTAGAAAAATAGGCGATACATGATTTTTCACTTGTTAACATTGGCACACACATATGTAGTTGACAATGACAGATCGCTACTGTCATTATTTTTGTTCCACATCCGTCACAATCATTAGATTCTATGAGAGGATGGAATGATATACAAAGTAATGAAATAAACTAACCAGAACAACACAAATAATTTATATTACAATAAATAGTAAAAGTAGATAATCATATTATTCAAATGGTAATAGTTGAAGTAAGGTGGGTAACTAAATATTTTGGAAGTAATCAAAACACAAGTAGGTAGTAATTAGTAGATTTCAGCCACAAAAAATTTAAAAATAAAAACTTTTTAACAAAAAATTAAACCGACGAAATACGGAACTGAAAAGTAAAAAATTAAATAAACCTTTTCAGTCTCAATAACTAAGCTCCTAAACTAATGTAAGTAACTAATTTTGAGTCGACGCCAAACGAACAATCAACGAAGATCATTAAATTACTTCAAAAAAATTATCAGAATGTCAACTCGATGCCATCATTTTACGCCTTACCTAATTCATTTGCTTGTTCGTTTGGCGCCGACTCAAAATTAGTTACTTATATTATTTTAGGAGCTTAGTTATTGAGACTAAAAAGGTTTATTTTATTTTTTACTTTTCAGTTCCGTATTTCGTCGGTTTAATTTTTTGTTAAAAAGTTTTTATTTTTTCAATTTTTTGTGGCTGAAATCTACTAATTACCACCTACTTGTTTTTTGATTAACTCACCCACCTTACTTCAACTATTACCAGTTGAATAATATGATTATCTACTTTTACTATTTGTTGTAATATAAATTATTTTTGTTGTTCTGGTTAGTTTATTTCATTACTTTGTATATCATTCCATCCTCTCATAGAATCTAATGATTGTGACGGATGTGGAACAAAAATAATGACAGTAGCGATCTGTCATTGTCAACTACATATGTGTGTGCCAATGTTCACAAGTGAAAAATCATTCATCCCCTATTTTTCTATAATAATTTTATTCGAAATCCAAATAAGAGGTATACCCTATCTATTAAAAGAAGAATCATCGAAATCGAAGAACCCAGTACAAAGTTATGCCTGATAGAATCGGTTAACGGACCAAAATTCAGAGGGTGAGTGATCAATATCCTTCATTTTGCTACCCTTAGGAGTGGATTTCATTTTTTAAATTCAAATGGGACCAACTTTGAAGTACACCCTATCCAGTGAAAAAAGAATTATCGGAATCGGACATAAAAAAAATTATAAAAAAAATTAAATATAGGCGTCGACTAGATAACCTCCTCTTTTTTGGTTTCGTCGGTTATTTGTATACTTGAAATCATTTATAAGGACAATATATTTAATTCATGATCTCATTTTGTTTATTTTTTGTGATTTAGTTTAACCCAAGATTAATATCTATAAAAGTGTATGAAAAAAATAATTTCCCAACAAATAATAACTTTTAGAATTGTACCATACAGGTCATTTTTATATATTAATTTCCTCAGAATTATATCTCCCCAACTGATGATCTTGTACTGTTTGGCATTGACAATATCCGAGAAAACGCAGTATAAAAAAATCCCTAGAAAAAAACAGTAACTCCTTCATGATTATCAGTGTTTCTTGTAAAACTTTCTACTCGAATATATTTTTCAGAGCAATATGAATGATACCGTTTCATTCCATGATTCAAACCACAGTTGCTCGCTTTATATTACTACTGACAATGTTCAGTAATTCAATAATTTCAATTGCGATCCAGATATGAATGAATATCAAAGCTAATGCTAGATTCCCATTTATTCAATATTTTGTTAGTAGTATCCTTTGAGAAAAAAATTTGGAATTTTTCATTGAGCAACTTTTGAAAAAAATCAGAAACAGGTAATACTCATGCTGTATGGTTTCAAGGTATTACGAGTTTTGTACACTGTTTGTTCATCGAATTTGTTGCTGATTCCTATGAAGTTTTCGAAGAGACGAGGAATGTATAGAAATATATTCATCACCACAGGTTGTTGTCGAGGCTCTTGGTGTTGTCAAGACCATAAAAAACCTTTGATGGCAAATATAATATATATTCAGTTTGGAATTCATCAGGTTGATATGCCAATAAACAGAGAACCTAAAAATAAAAAATGTTTATATGGTGTTAGTAGGAGATTTAAGCCGGTTCTGGGTCTCCCCCCACCACTATGACCTTGAATGGTTGCAGGTGTGCAATGTGGTGTGTGTTTGACCTTGAGATTTGACTTTGAGATTCGACCAAACCCAATGTCAAAACTCAATGACAAATCTCAAGGTCAAACACACACCACATTGCACACCTGCAACCATTCAAGGTCATAGTGGTGGGGGAGACCCAGAACCGGCTTAAATCTCCTACTGGTGTTCCATATGTTCGTGATGAAACCTACATGGGAAAAACGTCAAGACCTTTAAAAATGAGAAAATCTGAACACAAAAATAAATGAACGATATTAGCTGAACAAATTAACACAAATGGGGGCATATATGGCGTACTAGGGCAATACAAAATTCTCATGCATAGACCAAATAGCTGAGAATAATGTTGAAAGCTTCCTGTATTTTTTGTTTCTCACTATGGACTCAACATAGATATTCGTACTTCAAAAAGGTTTCGCTAGTTAAATTTCTTACCAAATAGATCACGTTGAACATCCTTTTCAACCAGTGTGCCATTTTTTGATAACTAATTGTCAAAAAAAAGATAAAAAATATTATTAGCTGAAATTGATTTGAATCGGATATGAGAAATGGAGCAGAAGTAATTCTCTAAACATCATCAAAGGAAGTATAAGGTTGTATTTCAAATGTTCAGTATTATTTTTGTCGTGAAATATTTTAAATACATTATTTTCAAATGGTATCGACCAATTGAAAATTTTTTTTCTTTATTTTTGAATCCAGAGTACCTCCCTATCAGGGCAAATGAATGAAGAACCCCGCACCAAATACATGCCAAAATGGCTCTCAGCCAATTTTGAATTTTTTTTGAGATATTGTGGTACAAGTCACTAGAAGTTATACGTGCAGGTTTAAATTAGTTTCAATGTCTAGTTTCCCTTACTAAATAATAGCATTGCTGGTTTAAAGGAAGTCAAATGACATGTCAGTCAGTCGGTCGATAAGATACAAGAAGCCGCCTATGATACAGGGTGGATCAAAAATAGCGACAATTTAGCTTATTTTGCCAATCTTTATCATTGGTCCCATTAGTGGGACTGAGCATTTTTCATTAAAATTATCCTTATTGGAAGTCTTTTCTTATGACAAGAATATCTTCTTTAAAAGTTTCAACTTACTTCCAAAACACTAATTGTTTTAATAACCTCTTTTTTATTATTCATATTTTTAATATTAGTCACTTAAAACAGCCTTTTTGAAACAATAAATCCGCTTCGAAGCCAAAACTACTTGAGGAAGACTTATAGTAATTGCTTATTATGATTAGCTACAAAAAGCTACAATCACATTTTATACAAGGGGTGTTTACAAATATAAGTTGAAGTAGGTTTTACACCTAATATATATTTTTGTTAATTATTCTTGAATTGACCTGTCAATTTGATCATATTTTTTAGTTATACTTTAAAGTAAAGAACCCCGCACGAAAACATATGGGAAATTGGCTCTCGGTGGAATTGGCTGAAATTTTATTATGTTATAGTAGGATGGATCATTAGAAAAAAGTGTGGGTTCAAATGAGTTTGTATGTTTAGTTTATGAGATATAAAAGCGGCCAAAGTTCGTCGTGAAAACGTCGTATTGGGGTAGGATTGACAAAGAAAAAAACTGTTTTTTCATGTCGAAATAGGACAAAGTAAGGATGAAAATGTATTGATCGGAACTCATAAACATGTTCAATTATAATCTTATTGATGATAGTACATTAGGGTGTATACGGGGCATAGTCAAAAAAATCGTTTTTCCGGATTTTTTTCCAACACTATTTCAAAACCAACAAGCTATATTTTGTTAAGATATCATAGTTTCAGTCCATTGTAGGCGAAAAAACGTGTTTTGTTTCTTGATGACTCTCTCTGTTTGAAATATATTTTTATTTTCGGTAAAAAAATTAATTGCTACTGCCCATTGAATAAAAGATAGGGTAGCATTCTGATGAACTCAATTGTTCAATATTACCTTTCATTTAGATAAAGGGTGCGTTACATTTTTTTTAGGTCATTTACAATGTTTTATTGAGTATCTATAAAGCTGTTCCGTTAATTTGGACCATATTTTACTCACAATATATCATAACGATAGTTTTATCAACTTTGTATGTTTCGTTTCTAAGATATGCATTTTTGAAGTTTACGGTATTTCCACATATTCAATTGTATTATAAAACTTTTCGAAATCATTTATTTGATACTATAAACAACACAACCCATACTCATCAACAATTTGGAACTCAACAGTATAGACTAAAAAAAAACGAATTATAAATAACGACTTCTAACATAAAAAGTCAATTAATATTATGGAAAATATAATATAACAAATCGAAATTAACCTGATGAAGCTATTTTATAGCGAAACACGAGTCGTGCTTTAGTGAACCCTTGAGTTGTCGAAAATCTTATAGTGTATTGTAGTAATGAACTCGAAATCGAAATTGAAAGTAGTTATAAACAACCTAAACAACAATTTACATAATTGAACTCTCAAAAAACAAACAATAAACAAAACCTAAAATTCAAATAATATTATTAATATTGTTATTTGTTGGTCTATTTGCGCAATCTAAAACATTGTTTAATAGTTCATGGCAAGGGTACTTTATTGTTTCTTGATGACGAGCATATCCTAGGTACCAAAGTACGCTGCAAATATGGGAAGAACAGCATCCCATTGTTCTTGCTCCACTATTGCAGGTACAGTAGTAGCCTAGAATACGTACATTTGCAGGTGCATCAGGAATAATACTAAAGGCTATCCACAGTTGATACTTTATAGCATTCCTAAATCTGGACGCTATGCGGCAGCGTAATAGTCCAGGTTCAGGATCGCATATCAATTTTTAAAAGAAACAAAGTACCCTAGCCATAAACTATTGAGAAATGTTTGAGATTGCGCAAATAGAGCAATCAATAACAATATTAATAATTTTATTTGAATTTGGGTTTTGGTTATTGTTTGTTTTTTGAGAGTTTCATTATGTAAATTGTTGATTATGTTGTTTATAACTAATTAGTTTCAAATTAAATGTGGAAAGCTGAATACACTTGTGTAGAATAAATGAAAGATTTTTGTATAAAGTGTATAATTTTCTTAAGTTTGCAAAGCGCTTTCGACTTTCGTCATCTTCAGTGCGTGCTTCATGTCAGGTGCAGGAATGAAAATTTTCATTAAGACATTGACATATCCACCTGGCATTTGAATTCCAACATGTGATACGTTAGATTCTAAGCCAATTTTATAATCATTTGATTAACAATGTACTCATCTATTGTTTTACTTCCTGCACCTGACATGAAGCACTGAAAATAACGAAAGTCGAAAGCGCTTTGCAAACTTAAGTAAATTATACACTTTATACAAAAATCTTTCATTTATAATTAGTTTCAATTTCGATTTGTTATATTATAATTTCCATAATATTAATTGACTTTTTATGTTAGAAGTCGTTATTTGTAATTAGTTTTTATCTTTTATTTTATACTGTTGAGTTCCAAATTGTTGTTGAGTGTGATTTGTGTTGTTTATAGTATCAAATAATTGATTTCGAAAAGTTTCATAGTAGAATTGAATGTGTCGAAAGGTTCCTTAAAATTTGGTTAAATCGATAGGTTACCCCATATATCGTAATACCGTAAACTTCAAAAATGCATATCTTAGAAACGCAACATACAAAGTTGACAAAACTATCGTATATACGATAGTCAACATTTTCAAAATATTGTGAGTAAAATATGGTCCAAATTAACGGAACAGTTTTCTAGATATTCAATAAAAACATTGTAAATGACTAAAAAAAAAGGGAACGCATCCTTTATCTAAATGAAAGATAATATTGAACAATTGAGTTCTTCAGAATGTTACCCTATCTTTTATTCAATGGGCAGTAGCAATTAATTCCTTTTTTTTTTAATGTAAAACGATCTGTCAATTGTTTTCAGTATAGTGGTATACTCGAAAATAAAAAATAAAAATATATTTCAAACAGAGAGAGTCATCAAGAAACAAAACACGTTTTTTCGCCTACAATAGACTGAAACTGAGATATCTTAACAAAATATAACTTGTGTTGGTTTTGAAATAGTGCTGGGAAAAAATCCGGAAAAACGATTTTTTGGACTATGCCCCATATACACCCTAATGTACTATCATCAATAAGATTGTAATTAATTACTTTGTCTTATTTTGACTAAAAAAACAGTTTTTTTTCTTTGGCCGCTTATATCTCAGAAACTAAACATACAAAATGATTTGAAGTCACACTTTTTTCTAATGACCCATCCTACTATAACATAATAAAATTTCAGCCAATTCGCCCGAGAGCCAACTTCCCATATGGTTTCGTGCGGCGTTCTTTACCCACATAAGTGTAAGTTTCATTAATTTTCTATTAGTCTACTCGACAAGTTGAAAATGGTCTAAAATAGAGATACTGCTCTTAAAATTATGTGTGATAGCTCATTGGATCCGGAATAACGCCTAGAAAAATGTGCCAAAAGCGTGTATTAGCACATAAAAAATTGCTAGTTATAAACAATTGAAGATGAAGAAATAATGGCATTTCGTTTTTTGCCAATATTTCATAAACTAGTGATATTTAAGAAATTTCAAAAAAAGATTCTGAAAGAGGAGGAAATTTCCAATAAAAAACTAGATAATTTATTCCTGTTGGAAATTTTACTTAAAGTAAATTTTTCCACAAGTTAAACGATTGTTAACTAACAACATTTTCTCGAACTTCTATCTTAATTGTAAATGAAAAAAAGGTTTAAATAATTGTCGTAAAAATTTTTCGCTTCGTAGAGCCTTTCTTATATACATACTCAACAAGATCACGCCATAAAAGTTAAAAAAATATTCATTCTTTGTTTATAATAATGTTTGTACTTGAACAAAAACTAAAAAATCCAAGTAATGTTGTTAAAAAAATGTTTTTTCTCTTAATCATCATATTATCGTTTTTTATCAATACAAGATATAAATTTTGCATTTGTTATAATTTTTTTATAAACAAACTAATTATTTCAATATTTTTGAAAAATTATTTTTCACAACTTCATTATATTACAAATATGATTTTTGAAAAAAAAATCCTTAATAACAATTTTTAATTGTTTATAATAGTTTTTTTTATATTTCTATTGTTTAAATAATTAGTTAAGAAATAATTGTTTTTCTAAAATCATAATTGACAGTCCTCCATAAAGTAACAAAAATTTTTTTTTATCAACAATTCCATTGTTTATTAACTTACCAATTTGTTATAAACAAATTTTTAACTTTGTTAGATTTTTTTTCTGAAACTTCTAAAATTTACAAAAACAACCATATATAATAGTATAAAAAAAATTTTTAATTTTAGAAAAAAAATGTTTTTTTTTTTTTTTAAAAATTAAAAAGTTAAAATTGTAAAATAAACAATGGAAATGTTGATAAAAAAATATTTTGTTTTGTTACTTTATAGAGGACTGTCAATTATGATTTTTAGAAAAAAAAAATCTCAACTAATTATTTAAACAATAGAAATATAAAAAAAAACTATTATAAACAATTAAAAATTGTTAAGGTATTTTTTTTTCAAAAATCATAATATTTTAAATATAATGAAGTTGTAGAAAAAAAAATTCAAAAATATTGAAATAATCAATTTGTTTATAAAAAATTTATCAACAAATGGCGGGAAAATTTTTTTTTGCAAATCAATTTATATTTTGTATTAATAAAAAACGATATGATGATTGAGAAAAAAAATTTTTTTTCAACAACATCACTTGGATTTTTTTGTTTTTGTTCAAGTACAAAAATTATTATAAACAAAGTATGAATATTTTTTTAACTTTTATGGCGTGATCTTGTTGAGTATGTATATAACAAAGGCTCTACGAAGCGAAACATTTTTACGACAATTATTTAAACATTTTTTTTTCGTTTACAATTAAGATAGAAGTTCGAGAAAATTTTGTTAGTTAACAATCGTTTAACTTGTTTAAAAATTTACTTTAAGTAAAATTTCCAACGGGAATAAATTATTTATAGTGTTCCGAATACACCATAATTTTTTCAAATAAAAAAAAATATATTTAATACCTTAAATAAATTAATTAATGTATCGTACTCGCTTTTGACGCCGCGCGCGCAACCTAAAAATGTCGCTCGGAGACCCATTTACAGCGTTAAATTAAAATTATAAATAATGGAGATAGAGTTCCGAGAGTAAGGAGTTTTTTATTGGAAGTTTCCTCCTCTTTCAGTTCAGTAATAGTTTATGAAATATTGGCAAAAAACGAAATGCCATTTTTTTTTCATCTTCAATTGTTTATAACTTTTGCAATTTTTTATGTGCTAATACACGCTTTTGGCACATTTTTCTAGGCATTATTCCGGATCCAATGAGCTATCACACATAATTTTAAGAGCAGTATCTCTATTTTAGACCATTTTCAACTTGTCGAGTAGACTATATGTCTGGTTTTTTAAATATAAATATTGAAAATTGATATTATCCAATCTCATTTCTTGATAAAATAAATATGATCTTGCAGCGCAAAACAATCGTGCCGTTGAAAACCACATGTCCATAAACTGTGCGACTATTAACGGCGTGGCTATTGACACGTTGGTATGCGGTATTCCACCTGCTTTACGAAAATTCGGTGTCCAGATCCATATAAGTTGTACTCTACTACTCTTCATGACAATTCCACAAATATCTATTAATAGTAATTATGAACCCTCTCCAACATGTCAATAGCCACGCCGTTAATAGTCATACGGTTTATGGTCATGCAGTTTTTAACGGCGCAATTGTTTTGCGCCGCAAGATATTATTTATTTCATCAAGAAAAAAGATTGGATAATATTTTCTATAGAATATCAATTTTCAATATTTATATTTCAAATACCAGACATAGGAAATTAATGAAACTTACACGAGTGTAGGATAATTTACTTTAGGGTATAACTGAAAAATATTCAAATTGACAGGTCCATTCAAGAATAATGGACAACATATATTAGGTACAAGACCTATTTCAACTTAATTTGTAAACTCCCCCCCCCCGTATAAAATGTGATTGTAGCTAATTAAGCAATTACTATAAGTCTTCAAGTAGTTTTGGATTCAAAGTGGATTTATTGTCTCAAAAAGGATGTTTCAAGTGACTAATGTTAAACACATGAAGTATAAAAAACGAACTGTTAAAAAAAAATTGTGAAGAAAGTCATGAGAAAAGACTTCCTTCCAATAAAGATATTTTTAATGAAAAATGCTCAGTTCCACTAATGGCACCAATGATAAAAATTGGCGAAATATGCTATTTTTGACCTACCCTCTATAATCGGCCAGTGGTGTATCTAGAAATTATGCTTGGGGGAGAGGGGAATGACAAAAAAGTAAATACCTCTACTTATAGGTACAAAAAATTTTTTCATTCAAATTCAAACAAAAATACAAAATGTAATAGAATAAAAGATTTCTATGCATATACTTATAAGTAGGTACAAAAACAAAGATTTCTTTCGTTAAAATAAAAATTACAAAATGAATAATTTCTTATTTGCAAACCCTCCAATAACATTTGAAACATCTATTTGCACATCTCTATGTACATGAAGTAGAGCTGATCCAACCATATTTAAAATATGAAGACACTATTTCATCAAGGGAAATAGCGTCACAAGATTTAAAAAGAAAACAAAATTAAAATTCAAAAAATAATACAATCAGCTGAAATCTTGAAAGAATATAATTTCAATGGAAAATAATTTTTTCATTGAATTTTGATCATTTGAGGCTATTGTTTATTGAAAAAATTTTTTGGAACTACCGATTGTATTAAAAACCTATTAATTGTTCACAGAATGAGTCTATATTCTGTTTTGCTTCCTGGAGCACATTTTACATGTGTACTCAATAATGTCACGCTATAAAATTGTATAAAAGTTGATTATTTTGTCAATTATAAATTTCAGAAGTTAACAAAATATGAGAAATTAAGTAAATATTGTCAACTTCTTTTTATTGATATTTCACATTATTATCTGTTTTATTTCTGACAAAGGCATTTTACGATTTAAAAAAAATTACGCAAATTGTTTATAAAATATTCATGAACAAATGAATAAGTTGAATATTTTTCAGAAATTGTTTTCTTGCATTAGGTTGCTGAGAGTTTATTATTACTAATTTTTTTAAATTGTTTATAATAGTTTTTTTTTGTTTTTTTATTATCTAAATAATATATTGTTTTTTTCTTTAAAATTAATAATTGGTTATTCTCCACCTAATGAGAAAAAAATATTGTTATTAATTATGCAATTGTTTATTGACTTAACAATATGTTATAAACAAACTTTGATTGGCATAGCTTTTTTTTTAATGGAACAAAAAATAAAAACAATTATATACGTTCAAAATTTTCATTTTATAATTTTTCTAGAAAATTCTATAAACATTAGAAACAATTTTTTTTTAACATTTTGCCGTATATGGTTGTTTTTTTTATTTTTTCTACTATTAAAAAACAAATTGCCAATCAAAGTTTATTTAATTGTTGAGTAAATACACAAATACATTACATTATTCAGGGAAAAAATTCTTTTCAGGTAGAGAAGAACCAATTATTAATTTTAAAGAAAAAAATTATTTATATATTATTTAAATAATAAAAAAATTAAAAAAACTATTAAAAACAATTAAAATATATTTATTTTTATTTTTTTGTTCAATTATAATATACTCTTGACAACTCAATGCAGAAAAACAATTTTATAGCGTGATATTATTTATATTTAGTACACATGTAAAATGTGTTCCTAGAAGCAACAAAATTATGGCGTCATTCTGCGAACAATTCGATTTCTTATAAAATCTATTTAAATATATTGCGAATTTTTTCTTTAAAATTAATAATTGGTTATCTCCACCTAATAAGAAAACATTGTTTTTATTAATCATGCAATTGTTTATTCACTTAACAATATGTTATAAACAAACTTTGATTAGCATAACTTTTTTTTAAGGAACAAAAAATAAAAACAACCAAATACGTTCAAAATTTTTATTTTATTATTTTCCTAGAAAATTCTATAAAAATTAGAAACAAATTTTTTTGAACATTTTGCCGTATATGGTTGTTTTTTTTAATTTTTTGTACCACTAAAAAACAAATTGCCAATCAAAGTATATTTAATTGTTGAGTAAATACACAATTACATTATTCATGGAAAAAAATCTTTTTAGGTAGAGAAGAAACAATTATTAATTTTAAAGAAAAAAATTATTTATATATTATTTAAATAATAAAACAATTAAAAAACTATTAAAAACATTTAAAAATATATTTATTTTCAATTTTTTTTTCGATTATAATATACTCTTGACAACCTAATGCAGAAAAACAATTTTTGAAAACCATTCAATTTAACCATTTGTTAATAAATATTTCATATACAAATAGCGTATTTTTTTCAAAACGTAAAATGCCTTTGTCAGACATAGAACTGATATATGGGAAATATCAATTAAAAAAAATTACAATATCTACTCAATTTCTCATATTTTGTTAACTTTAGAAATACCAATTAACAAAATAATCAGCTGTTAAACAATTTTATAGCGTGATATTATTTAGTACACATGTAAAATGTGTTCCTAGAAGCTAAAAAAATTATGGCGTCATTCTGCGAACAATTCGATTTCTAATAAAATCGGCGCTTCCAAAAAAACTACTTAATCAACATTATTAAAATTCAATGAAATTTTTTTTCTAACAGAATTACATTCTTCCAAGTATTCAGATGATACTATAATTCTTTTGAAAATAATTAATAAAAAAACATTTTTTAAAGACAAGCTTTTATTCAAATGCACTAAAAAGTAAAAAATAATAGACGTGGGTTATTCCGTGAGTTATAGATTCCGTGAGTTATAGATTCGAACTGAAAACTTTGCGCGACAAGCTTTTGAATATATAATTCACGGAATAACCTACATCGCACATCCAAAGCTATTATTTTTTACTTTTCAGCGCATTTGAATAAAAGCTTGTCTTTAAAAAGGTATTTTTATTAATTAATTTATTTTGTGCTTTTTAGTAAGTACACCTTAATCTATGCATTTTTGTTAATGGAGACCATCTGAAGATTAACTCCTACGCCATCTTCAATTTATGAATCCTGACAAAAAAACAATAACCTTCGACTAAATTAATAATCTCTGACCCCAAAAACCCCGACATACCAATTTTGAATAGAAACGTTCCATTATCACAACCATGTGGAGCCGCCATCATGAATTTATGAATTTTGAGAATAAATTCATAGTCTTTAACCCCGAAAACCTCCACATATCAATTTTTAATAGAATCGGACCATAATTAGAAAACTCGTTCGCCATCTTAGAGCCGCCATCTTGAATTTGTGAATTTTGAGAGAAAATTCATAATCTCCGTCCCCGAAAACCCCTACGTACTGATTTTGAGTCGAATCGGACCATAAACACAAATCTCGTCCGCCATCTTAGAGCCGCCATCTTGAATTTGTGAATTTTGAAAGGAAATTCATAATCTCCGACCCCGAAAACCCCCACATACTAATTTTGAGTCGAATCGGACCATAAACACAAATCTCGTCCGCCATCTTAGAGCCGCCATTTTGTTTTGTTTTTTCTAAAAAATTCCATAATGCATTGTCACGAGAACTATGAACACCTGCCAAATTTCACGTCAATCGGGCAACTGGAACTGGATCAAATTTAATTTGCAAGATTTGATGACAAACACCGGGACAGGTGAAACTGAATAAAAGCTTGTAATTGTAATAGCATATAAAAAAAATATTTTATGTGCATTGCTCTCTCGAGAAATTCTGTACTCCTGCATTAACGCCCACGCTGTGCCCTATTTCCAACGTTGAATTAATATTATGAAAACTTGAGATAGAGTTCTTCATGAACCTGTTTTTACAAGTCATCAAATCTTGCACATTAAATTTGATCCACTTCCAGTTGCCCGATTAACGGGAAATTTGGAAGGTGTTCATAGTTCCCGTGACAATGCATTATGGAATTTTTGAGAAAAAAAATGGCGGCTCTAAGATAGCGTACGAGATTTGTGTTTATGGTCCGATTCGACTCAAAATTAGGATGTGAAGGTTTTCGGGGTCGGATATTATGAATTTTTTTTCAAAATTCACAAATTCAAGATGGCGGCTCTAAGATGGCGATTTTGTTTTATTCTATTAAAATTCCTACAAAAAAGCCCATTGCGTCGTGTTTGTAACTCCAACGGGTTCGACAAAAAATTTCATTTAAGCTGAATTTTTATTTAAATAGCAGTAAATCGCGTTTATTTGCTAAACTATTGAAGATAGAAAGAAAATGTAGAGGGGTTCAAGCCCTACAATTTTGATTCGAAATATTTTTTCGTAGCTCTCATAGTTTAGCTGTTAAAGCCTCTTAAAACTTAAAATCAACAAAAAAATCTATTTTTTTCAATAAATACTAATTTATGAAATCCAAGTTAAAAAATTGAATGGAAAATTTGTTTGTCATTGTATTTTTTGAAATTTTATGGTGGCAAAAATGTTTTAAATCAGTAATTTCACAGCTATTACTACCACATTTTCTTTCTATCTTCAATAGTTTAGCAAACTGCTATTTTTATGAAAATTCAGCTTAAATGACATTTTTCGTCGAACCCGTTGGAGTTACAAACTCGACGCAATGGGCTTTTTTGTAGGAAATTATATCTTTAACAAGAATCCATGAGTTAAAATACCCAAAAAAAAATTTTTCTGGGTGAGCGGAAGGAAAAACGTATAAAAAATCATTTTTTTCAATGTTATTTTAATGGATAAAATTCAAAATTCTCTAGCAGTGGGTTAAAATTCGAATTGAGGGTTCGCAATATGCTCAAAAATTTTGTGTTTCTATATATCACAAGATTTTCAGGCGGGACTTGAAGAAAAAAATTTTGCCCAAAAATGAAGCACCCTAGTCTAGTGAACTCACTAAAAAGCACAAAATAAAATAATTAATAAAAAAACCTTTTTAAAAACAAGCTCTTATTCAGATGCGCCAAAAAGTCAAAAATAATAGCTTTGGATGTGCGACGTAGGTTATTCCGCGAGTAATAGATTCAAAAGCTTGTCGCGCAAAGTTTTCAGTTCGAATACAGAAGCGAAAAGCTTTTGAATCTATAACTCACGGAATAACCCACGTCGCTCATCCAAAGCTATTATTTTTTACTTTTTAGCGCATTTTAATAAAAGCTCGTCTTCAAAAGGTTTTTTTATTCATTATTTAATTTTTTTATTCTCTCTATCAATAGTTTTTGAGATATTGCCCAAAAACTAAGTCAGTTTTATTTTATTTTCAAATAGCAAATTCTCGTTGGCGGAAAAAAATCGAAAAAGATCTTAGTAGAGATGTGGAGTGTGGTGGCCATACCATCAATGAAAAAATAAAAATCTTGGGGGGGGGGAATTACCCACATTACACCCCCACCCCAGCCTTAAATACGCGCTTGTAATAGGCGGCTTCTTTTGTCTTAACAACCGACTGATTGACATGTCATTCGACTTCCTTTAAACCAGCAATGCTATTATTTAGTTACTAATCATCTAAAAAGTAATAATTTTGGAAAGTTTTAGTAAAACGGCCATTTTTATGATTTTCAAAAATTCATATCTCGGAAACTAGACATAGAAACTAATTCAAATTTGCACGTGTAACTCCCAGTGACGTGTACACCACAATATCCCAGAAAAAAATCAAAATTGGCTGAGAGCCATTTTCCCATGTAATTGGTGCGGGGTTCTTTGCTCTTCTTGGATAGATAATCGACCCATTTTCGATCCCAGGGAAACAAAAATTAAAACTTGTATTGGGATCATGAAGTGGGACATCTCCTGTGGAATATTTCCGTCAAATCAACACTTCCAGTTATACCTTCATCTTTCTACTTATTTTTCAGTATATTAAATATCTCCCCGTTACAAGTGGAAGTGGTGATTTGACGAAATAATTTCAAAAATATTTTTTTCCGAACGTTTTCCGATTACAATTTCTTAATTAGCGCTTCTTTCAATTATATTTGTTTGGTTATTAGTAATCATGCGAAAAATCAATACAAAAATAAAGCTGCAGTTTATATGATTTAACTGCAAGCTCCACAAAAAAAAATGTTACACCTTACAATTTATCTAGACTCCAAGCTCTTCTCATCCTCCAACAAAATCTTCTTGAACAAGACGACTTCCTGATCTCGCAAAGGTAAGTCCTCCCTCGACCAAGAAAAACTCGCCGAAATACCTTTCTTCTCATCACACGTTGATTTTATCCAGCAGGATTCTTGAAATATTCGGCAGTGTTCTGGAAAAAAAAATATATTCAAGATATTGGGATTGGATGATGGAGTGGCGAGAAATAAAAGAAAATAAGGTAAAAATGCAGTTTAGGGGGAATTCGCGTATAACGAAAATTTTTGCTTTATATGATAGTCCTTTTCTCCGGAAGCTTGAAAATCAAAAAATTCTTGGTGGTCACGAATTTCAAAGGAGTTATTGAATAAAAAAAAATATTTGAATTTTCGAATTTCAATTGTTATTTCGCGTCCCGTTTGGTCAGGTGTGTTTTTAAAAGTTAAAAAGTTAAAGTACAAGATATACAGTGTCCGCCAAAAAGTATGTACCATATGGGAAAACGTTTATTATTGGAGTATTGGAAAAAATATTCTGGGGAAAAGTTTGTGCATGTCCCAATACCTTAAAATCGATTTTGACACATGTCACGTTGTTGATGGTATGGCGGCAAATTGAAAAAAAATTGCTATGAAAAGGCTAAAAGTGGGGTAAAATGGCGAAATATAAAAAAAAATTATTTGAAAAAGTTATTTGAATTCAATTTTATGCACATAAACGAGTTTCAAGAGATAATTAAATAAAAATGGAAATAGCCATTTTCCCATCTATTTACATCGGTTCGTATCTAACAGTTACATCAGAATTCCACGACCATTGTGATGACATGACACTTAAAAAACATCGTGTTTTCTAGATTATAATCAAGTTTCGATGATAATCGTGCATGAACATGTCACTAGAAATCGTTCCTCAAAAAATTCAAGTACGTTTCAGCATTCAAATTCTAAAGAAAGAAAAATGGTCCAATTATTATTATTAAAAATCCTGCACCAAACATTCACAAAATGTGGATTCTCGTCCGACCACCATCCACAAGTTTGAAATGAAACACCATTTGAAGTGAAAGTTGACTCATCACTAAATAAAATAAATTTCGTAAATGATATATTGTCTTCAATTTGTCCCTGCAGCCAAAAGGAAAAATACAAGCGTGGATCGTTGTCTCTCTCCTTAAGCGTGTGAATGAATTTTGGTTTATAAGGCTTGAATTTGTTTTTTTTTCAGCAATCTTCGGTTAGAAGTTGAAGATAAACCCAAATTCCCAGACAATTTACTAATTGATGTTCTTGGAGTTTCAACTACACTCTGTATAACTTCAAACTCTGTTTCCTCAGCAGTAACCCAGTGCCTATGTTGTTTTCTGAATACGTTTTCCACGGACCCAGTATTTTTGAACTTGAAACAATTCTTCCAACAGTTACATGTGAAATAATTTAATTGGTATGCCTCTCGTTGAAAATCGCTGCGGCTTCTCTATAGCTTTTGTAATTTTCTCCCACAATCAAAACAATTTCGATCTTTTCTTGCTGACTTAACTTCGACATAATCAACCAAAAACTTGCTGGTATTATCAACGTCAGTATGTATAAATATGGAGTTCTTACTTAGACTTTTGTTGCAATAAGTTTACGTACTCTCTGCCAAATGAAATCCATGGCTATCTTGTGGAATATGAGTGAAATTTTGATGCAATACTTAAACACTGACTATTTTCAAGAGATCAAAATTTCATGTTCTGATGCATTTCATACTCAAGAAAGCATGTTTGGTGTACTACATTTTGATTCTGTGGAAAAGAAGGAATTTTACTATGCTCTATCCTGATGTGATGAATAAGTAGGTAGGTAGGTATTTGTTTGAAAAGCACACGAAATAGTATTTTGGAAAGTAAATTTTGTGACATAATTGAGGAATATGTTCACGGACACCGATGTAGATCACTGAATGAACTGATTTCATTTCAGTATGGTTTATTTTCGAAGTTTATATTTGCCAAAAAATTGTGAAAATATTCAGAATGAAATAGTAAGTCAAATTATCATTGGAACTTGATTATAATCTGTTTTTGGAATGTCATGTCATCACAATTGTCGTGGAATTCTGATATAACTGTTAGATACGAACCGATGTAACAGCAAGGGTTCTGACAAAATCCTATTTTTTAAATATAGTGCCCTCTGGTGCGGAGAAAATGAGAAAGTGTCATTATCATCGAAATGCAAATGTTTCAGTATAGTCAAGCTATTCATAAGAAAAAAACTTGATATTTTTAAATAGATGGGAAAATATTCAAAAAAAATAGCTATTTTAAATTTTTTTGAATTATCTCTTCTTTTATTAAAAATTAATTCAATTTTCAATAATTTTTTGATATCTTGCCATCTACCCCCCTTTTCGCCTTTTCATAGCAATTTTTTCAATTTGCCGCCATACTAGCGATCAAGTGACATGTGTCAAAACCGATTTTTAGGTAATCGGACATGCACAAACTTTTCCCCAGAATATTTTTTCCAATACTCCAATAATAAACTTTTTTCCCATATGGTACATCCTTTTTGGCGGACACTGAATATGGTAGATTTGTCAAGTTTTTTATTAATGTAGTAGCGATAGCGATATAGAGTTGATAAGAACCACTTTTTAACGGACGAAACCAAAAAGGAGGAGGTTTTCTATTCGACGCGTATATTTTTTTTTTATGTATGATCACGCACAACTTTTCACAGAGCGGTTTGATTCCGATGATTCTTTTTTCATTGGATAGGGTGTATTTCGAAGTTGGTCCCATTTCAATTTGAACAACAAAATCCATCCCTAAGGGTAGCAAAATGAAGGATTTTGATCGTTCACCCTCTGAATTTTGGTCCGTTAACCGATTCTATCAGGCATAACTTTGTAGTGGGTTCTCCGATTTGGATGATTCTTTTTTCATTAGAAAGGGTATATATATTCCATCATATATTAAAATTCTAAAGTAGTTAAATTTTAAAATAAAAACAATGGAATAATTTCAAAATTTAAATGTTTTCGTTCATAAATTACCTTGAAGTAGCATAAAATAATGTACCGCGTCTCCGAAGTTCTTCTTGGATACCTTTCTTCTCGCGTCCAACGTTGATTTTATCCAGCAGGATTTTCGAAATATTCAGCAGTGTTCTGAAAAAAAAAGATATTCAAGATATTGGGATTGGATGATGGAGTGGCGAGAAATAAAAGAAAATAAAATTAAAAGTATTCAACTACAAGGTTGCAATAAAAAAATCACGATTTTTTCAATTAACCCAAATAATCAAGATTTTTTAAATATATCCTAAATAATCACGATTTTTTCGATTTCTATTACTATTGACCGAGCCTAACGTAGATACTGAATCCTATAGTAAACCAGCGATTGACCGAAATGTTCCAAGTATGGAACTAATAGTTTTAATCAGTTTTATTGCAGCTAAGACTGAAACTCAAATCGAAATAAAAACCGTTCAAGCCTGTAATGCAGAGGAGAGGAGAGGAAGTAATTAACAATGTCACACTACTAGAGTGGTGGATGGCACGAAAAAAATGTGTTCGAGAAAGAGGAACAGTAAAAAATGTCTCTAATATTGAGGCAACTATTTGGGGCGATAGCCTCTTCTTCAGCTTCGGTTGAACGAGTATTTTCCACATTTGGAATTGTGCACACCAAGCTACGCAACCGACTGGGAACACAAAAAGCTGGAAAATTAGTTTTTTTGTTCAAATATTATAATAATGACTTTGATATCGATACAGCAGAGTGACATAATATGATTTATTTAGATACTGTTAGACCTAATTTTTAAGTTTAAACCAAGTTAGAAATAAAGACACTTGAATAAATCATGATTTTTATGAAAAAATCATTTGATTTAAATCGTGATTTTAATTTACCCTCGTTGAATATCAAAGTAAAAACAATGAAATAGTTTCGAAATTAAAATGTTTTCTTTACACAAAAATTACCTTAAAATAGCATAAAAATCATGTATGTCGCCTCCGAAGTCCTTCCTTGATCAAGAAAAACTCTGCGAATCGCTGAAATACCTTTCTTCTCGTCCCACGTTGATTTTATCCAGCAGGATTCTTGAAATATTCAGCAAGGTTCTGAAAATAAAAAAGATATTCAAGATATTGTGATTGGATGATGTCGTGGCGAGAAATGAAAGAAAAGAAAATTGAAAGTAATAGAATATCAAAGTAAAAACAGTGAAATAGTTTCAAAATTAAAATGTGTTCGTTACACATAAATTACCTTGAAATAGCATAAAAAAATTATGTACTGCGTCTCCGAGGTAAAAACTCTTCGAATCGCTGGTATCTTTCTTCTCGTCCCATGTTGATATTATCCAGCAGGATTCTTGAAATATTCAGAATCATGGGTTTGATGAGCAGGATTTTCTCCACTCTCAATGTTTCTAAAGTTGACTTGGAGGAAGACAATCAGTTGCTTCTAGGTATCTGAATTCTTTTTCGGTTTCAAAGTTTCGAAGATATTGGGCGGTGTGTAATGTTGACATTATTGCGACAGTGTTCTGAAAAAAAAAACAAGATAGTGTTAGTGATTGGATGTTGGGAGTGGCGAGAAATTAAATTAAATAAAATTAAAAGTAGTTGAAAGTAAAAACAATATTAAGGTTTTCATCACGCAGAAATCACCGTTAAAAAATTATTGTGAAATTTTTTTGACAGTTCTAACAACCATTCAAATTTTGTCATTTTGTGTCATATGAAACAATTTCACCCAATCATGTCAACATTACACTGATAATTGCATTCAGTGCAATTATCCATCACTATGTCAACACCATTGAGTTTGACAACTTCATTCGAAATAAATTTCAAAATGTCACGTTTTGGCAATGCGAATGTTCAAAGTATAAATGCGCTATTCAAAAAAAAATTCCCAGAAATACAACCTACAGTCACAAATATATTTGGGGAATATTTATGGAATTTTGCTGCGAACGAGAATATGAATTAAACGAACATAGAAGCTTAGAAAAATTGGTTTTGATACTAAAAGATTGGGTGAAGACAATGTGGAACGTTTCGTGCAAACTTTTGCAAGAAAAGTACTATGATGACTATAATATTATGATTGACCCGATTAACAATATAGTATTTAAAGCAGCCCGAGATGCCCGCGATGCAATCAGGAAGAAACTACAAGCAGATCCATGTAAACGTAAGTAAATTTGTCAGAAGTTAACAAAATCATATTGCTATGGGATGAAAATACTCCTGAAGGTCTTATGAGTAAATTTTACCATATTGCTGCTGTAGAATTAGCGTGGCGAGGAGAAATCTAGAAAAATAACGATGACTCTCCAACATATCGCATTGAATACAATCCGGTGTTCAGTAAAACGTGCCAAGGTGGTTCTAAAAGCTGTACAAGTAGTAAATGGTTGGTTTCCAGTAGTAAAAGACAAAGCTGCCCTGTATGTCTTTTTCATAAACTGATATCAAAACGAGGCGACAATATTACCTCACCACGACTGTTCTTAAAACCAAATCGACACTGGAAAAATGAAACTGACAAATGGTACGATAATGTAGGTACCTGTTGGAAAAAAAAACAAATAGATGAACTAAATCTGCTGCTAGGCAATTGGCTTGAATGTAAAGGACAAAAAGATAACAAATCACTCGAAGAGATATACTGCTGTTAGCGAATTGGCAAAAAGTGGTGTAGAAGAACAACAATTGCTGAAAATTACTCGTCATAGCAATCAAAATTCTATAAAACCATACTTAAATCTCGATCGAGAACACCACAACAAGATCATAAATATTATGCGTGGTAATAGATCTTCTATAGTAGAGAACAGCAACGAATCTAATGTTAAGTTAAATTTTAATAATTGTACTTTCACTAACTGTACTTTTAATAAATAAATAAAAAAAAATGTTTCATTGTGTTGAGTTATAAAAAAAAATTATAAAAATGTTCCGCCGAATTTCCCTCGGACATTGACAAATGCCTCATAATTTTATGACAAATTTCTCAAGCTCGGTGCTTGGTAACAGCCCTCAGCCTTCGGCTTCGGGCTGTTACCAAGGAACGAGCTTTCGATTGTCATAAAATAATAATAATAATAATAATAATATTTATTCATTCCTCGTTTAAAAGTACAAAATAAAAAGAGAGATTTATATAAGTACAATGACAAGGAAAACGTCAGAGGGTTTGTACAATTAAGACAATTAATTATCTCGTCTATTATCAATGTCCTAGGGATATTACTACTGAAAATAAATACTAACTTGGCACCTAATACAGTTTCAACTTTGAAATGATTTTTTTCTAGAAAAATCCCCGGACAGGTAGTTTTTTCTCATCAGGGAGGCATTTTTATATAGAAACCCCCCCAAGTGCCATAAACCGAATACCATAAACCATAGTATATGAATCAACCCCTGTGCAATGCGACACAATTTTCGAGGATTTATTTGGTATATACACTATTTGAATCTTGATGCAATTGTTAAAAAAAAGGATCATCTTCATTTGAGATATATTAAATATAGATGTAAAGTCTTGTATCAGTAAAATAAATGGAACTATATAACTTTCAACAATAGGTACAATATTTTTTTTAAACAAAAACAATAAAATAAGACCGTTTTTTGGTAATAGCTCAAAAACTATTGATAGAGAAAATAAAAAAACAGGTTCTTGAAGAGGAGAAAATTTTCCATGAAAAAGTTCGTACTCTCGGAACTGAATTATTTATAATTTAAATTCAACGTTGAACGTTTATACTATTAAATATGGATAAAATAATTAAACAAAATTATAGTATCATTTGAACACATGAAATAATGTTATTTCGTTAGATTTTTTTTTTATTTGATTTTGATAATGTGATGCTATTGAAAAGGGAAACATTCTCAATTGAATATTGATAGAAAGATTTTTCTGTGAATTGAAAAATCCACGATTAAAATGAAGTTATTTTTTGTGAATGTCTAACAGAAAACAACTACTTCCCCGGCTAAAGCCACGCTGGACATTGAACTACATCTGATAGATATTCTGAAAAGGCCCTAACTCAAAAGAAAAAATCTGATTTTATGAACATCCTGTTTATATTTTCAACAAATCAAGTGATGCTATTGTTAATTAGTTTTTTTGGAACCGTCGATTTTCTTAAAAACCGACTTGTTCACAGAACGACTCCATAATTTGTTTGCATCCTGAAACATTTTTAATGTTTACTCGATAAATATCAAGCTATGAAATTGTTTAAAAGTTGATTATTATGTTATGATTATACATTTCTAAAGTTAACAAAATATGAGAAATTGAGTAGATATTGTTAATTTTTTGTATTGATATATGACATAATTATCAGTTTTATGTCTGACAAAGGCATTTTACAACGTTTAAAAAAATATGCTTTATGTTTATAAAATATTTATAAACAAATGGATAAGTTGAATATTTTTTGCATTAGGTTGTTAAGAGTTTATTATGATTATAAAAATTATAATGTCAATCGAAGTTTGTTTATAACTAATTGTTAAGTAAATTTTTTTTTTTATGTTCTGGTTCCCACGAAAAAGGATATCCTGTAATGTTCAGAGAACATCGTGGGAACCAAGGGAAAGAAGGTAGGAGTTGGTGTTCTTCTTAAATTTCTGGAGGTTGTATGCCTCGGGGAACACCTCCCTAGGCAATGAGTTCCAAAGCCTCGCTGTTCGTTGGATGAACGAGTTTTTGGAAAGTGATGTTCTTCTGCAGGTCTCCAAAGTGACCACGAAGGGGTGTGATGACTAAATAAACAATTGAAGAGCGTTATTTTAAAAAAGAACAAATCCACTTTGGTAAATTTTAGAGAAATCAAGATATTTCAGTTAATTTGTACGACCTGACAATACTTGTTGGCAAGGCCGTACCTAGAGAAAAAAATTTGGGGGCGGTTTGGTAGCAGCTTTTCTTCGGAAATACTTCTCAGGATCATTAGTTGGAATATTACGAATAGTTTATATTTATAAAAACTAAGGGTATTCAAACAAAATTGAAAAATGTGAAATAGTGTATGGTATGTACATAAAACTACCTGATTTTCACCTTATTCCAGATATATTTTACAGATTTCGGGGGGTGGGTTAACCCCCCTGACCCTCCCCCTAGGTACGGCCTTGCTTATTGGATTTGTTCCATTTTGAAATATTACTGTAATTTTCAGACAGGGATTTGTTTATTTTTAACCGAAAAAAAACATATTTCGAATAAATATGGATTTGTTGCGGATTGAAATGTGGATTTGTTCACTTCTAAAATAACGCTTCTCAATTACATTAAAAAAAAAAAAATTATTAGGTAGAGAATAATCAATTACTAATTTTCAAGAAAAAAATTCTAAATATATTATTTGAATGAAAAAATAACAATTGGAAAAAAATAAGAATTTTTATTTTTTTTTAATCATAATAAATTCTTAGCAACCTTATGAAAAAAATATCAAATTTTGACAATATTTACTCAATTTCACATATTTTGTTAACCTTAGAAATTTATAATTAACAAAATTATCAATTTTTAAACAATTTTATAGCGTGATATTATTGAGTACACATGTAAAATGTGCTCCAGGAAGCAAAAACATTATGGAATCATTCTGTGAACAACTATTTTGGGTTTAAATAAAATCGGCGCTTCCAAAAAAATTACTTGATTAACAAAAGCCTCACATTATCAAAATTCAACGAAAACATTACATTCTTTCAAGTGTTCAGCTGATACTATAATTTTTTTGAATTTTTAAATTATTTTTCTTTTTAAATCTTGTGACGCAAACATATTGATAAAAAAGTGTCTTCATATTATGAATACATTGCTAGTGTGGCACCGCAGAACGAAGTTTTGGTGAATATAAAGTTACACCACACATGCACTCTGAATATGGGGAAAATACTTTTCTTACGTGTTTTTGCCTCCTGAACATGAATCCGGAAGAAAAATGCGGCGGTCTCATACCGTTCCCGAGTTACAGCACTAAAAAAAACTCATTTTCAAGCACCGTTTTCTCGCACAAAAAAATCACTCAAAATGCCTCCTTCTTTTTACCAGCATAAACAATACACCCTATAAATCACTTATTTTCGGCACAACTTTTCACAAAATATCGCCGTTTTTATCGAAAAAATCCTCCCTATTACACAGTTCCAAATAAATAAATTTCAGACTTTGACACGTGGAATTTAGTAACTTTGGGTTATTTTTCATGTTAGTGATAAATGAATCACCGCCAACTTTTCGAATTCAAATGTGAGCAATAGTTTCCCCCTTCATTTATGCGTGCAATTGTTGTGCGCGGTGATTCATTTATTACCAATATAAAAAATAAGGCAGATTTACTAAACTCCATGTGTCAAAGTCTGAAATTTATTCATTTGGATCTGTGTAAGAAGGATTTTTTCGATAAAAACGACGATATTTTGTGCAAAGTTGTGCCGAAGATAAGTGATTTAGGGTGTATTGTTTATGGTGGTAAAGAGAAAGATGAGGCTTTTTGAGTGAGTTTTGTGAGAGATAACGGTGCTTGAAAATGAGGTTAATTTTTTTTTTAAAGTGCTCTAATTCAGGAACGGTATGAGACCGCCGGATTCGTGTTCAGGAGACGAAAACTCCTAAGAAAAGTATTTTCCCCATATTCAGAGTGCATGTGTGGTGTAACTTTATATTTACCATGATATGATAACATAACATAAAACATAACATAAAAAATAATCAGTTGTAATATCACAAGAGAGTGAGAATAAAGTGAAAATAATTCGACAGATTTTTGAAAACTTCTTGCAGGCACTAGACACGAGAGCCGCACGGGCTCGAGTGGCTACTGCCAAATGCCAACAAGTTTGAGAAAGAAATGTGGAGAATTATTTTCTACTTTATCGAACTCTCTATAGATTATTTTTTTTGGTTTCGATCATAAACCCATTTCCTCGCACAATGACACAATGTACTGTACCGATTTTGATTCATTTCTCACTTTTCATGCGAATTGATGACAGCCGTCAAATTAAAAATCTAGGTTTTGTCAGACAATAAAAACAAAATACCTCAAATTATTTCCACGGCACTTTATTCTCACTCTCTCGTGATATTACAACTGAAAATAAAAAACTACCTGTCCCAGAATTATTCTGAAAAATTTTCAATTTTAAACTTATCCAGGGTTTTTTGGTAAATTGTTGACAATGTAGTTCTTTCGAAATTTTTGCAGTTAAATATCTCAAACTATATGAAACCATTTTATGAAATGGAAAACAGTTAAAATAAGAATCTAAACATTTTTCAAATGAATTACCATTCGACCTATGGTTTGACTGAAAGAAAAAAAACGCTGGGGCCCTAATAGAAATTGATATATCCGAGGATATTGCCCCCAAAAAAAAACTAATTCATGTACTCAGGACGTTACATTTTGAATAAATAACCGGGTATATAGTTGAACTTTAATAGAAAAATAACGAACAAATCAAATAATCCCAACTTACTTTCATTTTTTCGCATAAAAATACTCGAAATACAAATTATAATTGCATCAATATTTCTACTTTTCAAATCCAACAATGTGAAATCCCAAAAAAATATTCTGAAATAATTTTTCACTCAACCTGAAATCCGTTGTGACGATTTTGACTCAATTGGAATGAATCAACACATACTTTTGAAAAATGTGAAAAATAGTAGGGCACAGGAAGGCTTGAATAAAATACCTTTAAACAAAAAAATGTTGTGGGGAAAAAGGGAATAATCCAATTGAAATAAATAAAAAAACTGAATTATTCATACCTCTCATATTTTCAAAACGAACAAAATCACAAAATGTTCTTTCAGAATCACTGCCACCCAACAATTCCTTTAACTTTCACGAAAATACTGCGACTCAGTTTCTACTTGAAGCGATAAAAACAACTAATGCCACAAAAAACTGTTGACTGTTTCCATGGTTTCGGCAGGTGTTCCTGAATCATACGTCGCAGCACGCTGAAATATTTTTTCATCGAGTCCAGAATATTCTTCCAAGCAATAACTTTCTCCTGTTCGTTAGGAATGTATATACCTAATTAGATATTACCCTTTCTTTTGAGGTCAAGTTTTTTATTCGTATTGTTAAAAATAAAACAAGTTATTTTACTACGTTTCTTGTCCGTCTGTTTGGTAGGAATTATGTAATAGATATTTAAAAGTAACTTCCCGATGAGCTAGAGACTTGAAACTTTGAACATAGCTCAGAACTGGATGACGATGCAATATCAACTCACTTTCTTGTCTGTCGGTCTGTCTGTTCATTACAAATTTTGCAATCGATTTTAAACTAATTTGTCGATGTGCTAGAGGCTTGATACTTTAAACAACAGGTTTCAGATTGAAGAATTAGGTGTGTGTGAGAGAGAGAAAGAGAGAGAGAGAGAGAGAAAAAGAGGAAGAACATTAAAAAAAATTAATAAAGAAATAAAATTTCACGCAACACTAAAAGCAGAAACTAATTATAGAAATATATTTTTGTAATATACTTAGTTTTTAAAATGAATTAAAAAGTATACAATATTTTTGCCTAGCCCCATACAAATTCCAAACCCCATACAAATTGTCCTGAAATTTCCTAGCTATTGAAAATTCACAATAACAAATTTAAAGAGCATTCTTATAGGGATAGGAATCTGAATGGGGCTGTGAGAAATTATTTTATGCCTTTCAGTTCGTTTTAAAAACGTGCTATATCAAAAAATATATATCCTGATAATTATTTTCTGCTTTTTAGTTTTGTCTGTGTGAAATTTTGTAATTTTTTTTTCACATTTTTTTCCAGACAAGCAAACAAACAGATTGAGTAAATATTTCATTGTTATCCAGGAAGTTGAAAAATTGGGATAAGGAATTGTTTTTTCGAAAAATTTGAACGCAAGAAGCTTGTTACCTGAGAAAAAAATTGAAATAAACCCAATGATTTAAGTGTTCCTTATATAAGGTGGAAATGGAAAGCTAATGGTTTCACTTTCTGACTGTCTGTTCATCCGTCTGTCCGATTGTTGTTACAGCCTCCATATCTAGACGGTTTACATGAAAAATGTTATGGTTATAGAGTTGGATAATCCAATACCATTTCAGGAAAGAAAATTCAAAATTTTATTTTTGAATGTATATTGCAAAAATGTAAAGTAATAAGGAACTTGAAAAAATTGGGATATCAACATATGATAATGAGAATATTTCTTTTTACCAATTTTTTTTCTGAAAGAAAGAAACATGTTAACAGAGAAAAACAAAGACTGGAGAGAAACTCAATGATTTGGTGCGGAAAACAATTACTTTTCTGGACATTATTGAACTAAATTCTAAAAACAATTTTCTGAATAGAAGGTATTATGATTCATTGACACTCGGGAATATTCTCTCTAAAATTGTTTTTTTCAACAGAGCACGTCTTTCGTGTTAAGAAAATTCAATAAAAAGTACTACCTGGGCTCGAATCCCAGAAATGTTTATAACAATCGATTGCAAATTTGATTTTCTATAACCTTGGGATTGTTTCAGAACGTCAACTGTTAATGAATTACTATCCAAAAATACAATATCACCCAACATTATGAAAACGATTCTCAACATTTTGATTCAGTTGATGGAAAAACTCCGAGTTTGTTTGTCTAGTCTTCAAATGATCATTTTTAAACTCCTACGAAATATTTGTTTTATTATATCAGAATATATGATGACATAAGATTCTGAAAGTAAATTGCAAAGTCACAATAACGTAGCTCATTTTTGCGATAAACCTGTGAAACTGATACGTAAAAACAAGCAATTCGTATAAAGAAATACAAAGAGTTTTGTTATTTCATGTAATTGATACTATAACGGACATAAGCTGTTATTTTCCTATATTAATTTCCACGTCATAACAAAAAAAATACTGAAAGTCTTACCCTGATTCGCCAGAACGAATTTTCCAAGGAAAGTGCGGTGTTGTTTTTGGGATCACTTCTGGTATTTTCCCGTCTGACACTAACTACCTATAATAATAAAAACTTTCCTCAAAACTTATTCTCATAAATCGCTTCAAACTTCTTTCCGTTTCATCATTTCGAAAAATGATGGAAAATTTCATTATTGGTATTATATACTTTTATAAGTAATTATTTGAAGCCAGAGCCGGATTAAGAAGGGGGCAAACGGGGCTGCAGCCCCGGGGCCTCCACAAGAGAGGGGCCTCCACAATATAAATTTTTAGGTAAAATTTCCTAACAAATACCGAAGGATATGCAAAATTATATATAAAAAATCTGACAACGAAAGAGCAGTTCTCCCACTTTTTCCTCTCATTTTTCGTTTCAACATTCAGAAACATGTTTCGTATTCTTGTCAAAATCCATGGTTAATATTAATTTCCGATCTGATGAATCATGTGTATATGCGAGAAACAATCACCAAGTAAAACATCATACTATTATACAAAATATTATATTGTATCAAAATTAGCTGTAAAAACAAGAACAATTGAATTTAAAAAATATATACATTTTGTATTTTATTATACCTACATATGCTCGTGTCGAAATAATTTGATTTGTTCCGCAATAAATAAAAAATAAAAAATCTTGTTTGAAAAATAATTAGGGGCCTCCACTCCTTTGTTGCCCCAGGGCCTCCACACCTTTCAATCCGGCCCTGTTTGAAGCATTTGAAGCCTATTTTTTGTGGAGAAATACTCATTCTTGACATAGTTTGAAAAACATTGCGAGAAATTCAGCGAGAACTGAGAAACTCTTATCCATATACAAAAGATTTTTGAAAAAGGAAACGAATACAGTTCCCGAAACGTCAAGAGAATATAGAGAAGTATCTTTTGATTCAATAATTTTTTCTTGTAGGCAAAATTTAGAATACAAGTTACTAGTTGAATATTTTCCCGTTCCTAAATAATACTTTGGTGTACGTAGTAACTTATTGTAGCAAAGTAATATATTTGCCCTTCTGCACGTTTATAGATTACCTGCTCCATTTAATTTTGTGTTCCGATTGTGGAAGGTAAAATCCCAAAAAAAGTGTCGAAAATATTTTTTTTTTATTTCGCGAGGAAACAATGATACCAATTGGATTAATCATGATTGTTCTCGAAAATGTATATCTAACAATTCTGAAAACAGAAATGCAAATCCAACGTGTCCAGCAAGAAATATTTTTCATGTTGTCAAATAATGAAATAGAATGGTATTTCAAAATAGAATATTTTTTTTATTTCAAATAGAAAATTCGGGATATATGTCATTATTTTTTTAATTCGGTATTTAATGTTGGGGTGGCGAGAAATAAAATAAAATAAAATCGAAAGTAGTTGAGTATCAAAAACAATAGAAAAGTTTCAAATGTAAATGTTTTTGTCACTCAAAAATACCCTGAAACAGCATTACGAAAATTAATTATTGTAAAAATATTTACTAATTTGGCACTTTGTACAGTTTCAACATTGAAATGTTTTTTTTTCTAGAAAAATCCCGGGCAGAAACTCTCAAGTGCCCTATCGTTAATTTTTTAAATGGTGACTCATTTGGAACATGTTCCAATTTGGATTGAAACGTTTTGTCATTTTTGAAAAGGTTTAATTTTTTTAAGTTTTTATAGTCAAATTATGTACATCTGAATCTGTCAAAATGAAAAAGGTTGATTAACCATTTATTTTATTATAAAAAATTCAGTATATTTTGATCTATTGTTTCTTTAAAAACATGCCGTGCGCCCCTGGAGGGCAAAGCGATATCATGAGGAAGGGCGAGGGCATTGATTACTATATGGAAAGATGTTACCACGATTATTTTCTGACATTTCTAGAAACCAATGGAAACCTTTGAATTCAAATCATTATTGTACGTTTTGGCCAATCAAAACATTATTATAGTGATAATTTTCTCCCTATAAAATTTTCGCGGGAATTCTCTGATGTATTTTGTTTTTATTGTCTGACAACGTATATTTTTTAATTGATGTATGTCATCAATTTACATGAAAAATGGAAAATTAATCAAAAACGGTTTAGTACATCGTATAATTTTTCGTGGAAATGTGTTTATGATATGATTTAACATAAAAAATAATCAGTTGTAATATCACAAGAGAGTGAGAATAAAGTGAAAATAATTCAACAGATTTTTGAAAACTTGTTGCTGGCACTAGACACGAGAGCCACACGGGCTCGAGTGGCTACTGCCAAATGCCAACAAGTTTGAGAAAGAAATCTGGAGAATTATTTTCTACTTTATCGAACTCTCTATAGATTATTTTTTGATGTTACGATCATAAACCCATTTCCTCGCACAATGATACAATGTACTAAACCGATACAATGTAGGTAGTTCTTTCGAAATTTTTGCAGTTAAATATCTCACAAACTATGAAACCATTTTATAAAATGGAAAACAGTTAAAATAAGAATCTAAACATTTTTCAAATGAATTACCATTCGACCTATGGTTTCACTGAAAAAAAAACGCTGGGGCCCAAATAGAAATTGAAATATCCGAGGATATTGCCCCCAAAAAAAAACTAATTCATGTACTCATAAATCTCCGGGTATATAGTTGAACTTTAATAGAAAAATAACGAACAAATCATCCCAACTTACTTTCATTTTTCCGCATAAAAAATACTCGAAATACAAATTATAATTGCATCAATATTTCTACTTTGCAAATCCAACAATGTGAAATCCCAAAATATTCTGAAATAATTTTTAAACTCAATCTAAAATCCGTTGTGACGATTTTGACTCCAATTGGAATGAATCAACACATGTAATATGAAAAATAGTAGGGCACACGAAGGCTTGAATAAAATAACTTTAAATACAAAAATGTTGTAGAGAAAAGGGAATAATCCAATCGAAATAACAAATAAAAAAACTGAATTATTCATACCTCTCATATTTTCAAAACGAACAAAATCACAAAATGTTCTTTCAGAATCATTGCCACCCAACAATTCGTTCAACTTTCACGAAAATACTGCGACTCAGTTTCTACTTGAAACGATAAAAACAACTAATGCGACAAAAAACTGTTTGACAAGTGTTCGTGAATCATACAGGGCCGGATTAAAAGGTGTGGAGGCCCTGGGGCAACAAAGGAGTGGAGGCCCCTAATTATTTTTCAAACAAGTTTTTTTTTTATTTATTGCGGAACAAATCATATTATTTCGTCACGAGCATATGTAGGTATAATAAAATACAAGAAATAAATTAAATTACAGCGTAAACAAAGGGATTCTTGCGAGCTTTTTTCGACGAAAAATCATTGATGATTTCGGTCATCGTAATTCGCCTATTTTTTTCATTTTGGAAAATGAGCGCTTTTCAGTGCAATTTGACATCACATTCTCAGTTGTAATATCACAAGAGAGTGAAAATAATTCAACAGATTTTCGAAAACTTGTTGCCAGGCAATAGACAAGAGAGACTAACTGGCTCGAGTGGCTATTGCCAACAAGTTTGAGAAAGAAATCTAGATAATTATTTTCTACTATATCGAACTCTCGTGTGGTATTCTTTAGATTATTTTTTTATGTTACGATCATAAACACATTTCCTTGCAAAATTATATAATGTACTAAACCGGATTTTTTTCATTTCACACTTTTCATGCGAATTGATGACAGACGTCAAATTAAAAATATAGGTTGTCAGACAATAAAAATAAAATACCTCAAATTATTCCCGCGACAATTTTCTAGGTAGAATATTCCCACTATTGATTGGCCAAAACGTATATGAATTATTTGAATTGAACGTTTCCATTGGTTTCTAGCAATGTCAAAAAAATAATCACTGTAATCTCAATGTTTGAGAATGTAGCTCTGAAATTTTGGTTTTCAAGAATTTGATAGTAGAACATCTTAGATAGATAGTCCTTTTCAGAAGGATTTACATTTGTTGCGGAATGTCATCTTTCTCTTAGACTCACACTTTCAGATTTCGGGGATTTCTCTGTTACAAGCGCGCCACTCAGCGGACACTTGTCAACGCCAATAAATAGGAAAAACAGGTATAGACGGGCAAAGTGTTTGTAGAATCGGCAGAAAAATAGTCAACAGAATTTGAACTTTTGTTCTATTATGGAATGCGCACAGGGCTCTTATAAATAATTTTGATGCAATCATATTCATAAATTGAAATATTATTTTCTTTTGCTTATGATTATTGAATTTCATTGTGTATCTAGATCGCTTGAGTCATTCGAAGAATACTCGACAGAAAATCCTTCATTTAATTAAAAAAAATTTATATTTTTTTTTAAATTCAATAGTTCTTGTTTTGTATAATATTTTTTTTTTATTGGTGCCCCTTTTTACCCATTTAAAGCACGCCTCAGCGTGTTTAAATCGAACTTTAAAAAACGCGCGTTTTTTAAAGGTAACCATGACAACATCAACAAATCGAGAAACGTGAAGTCTAAATGACAAATTTTTGATTATTGATCTGACAGGAGTACCTTGTAACGTCAAAATATTACTCACAATTCGTTCATTTATATGTGCTCCTCCATCCATTTGATGAACTTTTCATATTCTTTTTTATATATATCACTGGATTTTCGCGGTATTAACCGCGATTCTGCCTCACTATTCAAAAAAATCGATATTAGAATAATTCATTTTTGAGCTCTGGTGACAACAAATATTGATCTTTGGTAACAAATTGTAAAGGAATGTTTTTCTCATTTCCATGACAATGGAAGGTATACTGATGTCACATCACGAATTCAAACTTCTTGCATTATTAGTTCTTATTTCTATTTTTGTAGTAATAATACCAGTATATATGATTTCAAAGTGCACCAATAAAAAAAAATAACGTAAAGTATTCGTGGATAACTGGTCTTAAAAACACTTGCTCTATTTCGAGCACTCCGGCTGCGCCGTCGTGCTCGAAAAATCGCGCGTGTTTTAAAGCCCTTTTTATCCACTTATACTTTAATATACTAGTATAATAGTATGATGTTTTACTTGGTGATTGTTTCTCGCATATACACATGATTCATCAGATCGAAGATTAATATTAACCATGCATTTTGACAAGAATACGAAACATGTTTTTGAATGTTTAAAACGAAAAATGAGAGGAAAAAGTGCGAGAACTGCTCTTTCGTTGTCAGATTTTTTATATATAATTTTGCATATCCTTCGGTATTTGTTAGGAAATTTTACCTAAAAATTTATATTGTGGAGGCTCCTCTCTAGTGGAGGCCCCGGGGCTGCAGCCCCGTTTGCCCCCCTCTCAATCCGACTCTGGAATCATATGTCGCAGCACGCTGAAATATTTTTACATCGATTCCAGAATATTCTTCAAAGCAATAACTTTCTTTCACCTGTTCGTTAGGAATGTACCTAGTTAGACTAATTAATATTACCCTTTCTTTTGAGGTCAAGTTTTTTATTCGTTTTGTTAAAAATAAAACAGGTTATTTTACTACGTTTCTGGTCTGTCTGTTCGGTAGGAATTATGTAATAGATTTTAAAGTAACTTCCCGATGAGCTAGAGACTTGAAACATTCAACATAGCTCAGAACTGGATGACGATGCAATATTAACTCACTTTCTTGTCTGTCGGTCTGTCTGGCCAGTGCAAATATTGCAACACATTTCAGATTGCAGAATTAGGTGTGTGAGAGAGAGAGAGGAAAAAGGAAAAACATTGTGAAATATATTAATAAAGAAATGAAATTCCACACACAACACTAAAAGAAGGAAATAATTATTTAAATATATTTTTTTAATACAATAAGTTTTTATAACGAATTAAAAAAATTAAAATATTTTTTATAGCCCCATTCAAATTCCATACAGATTGTCCTGAAAATTTCATAGCTATTAAAAAATTCACAATAACAAATTTTAAGGACATTCTTTTATGGGGTTATAAAACTGTATGGAGCTGGGAGGAATTATTTTATACCTTTCAGTTCGTTTTAAAAAAGTGCTATATTAAAAAATAAATATTTGAATAATTATTTTCTGCTTTTTAGTCTTGTGTGTGTATGTGTGTGTGAAATTTTATATATTTTTTTGCACATTTTTTTCCAAACAAACAAACAGATAGGAAAGAACGTGAGTTAATATTCCATTTTTATCCAGTTCTGAGCTACGTATGTTGAAAGTTTCAAGTCTCTAGCTAATCGGAAAGTAAGTTTAAAATAAATTGCAAAATTCCTACCGAACAGACAGACAAGAAAGCGAGTTAATGAAAACGTAGTTAAAAAATAAGGTAGTATAGAAGTTGTACAAATTGGGAAAAAATATACTGGAAAAAATTTAGGTAATATAGAAATTGTAAAAATTGGTATATCAACATATGATAATGAGAATGTTTTTTTTACAATTTTTTTTTTCGAAAAATTTGAAAGCGAGAAGCTTGTTACCTGAGAAAAAAAAATGTATTGGAAATAATCTCAATGATTTAAGTGTTTCTTATATAAGGTGGAAATGGATAGCTAATGGTTTCACTTTCTGACTGTCTGTTCATCCGTCTGTCCCATTTTTGTTACAGCTTTCATAAATCTAGACGGTTTATATGCAAAATGTTATAGTTGGTTAATCCAAAACGATTTTTAGAAAAAAAAATATATTTGCCTGTATATTGGAAAAATTTGAAGTAATGAGGAAGTTGAAGGAATTGGAATGTCAACATATGATAATGAGAATGTTTCTTTTGCCACATTTTTTTTGAAAAACTTCAAAGCCAGAAGCTACCAGAGAAAAAAAACAGATTGGAGAGAATTCAATGATTTCCGTTCCGTATTTAAGTTGGAAATGAAAAGCTAATGGTTTCCCTTTCTGACTGTCCGTATGTCCGATTTTTGTTACGCCTCCATAAATATAAATGGATTACATAAAAAATGTTATGGTTATAGAGTTGGATAATCCAAAACTATTTCAAGAAAAAAAAAATTGTAATGTGTGTTTAAAAAAATTAAGTATTATGGTTGAAAAACTTGTGATATCAATATATGTATAATAATGAGAATATTTCTTTTTACCATTTTTTTTATGAAATATGTGAAAGAAAGAAACATGTTACCAGAGAAAAAAAATGATTGGGACAGAAAACAACTACTTTTCTGGACGTTATTGAACTACATTTTATAAACAATCTTCTGAATATAAGGTATTATGATGCATCGACACTCGTGAATATTCCCCCTGAAATTGTTTTTTTAACAGTGCACATCTTTCGTGTTTTCTAATTTAAATTTCTATAAAATACTTCAGGTGCTCGAATCCCAGAAATGTTGATAACAATCGATTGCAAATTTAATTTTCTATAACCTTGGGATTGTTTTAGAAAGTCAACTGTAAATGAATTACTATTCAAAAATACAATATCACCCATTATTATGAACGATTTTCAACATTTTGATGCAATAGCTGGCAAAAACTTTGTCTATTCCTCAAACGATAATTTTGAGGATATGTGATGACATAAAGTATTTTGCAAAGCCACAATAACGTAGCTTATTTTTGCGATAAATAAACACTAGCTCCTGTGAAACTGATACGTAAAAACAAGCAATTCGTATAAAGAAATGCAAAGAGTATTGTTATTTCAGGTAATTGATACTATAACGGACATAAGCTCTGTTATTTTCCTATATTCATTTCCACGTCATAACAAAAAAAAAATAATGAGAATCTTACCCTGATTCACCAGAACGAATTTTCCATGGAAGGTGCGGTGTCCTTTTTGGAGTCACTTCTGGTATTTGCCCGTCCGACGCTAACTACCTATAATAATAAAAACTTTCCTCAAAACTTATTCTCATAAATCGCTTCAAACTTCTTTCCGTTTCATTTCAATACTCATTCTTGACACAGTTTGAAAAATATTGCGAGATTTTTGAAAACGGGAACGAATACAGTTCCCCGAAACTTCAAGAGAATATAGAGAAGTATCTTTTGATTCAATAATTTTTTCTTGGTAGGCAAAACTTAGAATACCGATAAGTAAGTAACTTATCGGAGCAAAGTAATATATTTGCCCTTCTGCACGTTTATAGATTCCCTGATCCATTTAATTTTGTTTTCAGATTGTGGAAGGTACAATCCCAAAAATGTGTCGAAAATTTTTTTTTATTTCGAGACGAAACAATGATTCAAATTGGATTCATTATGATTGTTCTCGAAAATGTATGTCTAACACTTCTGAAAACAGGAATGCAAATCCAACGTGTCCAGCAAGTAATATTTTTCATGTTTTCAAATAATAAAACGGAATGGTATTTCAAAATAGATTTTTTTTTATTTCAAATAGAATATTCGGGATAAATGTCATTATTACATTTTTTTTTAATTCGGTATTTGATGTTGGGATGGCGAGAAATGAAATAAAATAAAATCGAAAGTAGTTGAGTATCAAAAACAATAGAAAAGTTTCAAAATGTATATGTTTCCGTCACTCAGAAATACCTTGAAACAGCATTACAAAAAATAATTATTGTAAAAATATTTACTAACTTGGCACTTTGTACAGTTTCAACTTGGAAATGATTTTTTTTTCTAGAAAAATCCCGAGCAGGGCGTTTTTTCTTATCCGGGAGGCATTTTTATAAAGAATCTCTCAAGTGCCCTATCGTTATTTTTTTTAATTTGGAACATGTTCCAATTTGGATTAAAACGTTTTGTCAATTTTGAAATGGTTCAATTTTTTTAAGCTTTTGATTCAAATTATGTACATCTGAATCTAATGAACCGATCTGTCAAAATAAAAAAGGTTAATTAATCATTTTTTGGATTAAAAAAAATTCAGTATATTTTGATCTATTGTTTCTTTTAAAACATGCCGTGCGCCCCTGGAGGGCAAAGCAATATCATGTGGAAGGGCAAGGGCATTGATTACTTCATATGAAAAGATGTTACCGCGATTATTTTCTGACATTTCTAGAAACCAATAGAAACTTTGAATTCAAATCATTCATGTACGTTCTGGCCAATCAAACCATTATTATAGTGATAATTTTCTCCCTATAAAATTGCCGCGGGAATTCTCTGAGGTATTTTTTTTTTATTGTCTGACAACGTATATTTTTTAATTGATGTCTGTCATCAATTTGCATGAAAAATGAATCAAAAACGGTTTAGTATATCATTTTGCGTGGAAATGTGTTTATGATTGTAACATAAAAAATAATCTACTGAACACCACACGAGAGTTCGATAAAGTAGAAAATAATTCTCCAGATTTTTTCTCAAATTTGTTGCCATTTGGCAATAGCCACTCGAGCCCATCGTGCTCTCGTGTCTATTGCTTGGCAACAAGTTTTCGAAAATTTGTCAAATTATTTTCCCTCTCTTGTGATAGCCTACAACTGAAAATAAAAATCTACATGTCCCAGAATTATTCCGTGACATGTTCATTTTTTAACTTATCCAGGGTTTTTTGGTAAATTGTAGAAAACAATGTACCTGGTGCTTTCGAAGTTTTTTAAGTTAAATATCTCACAAACTATGAAACCATTTTATAAAATGGAAAACACTTGAAATAAGAATCAAAAATTCTTCAAATAAATTTTACTTTGACCTATGGTTTCGCAGAAAAAAAATACATTGAGGCCCTAATAGAAATCGAAATATCCGAGGATTTTCCCCCAAAAAAAACTAATTCATCTACTCAAAGCGTTACGTTTCAAATAAATTCTTTCGAACATTTATCCGCACAAAAAATACCCCAAATACAAAATGATAATTGCAACAATATTTCTACTTTTCAAATCCAACACAATGTGAAATCCCAAAATATTCTGAAATAATTTTCGAACTCAACCTAAAATCCGTTGTCGATTTTAATCCAATTGGAATTAAACAACATACGCTTTTTTAAATATAGAAAAGAATAGTATATTTTGAATAGAATAACTTTAAACAAAAAAATGTTATGGAGAAAAGGGAATAATCAAATCGAAGTAACATATAAAGAAAAACTGAATTATTTATCCCTTTCAAATCTTTTCAGAACGAACGAAAAAAATTAAAAATGTTCCTTCGAAATAATTGCACTAGACCCAGTTCAAGTTGCACGAAATTACTGCGACTCAGTTTTGAAACGATAAGAACATATGCGACAAAAAACTGTTGACTGTTCCGACAACAATTCCAGATCGCAGCACGTTGAAATATTTGTATTTCTTGTCTGTCTGTTTGTCTGTTCGGCACAAAGTTTGCAATTTTGCTAGAGATTTGAAACTAACAGCACATAACTGGATGACAATGCAATATTAACTCGTTTTTGTCTGTATGTTTGTTTGTTTGTCTGTTCTCTACAAATCTTGTAACAGGTTTCATATTGCGGAATTATGTGTGATAGAGAAAAAAAGAGGCAAAAAATTGTGAAAAAATAAATAAAGAAAGAAATAAAATAATTATTTAATATTTTTTTTTAATTATACCAAGTTTTTAAAACTAACTAAAAAGTATAAAATAACTTCTTCTAGCCCCATACAGATTTATAAATCCATACAGATTCCTAGCCTCATTTACTTATAAATAAGTGCTCAAATCATATCCTGAAACTTTTTCGAAGTCACGAATATTTTGGAAATTTTGATAATTTTCTCAATAAAAAAATCACGCATGTCTGATATTCGGTGAGAAAATGCCGCACTTAAACATATTACTATTGAAAAATAATGTTATTCATTGTTATAATTTGAACTTCGTAAAATTTCACATGCCCTTATTTATTTATATTTTATTATAGTTCAATTTGGTATTTTTTATCCGTATTATTGATTTTAATGTTTTTACATACAGTTCACAATATGTTTTCAATCGTAATCCCTATTATATTGCCCTGAAGATGACTTTATAAAAGTCGAAAAGTCGGCAACAGATCGATAACGATTTTAATTATTTTGACTTGCCCCAACTAAAATAGCTACAATCAGTGAGGTCACAAAACATCATATCAATTGAAAAATTAACCTGACTTTTTTATTTATATTAATTGTATCAAATCTGCAAAGAATGCTGTGCTCATTTGTCATTATTTTTGAACAAATCATTTAATTTTACTTTAATTATTTAGTCGACCCATTGAATGCAATAGTGTTTTAAAATTTGAAATGCCAGATCTGTCAACAAGGATACTATTACCAAAACCAATAAAACAAAGCTTATGTAGATCAGTCAGTATTCAAATACGAGAAAAATGTGAAATAAAAGTGACAATTGTCACTTCAAATTGACAATTGTTACTTGCAAAAACATTTGAAATTGCCACTTCAAAGTGACAATTGTCAGTTCAAAGTGACAATTTCAAATGTTTATGAAAAATATTTTGTTGTTGGCCTCTACGCCTTCGTAGATTCGGAATGAAAATTGCAAAAGTTATAAACAAATGAATTGTTGAAAAACGGTTCCAGTTTTAAGTACTTGTAATTCAATGGCGAAAATGTTTTGCATTGAATGTAATTTAATCGAATGGCGACCGTTGAATTAATTTGAGCTGTTGAAATTGGCAGGAGTTCGGTCAGTGTTTTGAATAAAACCAAAGATTTAAAATAGTCGACTTTTCGAAACTTTCATTGCTTCATCTTCAGGACTCTGAAGTGAAAATAAACATATTAACAAAATCATACATGGCTCAATTTTGACACGTATGATTTTGTTTAATATGTTACTTACTTAAAAAAAAACTAATAATATAGGAAAAAAAAAACAAAAGTTTATAATAACTGTTTATGAATGGCCACAAAAATTTGTAAATGTTTGTCTTTCCAATGATTGTATACAACACGCCCGAAAATTAAATAAAAAAAATAGATTACTATTTTTCTAATTGTAGTTTTTTGTTGTCTTCATTTATTTATCAGTGATGGATTATAATAATTTAAGACCTCGTGATCTCATAGTCTTAGTAAGTATTATAAATGTGTAGGTCTCCATAGAGGAAAATAATGTTGGCATCATTATTTAAACAATTTTGTCACTTTCTATAAAAGCGATATCTTTGAAAATATTGCTTGATTAACAATAGTCTCAAATTTAGAAAAACTGGTGATTTTTGCCAAAAATGTTCTTATTGGACTATTGGAAAAATTATTTACTTTTTAAAATAAATTATATACGAAGTCATCGAGTCGACGGTTGGCGCATCCCTATTTTCAAAATTAATTCATAATTATAAATAATTGAGGGTAAATATCTAGTTACATCACACATGCACTCTGAATATGGGAAAAATACTCTTCTAACGTGTTTATGCGGCGGTCTCATACCGTTCCCGAGTTACAGTACTTTTTTAAAATGAAACTAACCTCATTTTCAAGCACCGTTTTCACGCACAAAAATCACTCAAAATGCCTCCTTCTTTACAGCATAACATACACTAAATCCTTATTTCGCATCAATTTGCACAAAATATCGTCGTTTTTATCGAAAAAATCCTCCTTCTTACACAGTTGCAAATGAACAATTTCGTTCCTTTGACAGAAGTGACTAAATGGCTTCTGTCAAAGAAACGAAAATTGTTCATTTGAAACTGTGTAAGGAGGATTTTTTCGATAAAAACGACGATATTTTGTGCAAAGTTGTGCCGAAAATAAGTGATTTAGGGTGTATTGTTTATGCTGATAAAAAGAAGGAGGCATTTTGAGTGATTTTTTTGCGAGAAAACGGTGCTTGAAAATGAGGTTAGTTTTTTTTTTAAGTGTTGTAACTCGGAAACGGTATGAGACCGCCGCATTTTTCTTCCGGATTCGTGTTCAGGAGGCAAAAACACGTCAGAAAAGTATTTTCCCCATATTCAGAGTGCTTGTGTGATGTAACTAGATATTTACCGGCAATATCTTTAATATTTTTCGATATACCGGGGAAAAACTAGAACCCTTTTTTTAAACCACTTAAGTAATTTGTTTATAACTTTTTCAATTGTTAACCGGCGCACAATTTTCTCTTATATTTTGTTACCATGCTTAACGTTTTGAAATAATTACATTTGATTGGCTACAAAATATGTGTGAAATTTTCAGCTGGAATAATTTTAACCTTGTATAATTCAAAAATCGACTGTATCTCCATTGCTAATTTCGAAAAAACTGAACACTTTCGTATATTCATGAAAATTGACTAGTTGTTATTTCTACATCCAGCAGAGTTTTTCAAAATTATTTTTACACACTAAATGGAGAAATGGAAAGCCAAGTCATTCCGGTACAATTGTTAGAGGCTTCACTCTCCGATTTCAATGAAATTTGTAATATTAGTTATCACATGCATCGAATATGAAACACTTTCTTACGTGTTGCCTCGAACAATCGGAAATGCGGCGTCTTACGTTTCAGATTACATCGCTTTTTCCGAAATATTTAACCACGTTTCGCACAAATTCACTCAATGCTCCTTTCTTAGCATAACATACACTATCTTATTTCATAATTTGACATAATATCGTCGTTTTTATCGAAAGATCCTCCTTCTTACACAGTCCGATTCATTTATTACCAACATGAAAAATTAAAAAGTAAATAAATGTCATCTGTCAAAGAAATTAGAATTGTTCATTTGCAACTGTGTAAGAAGGAGGATTTTTCGATAAAACGACGATATTTTGTGCAAAGTTGTCCGAAAAAAGTGATTTAGGTGTATTGTTTATGCTGTAAAAGAAGGAGGCATTTGATGAGTTTTGGAGAAACGGTGCTTGAAATTTATTTCGAAAAAAGCTATGTAACTCTGAACGGTATGAGACCGCCGCATTTTCTTCGATTCTGTTCAGAGCAACACGTGAAAGTGTTTTCCCCATATTCGGAGTGCATGGGTGATGTAACTTAATATTTACCGAAATTTGGGCTACTTTTGCCTGCTGGACTCGAATTGGCAATCCAAACTTTGCACTACCGGAAACGTTGGAGTTACTTCCCTTTAATAAAAGTCAATAAGGGTAATTTTTTTAAATAAAAACCCTTCAAATCACATTTTGTCATTATTTATATACTTCTCCCCTTCAATATACTCTCCTCGTACCATAAAAAAATTGCGAAAAATTTCAAGAAGGGTGCATTTCAAATTGGAATCGTTCTGACTCCGAAAAAATTACCCCTCATTGTCCTTTGAAGGGAGACAACTCCGAAAATATTCGAGAGCACCAAGTTTTGAATAGTGTTCTGGAAGCTAAAAATACTTGAGTTTCCCAAATATGTCACTAAAATCGGAAATGGAGACATATAACAACAATTTTAGGTACCGAATTTTCCACAAATCTAACGCATTCCTTTATAACAATACAATATGATTTCACTGCAACTATTTCTATAAATCTATAGAAAATATTAGAGGGGTGTAACATATTACCCAGTATTTCAAACTCAAAAAATTATGAAATCATTTCCAACGTAACGACAAATCATGAAAAGCAAAATTCCTTACCATCACATTTATACACGTTTCAATTCTTCAACCGAACTACGCGTTTACAAGGAGAAGGCTTCGCCCGCTACCCAAATAAATAAGATGGCAAAAAATTGAAAGAGAGAGAGAGAGTGTGAAAAAAATTGTTTTGAACTAGTTGAAACTGGTGATTCATTCGTCAGAGGAGAATAACATGCATAGAAACGTATTCCGAGTGGGGATAATTACAGAAACCAAAATTACATTTTCAATTTATGGTGGTTAATATTTTCATGGCTCATGAAATATACAGGGTGGCCCAAGAGTGCGAGCAAGCTCCATAACTTGTTTTCTATACAAGCTATCGTCTCCAGTTTTTTTAAACGATAGGATATAAGGATGTTTCAAAATAAGATACACAAATCCTATCCTAATCGTTGGATTATAGGCAATACCCACCGAGCAAAACATCCCTGAAAATGTTGGCATGAGGATGTTTTTTTGAGACCAAATATGCACTTCCCAAAGAGGACTTTAAAGGAAGTTGGATGTTCTTCTGTGGCTTTTCTTTGTATGCCTACTGAGAGGTATTGGCGAAGTCAAATTTTTTTTAACGTGTGGATGTTTTTTCTAGACATAACATTAGTTCGTCTTGAAAGGTTCATCCCAGATATTGAGTATACATTTATTGTCCAGTTTCATAATGGTTCTCGACAATTCTTTTTAATAACCCGTTCATTTCACACAACAAAAAGTTAAAAACTTCATGTGAATTAAATCTTAGAATATTTATATTTTTTGACGTCTCACTCTCTACTATTTATTTCATTTTGGATTCCTTCATTTTAATACCCATACTTCCTATTTTACACAGGCGGAGAATTAGAAATAAAATTATTGTCATCAAATTTCAGAAAATATAAAATTCAATGCAAGCAATATGATGGAACTATGGAAATATCATTATTAGTTAATTCGTCAAAACTTGTACTTGCCTTTGGTATTGAATTCAGGTGAATATTCGAATCTTCGGCTCAAGATTGTCAACAAAATACAATATGTATCATCCATACACACTACACTACTTACAAATAGGGACCGCATGTGCCCCTTTTCTAAAATATTTTGATTTGCACATACAGATTACCTAGAAAGCTCAGCAATAAAATTAGAAATTCGTTTAATGTTTTTCATAATTCGAATTCGAAAACACCATTCTGTTCATTTGATTCAAAAACGTACTCCTAGCGCCTCTCATGGGCGTACGCATCATTACATCACACAGTTCAATATTTTACCGCTAGTTGCTTCGAACTGTCCACTACTTCATCTGTCTTCGCTTATATGTTGTACTAATATTTTTATTATCATAGTATTTATTGTAGATGAAACATCACATCAACATAATTCGAAAACATCATTTTGTTCATTTGATTCAAAAACGTACTCCTAGCGCCTCTGATGGGCGTATGCATCATTACATCACACAGTTCAATATTTACCGCTAGTTGCTTCGAACTGTCCACTATTTCATCTGTCTTCGCTTATATGTTGTACTAATATTTTTATTATCATAGTATTTTCAATTGTAACTGAAACATCACATCAACAGTGAGGTTCAATTTATGTTTGAGTAGTAAGAAACAGTATTGTCTATTAATATTCCGGAAACAACCACAATTGGCGCTAGTGTTTGGGGGAAGTTATTCAACTGAAAGTCAAATCAAGTTCAAACTGAGGAGCATCTTCATATTTGAAAATTACGAGAAAATTTTGGGATGCGGGAAATTATTTTAACAAAATGTAATTTTTGAGGACTAAACTGATGTAAAGAAGAAATAAAATCATGCGTGTTCCCTATTAACACTTCCTCACGCACTAATGAACGAACTAAAAAATAAGCTAAGCAAGAATTCAAATGAAAAACAAGGAAAAACGCATAGCACATAGACAGTGACAAAACACAGAACGCATAAATTGAAGATATCGAAATTCAAGTTTTGACATTAAGCGAGAATACAAACATTTTTGAACGGCGCCATCTACCACAAATATTGTAGCTGTGGTATCAATGATTATACACTAGAAAGGATTGCCAAGTTCGTCAATTTTATCTGCCTTCCTCCCCTTTCTCCACAAGCTCCACAAGTAGCGTGACGTCACCGCGGCACCACTATGGTTGGTTTGCCATAAGAGCCCATGCAGTTTAACGATTTTTAAAACCTTTTATCATGGTATTTTTAACTTAAACCTGCTGATTCTTTGGGTGATTCTGGTTGGTGTGTTAATTTACTTGAGCTCCATTGAATTTTTAGAACTCTGGATGCCCACGGTTTCTGTTTTATACGCCATTTCGTGATAGGGCGCTTCGTTGTTTCGATTCATTGAGAATATTTGTGGAAACTTTGGGCCCATTATAATAAATAGGAATGAATGAGTTGTCTCGATATTTTTCTGAGTTGAAAATTTGGGAGACCTTTTCAAGAGCTTGTTGATGGTTTTTACAAGAAACTATATAGGGCTTCCAGGCATGATCTGAAGTAAACACAGCTTGAACTAACAATGCCTAAGGAATAATGTCAGCCCTTCATCATTTTTCGAGGGCTATATTTACCTAAAATATTTTCAATAAATCGAAAAATAGTTAAAAAAAACAAGTGTTCTATCACGAAGTGGGCTCCAACACTCACTCAACAGTCTATTCAATTTTCACTTATTCAACACAAACTTATAGATGCTTATGGCTCTATAAATTCATTGAAACAAAAGTCAAATGAGTCGAGCAAACATAAACACTGAAAAAACGACGGAAAAATATTACCTCAGAGCAATAAAAAACATAGAGATGCCATGCCTATACAAACACAATACTTGTTTTGATGCCGACATCGACCTATCCTTATCTGTTCAATTTATGGGCGAGGGGAGTGGCGGGTGGTGAGACGTTATGCACAGTTTGTTTACATTTCAGAGCAGCGGGTCTTAAGACAGTGGCGGCTGGCATAATTAATAACCAAAGGGGTATTATGCCGACGAATTTTATGAATGACTAAAAAGAATTAAATTAATATTAAAGGAAAAACTTTTCAAAGATTTTACTAAAAACGAGAAAATGTTTTTCACATGTGTGCAGTAGGTCATTCATGTGAACAACACATTTGAAATCTCACTGCTAATGTTTTTACTTTGAATACTAAATAGGTATTCTCGCACGTCAAATGTTGTATCTGTTACTCACAGAATAACGCACAAACACATCTGAAAAAAATATTTTCCTTTTTGGTTGAGCTTTACTCATTAAAAAAAAACAGGTAATATAATAATAATAATAGGATTTTTATTTGCAAAGGTCATTTGAGTTGCATACAGGCAATATTCAATAAGAAATTATAGTTGTCAGTCTTTTTTCCTCAATATTTTTTTATATATGTCAAATAATGAAATAATAGAGACATAGTTTAAAACTTTATTTATAAAAGGGTGAACAAAAATGTATACAAAAAGCATAATTGATTTTTAAACAAAATTGTTTTTGTGAGTATAGATCGTACTCTACTTTCTCGACTATTTTCCAATATGCTAGTTTCATGGTGAATTCTCAGTTCGAAATATTTTTCTAATATTAATTTTGAAAGTTGATAACTGTGGTTACTTAGGGGTTCGACATCAAAAAAATGATCATTAAAAACATCAAAAATGCTACTTTTCATATTTTGGAATGTTTCAATGATAAGTTTATGTTTCAAATTACCTAGTTTCACAGAAAATATGTCGGAACTATTCTTTAATACCCTCAAACTTTTTCCTCCTTCCTTGCAGATGTTTATGACAAATTGGGAAGCTTTCACCATAACACCATAGCTTTTTTCTTTTCTGTAAACTAGATATGGCTTCACTGATTTCTAATAAATTTAAACAGTGAGAACATTTAACAATTTTTTATTTTCTTCACAACGAACCCGGCTATATAAGCCACAACGTCATCCACATAATAGTCCCACACATTTGATGCAATGTAATCATGATCATCTGTTTTGATACAATCTCTAATTTTGTCATCAACATTATCTTCCTCATTTCTGACCACCGATGAACTAGAGCAATGTAGAATATTTGTCGAGTCCAAAGCTACTGCATTGGCACAGTTGCTTCCCTTTATTTCACTGTGGATTAGTAGTATTTTCATAATACTACCAAACTGGGCAGTTGGATTATTGTTGTATCCTCCCTTAGCTCTGACACAACTGAAAAATATCTCCAGATGGTCTTGGGACAATTTATATGTCAGGATATACTTCAACTGTTTTTTTTCTATTACTCTCTCCTCATATAATTGCTTCAGACTTTCTACAAGGTTCTGAAAATGAAAACTCTTCCAATTAAAATATCAAATAAATTATTAAAAGTTCTACAAAAATATGAAGTAGGTTCTGAAAATGAAAACTCTTCCAATTTGATGTCCAAATTTCAATAATCTAAGGCAAATGCCACACTGTTGCTCAGTGTCTGTACAGCAAGTTTCACTTTCATTTTTTCTTTTATCCATGCAATATGTCTATTTCTGAGTTTTGTAGCTAGGTGAAGACCCTTTGTTTCCTGAATTTCACCCAGTTTCTTTATAAAATCTCATTTGATTGGTTTTCCATAAATTAATTTCCTTTTTTCTATTTTTCTCACATTAAGAACTTGTTTGAAACCAAAAGCGTTTCTGACTAATTTTATCATGTGACTGGGATCAGGAAACACATAAACTTTTTCACTGGTTTCGGGATGAATAAAATAAGGCTTTAAATTTGAGGGAGTAAGACTGGCACCCAACATTTTGGCTACTGTAAAATTTGTTGGGGTTCCATCAAATGTAATGGAAGTTACAATAACACCACTTTCGTTAATGAATTTAAGGCAGTTTTGCAGTAGATTTGCCTTTTCAGTTCCAGCAAGCCCGTTAACAAAAAAGTAACCCCCTGGAATTTTCCATGATGCATTCAAGGCAACAAGCATTAATACTAAAGCCTCCTTTGCTTCTTCCAAATGGTCTGATTCAAGGTTCGTGCCAAAATCCACATATCCATGAAATTTGTTTCCATCCCATTCAACTCGTTTTCTGATTGCCATCTGATCAAATACAAGATTGCACAATATTTTATTTCCTTTGGAGGAAGCATCACCTGCTTTAAGCTTCAAAGCATTCAGAGCTTCTTGAGAAAATCCTGGAGTACCATCAATTGTCTGATACCACTTCGAAAGTGTTCTCACATGGGGAAGGCTTTTGAAGAATGTTTGTCGAACATAATTATACGATTTGGTTGAATAAAAATTCAAGGTAAGTGCAAATTGTCTTAGTTCAGGTGAATACTTCTGTTTCCCAGGTCTCTTGAGCATCCGGTTAAATAATTCTTTTGCAGTTCCAGATAAAGATGCCTATAAAATGAACGTAATCAAAATGTTAATCAAATAGATTTAATACCACAAAACTTACATTCAGAGTGCACTCTGCATTCTCTGATATCATATTATGCTCCCTGAGATGCTGTGTCAATGATTTGAGTGTTTTTATTTTGTATTTCATCCTTCTATTACTTTGCTGGAGTTGTCTAATTTTGTTCCTTTGCCTTGATATGGTTTTTCGGGCTATTTGCAAACACTGACTTCTCTTCTTGACATCTTCCATATCATCACTCTCTAAATCACCAAAATAACGAATATTTCTGAAAGTAAATATGGATTTGAAAATTTGACAATTGATATTTTAAAGTGCTTTAAATATTGAAATTTTTAATGATTGAACATATGAAAAAAAAATTACAGGCTCCACTTTTTTCAAAATGAAATAAAACAAAGAAGGTCTCTGGAAAAATGAACTACATGTCTCCTAAAATTCTGAGATCAAAATCCCAAAATTTTTTTTTCAAAATTCGCTTGAAAATATTTTTTCATTAACTTGTCGATTTATTCATATAAAGTGCCAAGAGAATACATGTCATATAGGAATTGTTTCAATTATTGATTTTGCCATTGCCAATAGTTTTTGCTTGAAAAGAAGATGCCGAACGTCATAAACAAAATGAATCACGCGATTTGTTACCTGTCAATAATTGACTCTTTTCCAACAAAAATTGAACATTTTCCTAATTTTTTGGATTTAATTTCAAATGATAGGTCTACCAAATTGGGTGATTCATTTTGTATGTGTCATTTGGCATAATTTTTTATGCAAAAACTATTGTTAAAGGCAAATTTTACTCAAATCAATAACTGATAAAAATTCCCATTTGATGCACTCTCTTGGTCACAATGTATGAAAATTGAGAAGATTTAAATTTTTTCCGCTGATTTATGTGAAACTTGAATAGGGAGTAATTTTCTTTGATCTAGTGATTCCACAGACAATATAAAAATGAACTCGTGAAAATTGAAATACTCTATACAGTATTTATGTATGAATCAGCTGAAAAAGTTGAAGAATATACAAAATCATCAAAGGAACAAATAGGCCAAACGAATACTTGTTTTACTCAATATAACTCATTATACTTACTTCTTTTTCAAAATAGATTCATCATTACATATTCTTTTTCTAGGATTGGATATCACTTGTGGTGAACTGACAGATGAACTTGGTATACTGAAAGTTTCCTGAGTATCTGTACTTTCATCATCACTTTTGCCTTTTCCCTTAGATAAAGCACTAGAAAAATATTTCATTACAGAAAAAAATTGCTTTTATTGAAAGTATCACCTACCTCTCAAGCAAGGAGACATTGGGCGGGGTGTTTTCTATTTCCAAGAGCTTACCAGATGCGGCAGAGGTTGATGTTTTGAATCTGAAATCAAAATTGAAAGATCAAGGCATGAGTTTTACGGGGTAGTCAAATATCAAGACATTTATATTGAGAGTCTTCAACTATTGTTCCAAGTGGCCACTGTAAAACAAACTTTTATATCAAATAATAAAAAAATTGGGTTGAATGCCACTAGGTTTCCAAGTTCTGGTTGTCTGAAATGTATATGTCACTTTCAACAAAATCCAAGTTTCTTGCGAATATTTTAAACAAATGTGCATTTTTGGAAAATAAGCGAAATATTTGAAATATGGACAAAAAAGGTTCCTTCCTGAAACTTTCATCAGGAAAGTGATGCTAGGTTCCATATCCAGAGATATATGTTTAGATCACATTGGAAAGGAGAATTATGAAATTATAATGTGATATGGGGCCAACGTTAATTGCTATAATACTGGTAAAAAGTAAGATGCATCAAAACACTGGTGTATTTAGTTATATGTGTGAAAGCACATTGTAATTCAGCCCAATTAAAATTTAGTATTAGATTGAAGTATTGGTTGGATGTTAATGGTTGCCAGGCTAAGAGGTTGCCAAAGTATCATAAACAATATTGAATCAGTGATTTCACCAGGGTTTTGAGACATTTGGTAAAGAGTGATTTCTAATTATGCTTTCTAGGCAGAATTCATCCCACCAAGGAAATATAATAGCATTATAATATATGAGTCACCTTTTCCTGAGTGGTTCATTTTTCAGTATATTTTGTATTTCTGTCAATGCTTCTGGTGCAGTTGAAGTAGATGATGATAAAATTTCAACATCTTCAAATTCAGATGCAGTCAGCGTTGTTGAAAATGACTGTTCTTTTGCATCGATTTCTCCCAATTCAACACTGAAAAAAATTGAAATTTAATGTTCGCATACACATATCTTCACAGAGGTTATCATTCTAAAGCAGAATGTGACAGAGAACATTTCAAGAACAAGGAAAAATATTTAAAACTAAAATTAACTTTTAGAGATAAGATTTATTAATAGTTTTTCAAATATATTAAAAAATGTATATATTTATAAAACTTTTTTTTGTTTGTGTCACTTTCCATATGAAAAAAATTACCCCAAAGTTTTCCATGATTTAGATAGTAGATTCTTATTACCTTCTAGACAGATCAGGTTTCTCATCACAGACTCGTCTTGAAGTTGACTGATCATCCATGTCGATAATATTCATCTCACAAGTTGGAATGGCGTTCTTTGATAGAACTGTTCTACTTCCAAGGCGAATGACATGGTGAGGCAAGAAATGGGACGAACATATAACTGGATGGTTGGTTGGTTGGTTTAAGGCTGACGAGCCAGAGACAGGGTTGGCACTTAGCTTCTCTTGACACTGCGACCAGCTGGGGTCTATTGTATCACTCTGTCGTCAGTGGTTCCTCAATCAAACAGGTTTGTGCCTTTAATTAGGTTTAGAAGCCTGTTGATAAGGTTCTTCGGATTCATGCCTGTTTCCGGGCTGATCTCTCCAAAGATTCTGTGTCGCCTACTACTTAGGGCGTCACAGTCGAAGATTGAAAGACAAGAGTTAGACCAGAGGCCTCCTCTTGTATCTTGATGACAAGCCATTCTTCAGTATCTATCCCCATGTCCTGGGTTTTGATGAGCTGAAGAATCTTTTTGTTTCCATTTTACCAAATGGCTTTGGAATCCACTCTGTTTCCGGGAGTTTCTCAGTAGGTGTTCGACCATCTGCTGATCCCTCCTCGGTTGGGTTTACGGTTTCAGGTGCCGAGTGTGATTCAACTGGAATCTCCTCGACTTCCATACCCGATCGGTGTTGGGTCTTCTTCAACTGGAAGTTCCCAGGGTTGTTTGTGTAGGGGAAAGGGTCGTCCACACCTGCGGTGCCCCTGCGCAGGTGTAAGGCAGATTACTCTGGGAGGTCGCCATGTATCCCAGAGGCTCCGTTTTTTATACCTGACTGGCTCAGGTATCATCCATCCTCGCGCGGGTCGCTTGGCCTTGGATTAAGCCATGTTGTGGTGGCATTTGGTTTGAGATTGACTTAGAGATCCGCAGGTTTTGACCATTTCTGGTCATCCCACTGGATTTTCTTGGTTTTCCTTTGGTTCCCGGTTTTCCTTGTCAACCCCGTTATCCAGCGATACCACTTGGAGGTAGCCACCTAAGTTTCCGCAACCCATCTTCATCTCTCGTAGGAGGTGAACATGTGTTGACGCAAACTACTCGCCATATAACTGGATACTTCCTTTTCAAGTTGCTCCTATTTAGCATGAGTGCATTACACCATGATTCAGCAACAACCACATCAGACGGAATCCTATGAAAAATTCAATTATTGGTATAAGATATGCAAAACGTTAAATAAAATGTATAAAATAGATTTGGATGCCTGTTACAGTTTAGTTTGGAAAGTATTCGTGTCAACATGAAAAAAATATCCAATATCCCAAGTTCATATTCAATTTCGAAAGTGCCCAAATTACTGTACAGTGGTAACTTTCAGCATAGATTTACATGCATTGACCATTATTCATATATTTGATGACATCGGGATCCTGGATCCTTTCGACGTCTCAACATACCCAACCACCAACCATAATAAATAATCCTGGTGACGACTATGGTTGAAACAGAACGTCTTAGCGTTGTCTAATTAGACAATGGTCTTAGGTTGAAACTTACCTATGGAATGTTTTGTCACAGCCTAGAAACTGCTTGAGTCCACAAACCTCACAAATTTTCACCATTTTGGATCGAAAACACTTATCCTAAATATCGTAATAGTCTTAATTCTTGAAAAAAGGCAAAGGAAAGATTCTGAACTTTACAAACAACACAGATGCAAACAATAAACAAACAAGTTGTTTTGAATCGTCACACTACAAACGAAGAATGACTTATCTCAATCCGAATGAAACAAGCGGGCACATACGAAACTGTCCGAGTGAATCCGGACTTAACTTGGTCCAAGTCCTATGAATGTTTACAAACAAACCCATGTTGGATTCAAGACAAGGATGGAAAAGCCCCCTCTATGTTTTTTATTGCTCTGAGAATATTACTAACAAGAAGAAAAACCGTTGTGATAAAGTTGAAAAATACATGAGCACTTATGGCAGGGGAACCTTCCAGGTTCCCTGGTGACGTCAAATGACGATGCAAATTCACGCGGGTGCCATCCTTTTCATTGTGTATAATCGTTTCTCTGGTCAAAGAGTAGACTAACCTCTAATCTTTGCTCTGGTATTAGCTTTTTTGAGCTCGGTTACAAAAGACTATCTACTCAGTTCCGATCCGACAATTTTACGCGGTATCCATGTTCCTTATCTATGCCAGTAAAATATGTCTCACGTCTGCTCGCTACCATGTCGAAAACTAAAGTCCGAATGAGCCTTTTTTCTCAGGCACGGAAAATTCCCAACTAGCAGCGCTAGTAGTCCGGTAGGGACAAACATTACCTAACTCACATTAAAATAAATGTAAAAATAAAAAATAAGAATGTTTTTGACAGAAGACCACGTTCCAGGAGCCAAATTAAAATTTGCAAATGTGAAGAATAATAATGTAGCAACATTAAAACGTCGGCTTGCTTGTTGAAATCTTGAAATTTCCGGAATAAAATGAATTAATTTACAGATCAGTCAAGATTTAGTTATTATGCAGCGGTATATTTGAACTCTGATATCAGACGTTTAAAATAATTATAAATTTTAAATTGATTTCAGAATTAAAAATGAGTCAAATATATTTGGTAATTAAGATAAATTCAATACATTACAGTGAATATGATTCAGTTACCAATATAGAGGTAATATGTTTTTGTAATCAATGTTTTTTTACTAAATTAATTAGATATTTATTTTTCATTTATTTGATTATTTTTTATGATATTTGTAACTACCTATGTAAATCATTATTTATTTAATAATTGATAATGTTGTTAAGACACAGACTATTATTTAATAAACCCACATGTTTTAACTCCAAAGTTAAAAACATTTATTTTTCTAATTATTTTATAACTTACCTTACAATAGTTGCAGAAACTGGATCAGGATTTTCTTCAGTTGGACCTTTACCACCAATAAAATGTTTAGAGCAAACATATAAATTTTATTAATTTTTTCTATTTGTTAAATTCTCTCTCCTCGAGGCTTCCATTTATTATATACATCTAATCTCATCTTTGTGATGTTTTACGAATGGTATAAAAAACTCGTTTTCCTCTGGATATCGATTATCCGAAGTACAGTTTGCAAAACTACAATGTTTTGTTGGCATTGTGGTTATAAAAAAATATTCACCTAATTATTTTAAATAATTCAACTATATTACTTGAATAACACTATCTTTAATGAAGGTTTGATGTTTGTCCCTACAACAAGTGCTGCCTCTCGTGACAAATTTGCCACACTATTCTCAGGAAAAAGGCCCATTCAAAGGGGAGTGCTGCACAAGTTGCCAACTTCAAAAACTTCTGCCTCACCAATTATAATAATTCCATCAGGGTTGTGTAGAGAATCCCAAACTGAATATGCTGGATAATTCATTTTTAGTCACGAAGTGTTTTATAGATTTTAGTTATATTAATAGGGAATTCTGTCTCCATATCTCGAGTGTTGATTCCTGTCCCAATCTGATTCGTGCTTTCGTGCATTATCGATTGTCATCTGTCAATATATTTTCCCGGAATATTGTTTGTGCTACCAACTGTTCACATATTTAGACAGAAAACAGTATGAATGACATATTTGATACTAGAAATTTATAAGCGCTTCGTTACCAAAAGTAATAACGATGCTCTACTAGAAATGAACAGATTAAGCCACCTAAAAGGCAAAAAATAAAATAACTAATAAAAAAGTTTTTTAAAGACAAACTTTTATTTATGCCGTGTACTTGAACGTTTAAAATAAGTTTAAGTCATCGCTGACAATGACTTAATTATTTGTTGTTGGATTATTTGGTTTCAAAAAGCTTGTCCCGCGAATTGTAATAAAATTAATACTTCGGCAAGTTGTTTCTTACCAACCAATCATTGTATAATGAAATTAATTGGTACCTACTTTTATGAATACTTTGTGAACGTTAAATACTTTGACAAGTTCTTACTTACCAACCAATCACTGTTTCCAATCAAATTAATTGGTATCTAATTTTATGAACACTTCGTGCGACAAGCTTTTTGAAATCAAATAATTCAACAAAAAATAATTGAATCATTGTCAGCGAATACTTATTTTATACATTTTAGTACACGGCTCAATTAAAAGCTTCTCTTTAAAAATGTTTTGTGTTAGTTATTTTATTAGCCAGTAATTTTGCTGGAGGAATGTTGGCTACCTTGAGTTCAAAGCCACAAACATAGGCAACCACCATTGCTTTTATGTTATTGTTAAACTTCACGTCATACGTCACTCGTCGTAAATTTAAGATTTAAGTGAGATGCAGGATGGAGGATTTCGGGTGGATAATTTGACTGTTCCTTCCCAATATTTAATAATCGTGTATATTTTTTCAATTTATTTATTCATTAGTTGAATCCATTGTCATAAATACTCAAATTTATTTAATCCAGATCAGTAACTAGGTACCTTAGTCTAGGCAAAGATTGCCTCTTGCCTCTGCTATGTTCTCGTTCTGAAATAAGTTCTGATGCTTCAGTTGCCGCTACATGATTGGATTAATTTTCCTGAATTAATTTTTATCGTTTCGATATTCGACATAAGTTAGGTGTACAATAAAACAGGTACCTACAACGATAAAACCCATTGATTCAAAAGCAGTTAGGTAGGGGGTAGCCTTCTAATTCTTGAGATATTTTTACCTGTTGTTGGGAGTTTTATACCTCTATCTTGTAGGGTTTCCACTTTGGAATATTTTGGGTATTTCCCTACCTGTTTGATATGCAAAATGAATCCGTAATGACATTTGCAGAAATACATCATAGGTAGCCTGTTAATTTAAGGAAAATAATTTATTGTTTCCGAGAATTAGGTACCTACGACGAATTAGGTAATCATTATACCTACCCAGGTACTTATCAACCTCTTAAATAAATTCCTACATGCAAGGGAATAGAAATGGTAGAGATTCTTGACATTAATAGATTCCTAATTTTTTGAAATTTTGATTCATTAGGTACCTATATACCTACTGAATCAGATATCACATTGAAAAAATAATCCTTATAAAATATTGTTTTTTTCACAAACTGAAAAAAAGGAGTCATTTCTTTGTATATTACTTATAGTGTAAAAAAATTCTAAATATCCCATGAGATCAAGTATTTTAGTTTAAACCTACAACAATTCCAATTAAATTCAGGTTCATCAGCGAAATTGAGATGTTGGATGGAGAGCGATGAAAATCAATTTTCGCGCGTTAGATGACGTGTCCTAGAGCATGTGCGATGACGGGGCAGATAATCAGTCGAAACGCCTCGCTCAGCTTCGAAAAGGCTACTGCTGAGCGATTTTCATCGAAAGTGTCGGAGTTGTGAAATATTTCGTCCCCGAAAGTCCATAACTTAAAACAGGTTGACTAGTTTATAGAAGCGCGATTTCAAGTTTTGTTTCATATGCTATTCTGCGTTTGCCTTGTCAACAACGAACGCGCAGACGTTGGCACAAATGCCTGAGGGACGGATCATGCGCACATCAGTTTACAGTTGGGTCTCGGAAAATGGCGTCAGCTAACTTTCTCGAGGAAGCTCTGAGTACAGATGTTGATGAATCGGCCGTAAGTGCAATAGTGGGCTCTCTGGAGAATCAGCTCGTCACTGCTACATCCCCTACGTCAGGTCAAACAGGTTCGGCCATTGTGATTAATCAGAACCACGTAAATAGTGCAATATCAAACGGCGGGACAGTTGCCCCTCAGAAACATGGGACTATCGCCAACGGTGACTCGATAAGTGCTGTGAACACGAGCGATGGAAGCAAACAAGTGACGAACAATGCGATGATCATCGGTGGAGCCGCTGGGGCAGTGACCACTGGCTACATACAACATCCAACTTCTACCATAGAGCAAAACAAAACTAACGAGGGCGTCAAGATTGTTTACACACAGGGCCAAGCCAACCAAATCATGTCCAGCTCGGGGACCATCTTACAGAACAGAGTAAATCAGTCACTGCCTAACGGCGCCATAGGCCTTCCCCAACAGACAGTCTTGCAGAACGCTCCGACGAATATCCAGAACAAACAGCAGACGCTCGTGTTGAAGACGAGCGGGGCGCCTGGCGCCCCGGGTCTAGTGACCGTACCGATGAACGTAACGTCTTCCGTGGCCCAGGCTAATAACGTAGGTAGCCCCAGCACTCAATCCCCAAATATCCTTTCCAACCTCCAGGTTGTCAATGTGCGTCCTGGAGTTCCCACACAGCAGCAGAAAGGGCAACCAGCTCGTGTAGTGCTCAGTGCACCTCAATTAGTCGGGGCCCGTCCCGGAGCTCCAGTAAGTGAACGAGATATAGTCGAATGGGAAGGCACTGAAATCACCTACGCACAAGTGCCTGTTCGCTAACCGTGTAAAGCTTTCTAACATGATCACTAATGCTCTAACTGATCTAGCCTTCCTATTCGACAGTACAAATTTTGTGTGTGTCAAAAAGTATCGGTATATGTACACATTTGACAGTAACTAAAGAGTTAGAACACAACAATCTCTTTATCAATTGTTTGTCAATTGAATATTCATGATCAATTTAGTTTAGGTTATGTATACAGAACCCCTATAAAGTTAGCAAAGCCACTTGCTCAAAAATTGATAAAACTTAACCCAATATTTGTCGGATAACTGTCATGAATACAAAAAAATTGTCACGTTTTTAGTTTTTTTTTTATAGGGGGTGGCTGTGCTAACTTGATATGAAGTTAGCACTGCCACTATAGTAAATTTACCAGTAAAAGTCGAATATCAGGAATATTGTTGTTAAAATTCAACTGCCAATTTGATTTTTTACTTTGTCAATGAGAATTAATTCTTGGACAATAGATAGATGGATAATTTATTGGGGTTTTATACATTAATAGTTATTTAATCAACTAGTGTCTTAATTCTGTCGATTAATGTTTGATATCATTAATCCCCATTTCAATATTCGAGATTATTACAAAAAAATTCCGTCCACCTCTTTCCTGGAGGTCAAGTGAAATTTTCGATATCCATTTCCTTCAACTAGGAGGAAACTTATAATATTTGGATTTGAAAATATGTAAATTTGACAGCGCGAAGGTAATATGATTTGGAATTTGAATTCATGTATGTTTAGTTGCATATACCACAATGAGGCGTTAATAGAGAAATCGACCATTAATAGGTTATTTATGGTCGATTTCGGTGTATGTTTGGCTACTTATATCACAATCATGCTTAATAGAGGAATTGAGCTTTAATAGGGATCATTAACGCTCAATTTCATGTAGATTAAACAGACTCGTTAGTACGTGGTCCCTGGAAAATAGTATTTACACTAGTCAATACATACTTATGATATTTTATTAAATATTTACTTCTAATGTAAGTTAAGTTCAGAAATTGTACTTCTGAAGGCAATTTCTATATATATTTTCAACTATTATATGTGTATTTATTTGTAATTTGTACTTATAACTTATTTAATAGCCTATCTATCTTTGCAATAAAGTAAAATGGGCTTTTCCGTGCGAATGCACCAAGAAATATCCATAAAAAGACCTAGATTTTCTTAAAAATATATTTTAGTGCATTTTTATTATGTTCGATGGATTTTATTGATATTTGAGCAAGTGGCTTTCCTAGCTCTTTAGGGGTGTATACTGATTAACATTGTTTTTTTGTAACCCTTAACAAACGACTATCACAGTGTTTGAACTTTCCTCTGGACAAAGTAAACCCAATCCGAAATAAAATCGCTTTTACTGTCAAATGTGTATTTTCAGTACATTGCTGATTTAGTTCTCTTTTGTTACTGTGTTTTTTGAGTACCTACTGTCAAAGTATTAGAAAAATTATTTTGTACACTGCTGGTTGTATTTTGTGTATTAAATGTGGCTAACCTTGGGAATAATGGTCACTCAAAATAACATATCCTGATCCTGTCGTACTTTTAAATATAGAGATCATTTGGATTGGCTTTCTGAATACTTTTTCTCAACTAACAATTTATGGAAAACATGCAGTTTAGGAAAAATTCACAAAATTGTATTTTTTTTTTGTAAATAAACAAGCCTCCATAACCCCCCAAAAAAATCCAGCGGTCAGTCATAAAAAAAAGAAAATGACTTTTTTAAATCCATCATTTTCACCATGGTAAATATCCAGTAATTAGACTGCCACATATCGTATGTTAGCGTTCTGAACACAAATCCAAAATCAAAGCGGGACATTTGAAAATTAAATAACTTCTTCAAAATATGTGTCCGCCAAGATTTTTTTATTTTCAAGCTTCTAGAGAGATGTACTATCACATAAATCAAAAATTTTGGTGATAAACAAATTCTCCCTAAACTGCATTTTTAACAATTTTTTTCTGAATTAAATGAAGTTGAATTCACAGATATCTGCTACACATTTATATTGTTAGCGAATTAATAGGTTGCTTTTTAAGTAGTTTTTAAATATACCCAGGTATTTGTGAATCTGCTGAAATATTTGCAATAACTTCGCCAAAAACATTTATATACTTTGCTGCTTTCCATATGCATCTGAGTTGAAGTGCAGTGGCTGGTGTTTACATACATACGGAAAGTTAAAAATAGAATCAGTGGAATATAATCAGTTCTTACTATTTAATTAAAATTCACTTCAAAAATTAGTTGATTATCGATTTGTATCACATATTCGGTAGGTTTGAGATGAAACTTGAAAGTATATACATAGAAAACTCTGTAGTCACAGTTTTCCTTTAGGTATATGACTGAAACAAAAATACTAAGTCATTTATCCAATTTTTTATAAACTGTCAACTTTTGCATGTTTTTTAATGTCTTCTAGAGCTGTATAAGTAGAGATTCAAATAGTGCTTGAGTAGTAATACAAATAGAAGTTATTATGAACAAATATTGTTAGCGAATTAATGATGTCTATTGTAAAGGACACGAAAGTATATGGGATTTGCACTCTTTGAAAATGTAATGGCACCATTTCTACCTTTAAAGTTAACTGAAAGACATAAAAACACTCCAATACATCAGAGCCCTAAATGGTATTCCTAAGAATCCCCGCCCACACAGTTACTTTTTGGGGATATTGCGTTTATGCTTCCATTGTCCAATTGGGATTTTCTGTTGCCCAATAATGATGGTAAATATAAAGTTACTCTACACATGCACTCTGAATGCAGGGAAAAAACATTTCTTACGTGTTTTTGCCTCCTGAACACGAATCCGGAAGAAACATGCGGCGGTCTCATAACGTTCCTGAGTTACAGAACTTTTAAATTTTTTTTAACCTCATTTTCAAGAACCGTTTTCTCGCACAAAAATCATTCAAAATGCCTCCTTCTTTTTACCAGCATAAACAATACACCCTAAATCACTTATTTTCGGCACAACTTTGCACAAAATATCGTTGTTTTTATCGAAAAAAATCCTTACACAGTTCCAAATGAACAAATTTCATACATTTTCAGATGAAATTTAGTAACTTTGCCTTATTTTTCATGTTGGTAATAAATGAATCACCCACCCACAACAATTGCACACATAAATGAAGGGGAAACTATTGCTCGCATTTGAATTCGAAAAGTTGGTGGTGATTCATTTATTACCAACATGAAAAATAAGGCAAAGTTACTAAATTTCATCTGTCAAAGTGTGAAATTTAACTATGTAAAAAGGAGGATTTAGGGTGTATTGTTTATGCTGTGCGAGTTAATGGTGCTTGAAAATGTGGTTACATTTTTTTTAAAAGTTCTGTAACTGGGAAACGGTATGAAACCGCCGCATTTTTCTTCCCGATTCGTATTCCGGAGGCAAAAACACGTAAGAAAAGTTTTTTCCCTATATTCAGAATGCATGTGTAGAGTAACTTCATATTTACCTTCCTAACATTGCCAATCTCGATTAAATTTATGTAATATTTTGCTTACCGTCGATTTGCTTATTGGTTGTCAATCATGATATTTTTCATTAAAGATGTCGCATACTTACTTTACGATCGCCGTAACCTAAGATCATCAAAACTTCTATTCGCTGTTTTCCTGATAGCACCATCGTAATTTCAAATAACTTCTTTTAGGGTTATAATTTTTAGAAAGGTATTATTGAATACTTATAAATCGATATGCTACACAACAAATCAATTTAACTGACATTTGCAATGGTAACTAAGAACTTATTGTCTGGTTGCTAAGGGCTTTCAGATGTTTCCATAGCCTACTCAAGTTTGGCAATATACTTGTACTAACTACTTAGTAATTCTCAGGTTTTCATTGCAAAATAAATAATGAAAAAAATGTTAAGAAATATTAACACTGGTTTCCTTTATACTCAGTATACTGTAACTTGAAGTGTTACATATGTGGTACGGTTGAACTCAGTAAAATATGGGCTTTCACTTTTTGATATAAAAATATACCCTTTCAATTAAAAAAAATTATTGATGACGTCTTATCTTGTAAGGTGGTGAGGGATTTTTTTTTTTTAAAGGAAAACTTAAATACAAAATCGACCTGTCCAAGCTTTACCTCCGAAAATGATTAATTCGTAAGATAATAGAGCGTTTCCACACTTTATGAACGCACTGTATATATATTACCCATTTTTTCGTAACTGAACCAATTGATATTTTGTCTGTTAATTTCACTGGGTTGATAAAAATCCCAGATTTTGACATGTATCTTATTTTCTGGTAAAAACAAAAGAAATGAACTTCAAACACCTTAAATGAATTGAATCTGCCCGCATGCCAAGCTAGCCTCTATTAGAGATTCCAAAACAGCTTTGAGCTTACTCCAGTAGCGCTTGTAGTAGCATTTATAATTTTTCGTAGAGTTTGAGTTGACAATTCATACAGGGGATACGTGTGTGTCTAAAGGTGTGCTTGTCAATGTTCTAGCAATTAACCTTACAATCCTTTCATGGTTTGCAACCCGGTCAGCAGGGGGCTTTGTTACTCAAGACTGAAAATGGGCAGTACCAGTTGCTCAGGGTGGGACCAGCACCGGCAGCTGCAAACATCAATTCCTCACAGGCGGGGGGACAGCCGGTTACGTTTCGGATGCAAACTGTGCAGGCAGTAAGTATTGATTTTTTTCAATCACTTTTTTATTGGTAAACCTACCCTTTGATTTTACTCATTGATGATTAATTTATAAGATGGTCACGCTAATTTATAACAAAGTTAAAAAAAAAACACTGAATCACTCCACAACGCTCTTAAAATTCAAGAAACAATTAAGTAAAACAGATGTACAATCAAAGTGTTTTTTAAAACATTTATTCACAAATTTAAATGAATATTTCTTGCATTGTGAGAAGCACAATATTCAGTTCACCTTTTTTGTATAACCCTCCCATGCTACAAAAAGTTATGTTTCAGGCCTTGTGGGATGTCTAAAGGTGCAACTTTGTTGCGACATCTCGCCAGTACGGCTACACGCTGCGGCTATGTGTTTTCGTTGCAACGTCTCAAATTGTGGTAGTTAATGGCCGTGCTCAAAGTCGTGAATATAAATTCTGAAAATTTGGAAAATAAAAATTGACGGGTCCGATCGTTTTTTTGAAAGGCAGTTTCAATTTTTATCGAATTTATGCAATACATTTGTATAAAGTCTAAGTATCTAGTTTGACTTTGAGTACAATGTAATAAAAGGTAAAAAAAAACAATACTTACGATGTTTTGTTAAGCGGAAGCAAGGTGATTCCAAATATTTTCGTGTATCTGAAAATCTTGAAGATCTTTGAGCTCGTGATCATACAGGCATGGATCTACCTCCACTGTTAGTCTGGTTCACAAGTGCCATTTCGTTCCGTTGCAGAAGGCTCCACGTAAAATGATGTCTCGCAAACAAGTAGTTTAAATGTTATAAAAAAAGGGCTCGGTTTTTGCAAATATCTCAAAAACTATTGCAGATATCGGAAATCTGAAAAAAGACACAAAGAGAGCATGCAATTTCCTAAATAAAACCTCCCGGAACTGTAGCACCAATATTTATAATTTTAATTGAGCGGTGAAAATACAGAAGAAAATGCTCTGCTCGGATGCTTAAACAATTTTTTTTTTAACTAATTAAATATTAATATTAAGTAGTGAAAAAAATCAGTGGACCGGTACCACTAAAGGCAAGTCCAGAAATGAACTTGATGAAGTACAACGACTGGCTTGTCTAGGAATAACAGGTGCCATGAGGACGACGCCTACTAGAGCTCTAGAAGTTCTACTAAGACTACCACCTCTGCACCTTGTCATTGAGCATGAAGCCATGCAGGCTGCATACAGACTCCAAGGCGCAAGCCAATGGATCGGTACTGAGGCAGACCATGGACACTCGGCTATCTGGAACCTGGCAAAGGAAGGATGTCCAGTCCCATTAATGGAAAGAGGCAGTACCCCGCCTGTTCTGGATTTTAGAAAAGGACCCAATACAACCATCCCCACAAGGGAGGAATGGAAAGACAATGCGCCCGACAGACCCCCAAACCATGGATCAACCTGGTACACAGATGGATCAAGATTTGGGGGAATGTCCGGTGCAGGGGTCTACGAAGAAGGAACAAAGAGAAATCTCAGTTCCCTTAGGCAGATATGCCTCAGTGTTCCAGGAAAATCTCGACAATAAAAGTCGAGGGCCTACTGCCATCTACTCGGACAGCAAAGCTGCTATTATGGCGTTAGGCACAAATAGGATTGTATCCAAACTGGTGTCTGAGTGTAGAAACGCCATAGAAAGTTTATCAAAAACAAGCAAAGTCAGCCTCATATGGGTCATGGGACACTCAGGTGTCCCTGGGAACGAGGATGCAGACAGATTAGCCAAGATAGGATCGGGAAAGACCCCAGTCAGACCTGAACCCATCTTGGGAATACCCAGCAGCCTGGCAATCTCAAATATGGAGGAACTGTTACAAAAGCAGTTCCTTAAAACATGGCAAGAGGCGCCAGGCATGAGGCAATCAAAGCTCCACATAAAGGGGCCATCGAAAAAAATGTCTAAAGAGATCCTGTTACTTAACAGACGGGACATCAAGACTGACTGGGCTCCTAACGGGACATAATTACCTGAACAGGCACATGGAGCTCAGCGGGATCACAGATGAACCCCTATGTAGATGGTGCCAGGAAGATGACGAGATATCGTCGCACATCCTCACTGAGTGCCCAGCTTTGGTGCACCAGAGGGAGATCAACCTTGGGAGCATAATTCTGAATCCAGAGGACGTCAAGGAGATTCAGCTGAGGAAGTTGCTGAATTTTGTCAAAGAAATCGGCATGCCCAGCTGATTTACTCGGAACAAGTGGGCGCACAATGGGCCCAAGTAAAGAGGCCTACGTGCATGGGGTTCTTCGGAACCAGCCTACCTTGTGCGAAGAAGAAGAAGAAAAAAAAAAAAAGAAAAAAAAAATCACTTGTTGGATAGTAGAATGAACAATAATCCGCCGGCAAACATTTTTTGATCTCAATGTTATTATTAATTATGCACCTCTGAAGAACTTGGAAGTTGCGGAAAGATCCAGCCTGCGAACAATCACCAAAATGCGACACCCGCAAAACCCCCTACATTATCCTCCAAACAATCTCCTTTACCAACGCACTAATGTACAACCAATCGTCGAGAGACTGAAAAAATTATCCCAGAAGTTTGCCAACAATCAAAACAATATTCAAATTATCCAAACCCAATCCATTAGTAGAGCCCCGACAGTGAACCCAAGATTCAAGTTTCCAGCAAACACCTTGATAAAAGCCAAATTTGCAAAAGGCCAGGAAATTAACAAATATCTAATTTTTTTTTTTTTTTTTTTTTTTGCAAATTAAAATATATATTTGCATATACAAAATAATGTAACTATCACTGAATTACGAATGTATAACAGGCTGAAGGACTCCGGTCGGTAGCCTATTGGGTAACCAATAAAGTACTTTTATTATTATTATTATTTATTAATTATGCTTTTGTTAATTAACATATTTTTTTAAGATGGAAGTAAAGAAAAAAACCTCGATAATTTTTAAACCGGAAACCAGATTTTTTTAATTTTTTTTAGCTGTTTTTTAAAAGCATTAGAAAAGGTCCTCGGTGGAAAATTAAAAAAAAAAACTTTTTTTTTATAAACAATTGAAGATGCTGAAAAAGTAAAAACATAAAAAAACATAGAAAAAAATGTTTTTTCAAATATCCCGATTTATTTGTTTTTTTAGCCTTGAAAGCCATATAAAAATAATGTTTTTATAATTTTTTACTACAATTGCGATTTGCAAGTACGTCTGCTATTTCATTACTCTCCACTCCAGAGTATCCCGGAACCCATAGGGGGGGTTACAGTGTTCTTGCCTAGTTTGTTTAGTTTCTCTAGGCACTCCCAAACCATCTTGGAGTTGATTACATGGGAGTTCAGAGCATAAATGGCTGCTTGGTTGTCCGACATGATGATAATCTCTTGTCTGCGAAAACTTCTTTCTATATTGAACTGATTTCCGCTTGAAAAATGCTTGTGAAGACGACTTTGTGTGTGCTTTATGCATTTCATATCTTATCCCCTTCATATGGCTTTTTCTTTCATTAAAATATGCCAGTCGGGCATTTTGAGCCACTCCTACTGAGAAAAAATCTTTTATGTAGAATCCTATCGAGGTAGGAGAATTGTATGGAGTGTTTCTTTCTGTCACTATCACAGTTACCGACGCACCTAAATATAATTTAAGCTCAATGATGATTTTATTTATGTTGTGTCTCGCTTCGGCCAGAGCTCTCTGAATCTCTGGCTGGTGACTACTCCGTACTGATGAGGGCCAAAAAAGCCTGAAACTGGTATGCGGATTGTTAGGCGGACACGACATGAATTTAATCATAATCGAGCTTTTCAGAAAGAAACATTTGCGAACAATATCCATTTATATGGAAGTTTGCATGGATTGTCAGGTGAATATCATTCAACGTTCTGCGTGGTATTTGCTAGGAAAGTGGTTGTTTTTCGCCTGTCGGTCTACGAATTGTTTCAATTTATATTGAACCTTTTGTGAAGCCGACTTTGTGTGTGCTTTATGCATTTCATTTCATATCTTATCCCCTTCATATGGCTTTTTCTTTCATTAAAATATGCCAGTCGGGCATTTTGAGCCACTCCTACTGAGAAGGAATCTTGTATTTAGAATCCTATGGAGGTAGGAGAATTGTATGGAGTGTTTCTTTCTGTCACTAGGTGTCGCCGGTTAAAAGTTATCTTTTCGACGCACCTAAAGATGTTTTAAGCTCGATGATGATTTATGTTGTGTCTCGCTTCGGCCAGAGCTCTCTGAATCTCTGGCTGGTGACTACTCCGTACTGATGAGGGCCAAAAAAGCCTGAAACCGGTATGCGGATTGTTAGGCCGACACGACATGAATTTAAACATAATCGAGCTTATCAGAAAGAACCATTTGTGAACAATATCCATTTATATGGGAGTTTGCATGGATTGTCAGGTGAATATCATTCAACGTTCTGCGTGGTATTTGCTAGGAAAGTAGTTGTTTTTTGCCTGTCGGTCTACCAATTGTTTCAATTTATATTGAACCTTTTGTGGAGACGACTTTGTGTGTGCTTTATGCATTTCATATGCTTGGTGATTTGCCTAGACTTTCGGAGTATTTGGTTCCAGGCCCATATACTCCTATTCCGGTTCCTTCTGTTGTTCTGGATCCATTTAATGGCACTTCTCTTGAGTCTTGGGATGGTATCTTTGTCCCATTCACTTTTGCTACATAGCTTTGTGTTGAATTATTTCACAAAGCTAAACTTTTTTGTCATCTCATCCTGGGGCATATCCCAGGTTTGGTGGTTTCCCGGTAGGAATTGAAACTTGTGTTGACAAATGACATTAGAAGACGTACTGAACTGGAACTCGAATGAGATCACACTACACTTACCCATACTAACACATGCTAGCACCACCACCACCTAAAATTAAGTTGGTGATGAAAACCAATAAAAAAATTGTGGGAGGAGCTAAGTAAATATGTGACTGCCCATTACATAGAATAGAATAGAATATTTATTGGTCCTTTATGATCAAATACATGATATGCAGATGCTTTCGACTACCGTCTTTAACTGCTGCCTCTTGTCTCACGTACTTATCCGGGTCCTAGCAGGAGGTCACAGAAATTTTTTGAGTATATATCCCATTCCCACCACAAAAGGATTTTTCGAAAAAGACTGGCAAGTTTATAAATATGATTTATGAAATGGCTATTCTCAAATATAATTTTACATTTATCTCGAAGAAACAGGCTAATCCCATTCTTGTTAACGAAAAAATGGAGCCCAACAGAGGCCCCGAGGTAATCCAAAATATCTGGGAATATCTGACAACGAAACTGACTTCTTGTGGTGATGGGCTTAGACACAACAATGCCTGAGTGGTGGAATTGACGTTTATCTTTCTGAGTCTTGTAAAAATGGAGATATCTCATTAATAATGTGTCTAATGCATCAATATATTTTCCTGAATATTCCCTCAGGAAAGCTGAGGTGGCCCTGGCTAGTTGATTTATCCTCATGCCAATTCTGTCTTAGCTGAAGCTGAGAGACATTGATTGGTCCATTCGGATTCACTTGCATTAGTTGTCTGCTTTACCTGATGAGGGCCAAAAACCCCCAGAGCGGTATACAGGTAGTCACCCCGAATTGGGTTGATTAATAATCTCTGCTTTGCAGCAAGTATTCATCAAATACATACATACACAAGAAAATCAACGTTATTCTATTAACTATCTTTGTCACCTGTTATTTCTGAGAATCAACTCTTCTATTAACTCAACTACTTCTTCAGGAAAATTTTCAATTTTGAGTTCCACGACCATTTCACAAAAAAGACTTTGTAAATAAAATGATTCATTTTAGGGAAAAGATATCATACTGATTGTTTTTATCTCTTTCGCAATCACGTATCTGCCACATTATTATTTGTTCTTAATATGAATGATAGCTTCAACAAAAGATCAACATCTCTAATACCTGTGTAAAACATAGATTTCTTTCTTTGAACATAGATTTGTAAATGTGCTCTATCTCAATACTGTCATGAGAAAGAAAGGTATTTCAAAAAGTCTGAAGAGTTATGTGAGTTGAAGAAAGATAAACTGCGGTCATATCGTTGCTACACGGTTTGAACGAACGAACCGTTTGAATAAAGCAGTTGAAGAATCTTTTGATTGAATATTGGGCGTAATATTTCTTATGACTAACATTACACAATAGTGCGTTGAAAATCAAATATGCCTAGTCAATAATATATCTACGTTTCAATTGTTTCTACAGTGAGAGATGTGGTAATGTGTTTGGAATTTTGGACACTCTTTTTGGACATATTCCAAACTTGTATTGGTATCTGTAACAATCTCTAACGTTTCAGTATTGAATGTCGTGATTTTATGAGGGTACTAAGAGTTGTCTTTTAATTTTTTTAGCAAACCGCAGTTAGTTCAGCCAATAACACGGTAAATGTTGGAGGAACCTCAGTTGTTACATCAACAACCCAGCCAGCTGTTCAACAGGCGCAGGTTGGGCAGGTACAGGTTCAAGTTCAGGTAGGGATAAATCTAATATATTCGTAACATCACATTATAATATATATATTTTTTTAGCGACCTGCAAATGATAATACCAAAGAAAAATGTAGAAAGTTCCTTGCAAACCTTCTCGAACTGTCGAGTAGAGAACCCAAATCTGTCGAAAGAAATGTTCGGACACTTATACAGGAGCTCATAGATAATAAAGTGGAACCAGAAGATTTTTGTGACAAGTTGGAGAGATTGTTGAATGCCTCCCCGCAGCCATGCTTGATTGGGTTCCTTAAGGTATGTTTTTTTTATATATCGTTTTTTAAAACAATATTCTGCAATAATATCCACACACAGCCATAAACAGTCTACAGAATCAAATTCATAACTGTGACACATGGCTCAATAAATGGAGATTTGAAGCCAACCCTGATAAATCTCTATTTTGTATCTCCGGTATTTTTCAACTTTATTCAGATGGTTCATGGTAAAATTTCCTATTTTGAGTTCGGCATTTAAAATGGGCCACTTTAATTGTGATCTATTCACAAACAACTTAGTATTCAATAGTATTGGAACACATTGGCTTTGGTAAATAAGGAATTATATCATTTAACAGTAAATATGGGTCAACATTCTTCTGAATCTCTGGTAAATGATTCGCGGGCCTCAATCTTAGCAAATTTGGATAACGGAGACCAAGTTATTACAGTAGGCATTATAAACATATCTATTTTGGGTATTTACTTATACAACTTTGTTTCAAACTTTGAGTGTTACATAAAACTGGCATCAGTAGTAGTAATAATTTATTGAAATAGATAAATCTAATTTACAAACAAACAGTCACATAATCATTAAAAATACAGATAATCTAATAATTCTAAAATAAATAATAATAGTAATAAACTATTAAACAGTAATACATCACAAATCTTGTTCTAAAAAAGCCAATAGACTTTTCTTAAAACTTATAACAGTATTGGACTCTTTCAAGGGTATGGGGAGTTTATTGAACTCATTTAAACCTTTGAAAAATAAGTTATTCATGCATCGTCTCGAACTAGTTCTATTAATGTGGAAGTCATTATTTTGCCTAGTGTTATAATGATGAATATCTCTATTTAAAATCACAAAATCATTAAAATAAGTTGGTTGATAACCTTCAACAATCTTAAAAATAAAAACCATTGTTGAAATTGAAGTATAGCGACTACATTTAAGAATCATACGCATTCCACGATTTTGAAGTTTCTGTAATTGAGACACCTAATTTTGATTGAATAAAAACAGTAAGGAAGCACAATAATCGAAATGAGGTTGGATAATGCAATTGAAAGTTGTTATTTCAGAATATGTGCTCAAACAATTTAAAATTCTAGAAATGAAAAAGAGCTTTTTTGATATTTTCTTAATATACTCAGCGTGCTTATTTAATGTCAAAGTAATATCAATAATAAAACCAAGATATTTAATTTCGGATACAATTTCGATATTTTCTCCATTTATATTTATGTTGATAGTATTCAAATTACCCAAGTTACGCAGCTCATATTCAGATGCTATGATCATTGCTTTCGTTTTGTTGACATTTAGTTTTAGTTTATTCACTTTTAGGTATTTTTTGATATTTTCTCGTTTAAATCACTCCTATCGAATATCTTCTCGTCCCTTAAAACTGTCACAAAAGTAAAGGACTTGGAAATTATATTCGATTCTAAAATGCTTTTCGATAAGCATATATTTTACATTACTAAAAAGGCTTATAAAATATTAGGTTTCTTAATGAGAACTTGCCGTTAATTTGAACATTTACACACTCTTTGTAATCTCTATATGTCTTACGTTAATAGTGCTTCGAGTTAAAGTTCTGTGATATGGAATCCTGGATTTGACATTTATATAAATAAACTTGAACGGGTTCATAACTTTTTCAACCCTAACAACCGTACCTTCATTCGGCATGCGCCGAACTTATTAACACTAGCAAATAGAAGGAAAGTTTCAGACGTGAAGTTCCTCTTTTAAGTCATGCATAATTTAGTTTATTCGCCTACTATCCTTAGTAACATTTATCTTTATACCCCCACATATATTACTAAGCATCAGCATCTTTTCCATTACGAACAATCTCATAGAAACTATTTTTTGAACTCTCACAGATGCAACACACTATCTAATTCTATTAATCTTGATATTTTCTCTTACTCATTTTCAAAGTTATCCTACATTTTGAAAAAGCACTTTCTTGCTTCACAGACTTAATTGATATGTATAGAATACGTTTTTTTCATTTTTGTTTTCATCCACACATTTCTTTCACTACATGTACTCAATTTAGTGCTTTAATTGATAATTTATTTTTATATCTATCACCAATTTTCGTAATTTCATTTTATGTAGATTATGTACATTGAGAAATTACCTATCTGTGAATACTGTTTTAACCTCAGTCCCGTTTGTATTTCCCTCTGTAAATAAATAAATAAACAGAACATTCTAACACTTAACATTATATTTTCTCTGTTCACTACTTAAAATGATCACTCATAACACCTTTATATTTATTTCAACTTATTGCAACATTAACATCATTCTGAAGAATATAATTTGAATAATTGTTTCATAATTCTCCAGTTCGAAAGGATTTATTTTGTTGTATTAATGACCACACTCGTTAATTAAAGTGTGCTATATAGAATTTTTGCATGAAGTATAAATTTAGAAACTATAATATGAAGTAACTATCATACTGACTTTGATATAAATGTCACTCAATTGAGCTATAATTTCTACGAATTCTTTGCACATTTTCTTGATTGTGATAGGGCTCCCATTGTAAAGAGGTTAATTAAAAATTATGAATATAATTTTTATTTGATTAAAAAATTAATAATTTTTTTAAATATCTAACAGAAAATACCCCAGGCTCATCGAGATAATGTGTCATTTCTTTGGGTGCTATGCTGCACTTCTATCAGTTGAATGACTTTGACAGGTTTGACAAACTGTAATTCCAGGATTTGTTCAGATTTGTTGTGTACCAACACAAAAATAGTGCCAAACAAAGTATAATATCGCTTGAAATTAACATCATATATATTTGGATTATGATTATACACCCTGTATAGGCTCATTGAGATAGAATGAGTTACTGTTTAGGGTGCTGTGCTGCACTTGCAACAGTTGAAAGATTGACAGGTTCGTCTCCTAGCAACGTGTTTGACAAACTTCAGTGAGAAAACCTAATTTCCAGGATTTTTCGTTCAGTATTGTTATGTACCAAAACGAAAGTATTTTCCCACTTATTGACAGAGTATGTTTTACTTTTTGATTATTTGGCTACTTGGCGAAATATTTTTGTCCAAAGCAACCAAATATTGTGATTTTTGCCACCGTTGTTCATGCGAAAGATATGCCAGAATCACATTATAGTAGGTTTGTAGTGAAATTACCACTAAAATGTGTCAGGTAATAGTGAAAGAATGCATCGCAAAAACTTACATCTTCTGAATTATTTTGCTGTTGCCGTTCCAAATAGAATTTCGAAAATTTGTAGGTTAGGTATTACTACCCCTTATTTTATATGCAATTCAAGCTATAACATTTTTTGCATCATTTATACTGGTTTCACCTTTCAGTGCATCCTTCTCATATATTTTAAACTTCTGATGAAGGTCCTATAAGTAAAAATCCATATTCATAATTTCATTAATTTGAAGATGATGTGATTTTTTATATTTTTGTTCGTATTGGACACACTTGAAATTGAGCCAATTGTTTTTAATGGAAAAATATCCCATTTTTTCTGACAAAGTCGTTTTTCCCTCAGAGTTAGTTTTTTTATAGGGAAATCAATTCTTTTACAAAAAAAAAATCCCCATGCAATAAGAAAAATTCCCCGGAGAAAGCAATAGAATAAACGTGCAAGTATAAAAGAGAAAACTGGGAGACAAAAGGCTTGAATTAAAATCTGTATCTGCCAAAAAATCGTTTTGAATTACCTGTTTTTAGTTCATGAAGCAGAAAGAATACAAAAATTAAGATTTATTATTAGTAAAGCTCTAAAACAGTAGTTATTTTATTTTGGTAATAATTTCAATTGTTTTGTTGTTTCAAGGCTAAGATCCCTAATGCATTAAAAGGTAAACAATTACAAGGGATTTGAATTCTTTTTATAGTAAAAAAACGCTTTCATCTTCATAATTGATGGTGAGCATAAAGTTTTGATTTAAGATTCATATTCAGCACACAAAACTACTCCCATAAATTATCAAGTTCGTAGGTGGAGTCCGCAACAGCAAAATTATCCATCATTTACTGTCCATCCAATATTATTCCTTAAACAATTTTTTGTGTATGGAGTATTCATAAAAATATAAACATCATATTAAAAGAAGAAAGTAGATTCTGATTACTTTGGGATATATAGGTTTTAAAGATAATTGCTACAATTTTGGAGCCAATAACATTTCTGTATAAAAAAAATTCCAACTTTGAAAAATTTAACTTTTTTTTATCGCAGCAAAAAATATTCGGTGATCTCAGCTTATTTAGATCTTTTTTATCATTACCCTGAAAGCAGAAGAATAATTCGAATTGAAAAAGAGAATACCTGTTTCTTTCAGTATTTTCACATGTAACATTGTGATTTTCTACAATAATGCCCATCTTTAGATGATTATTTTTTTTCATAATGTACTGTTGTTTAGTAATTTTTTTTCACCTAATACTGAAACTTCTAATTAATTCAATCAGTAATGTCATATCTCATTTTAAATTATGAGTAATGATCTCCAACAACATTCTTACAAAGAAGATGACAAAAACTATGTCGAAACGTTATACAAATTGACTGAATCAGACCTTATTCTGAGAAATTGAGGAATATAAATTAGGGTGTTTTTTTTACTACAGTTTATTTTGTTTTTTGCTCCCAACCGAAAATTTTGTTGAAAATGTCCAACAAAAAAATTCCTGAAAATTTGAGCTCTTAATATTAACATTAAGTACTTTCCCAGAGCGTGGAAAGATTTCCCATTCAAAATACAAGTAAACTTTGTTTTTTTTTTCCAAATGTCAATAACTCAGCGGCATTTAATGCTATCAGCTCGTACCAAAGTGCGATTTACTCAGAATTACAAAAGTATCTATTGCGACATAGCAGTAATCTGCACCTGTAAGATTGTACGGCTCACTAAATCTGATTTTTGTAGAAAATTCTAATTTTTTTTTAAGTTACTTCTTAAATGACTGAATTTATGAAAAAAATTTAAATGACAAACTTGTAGAAAATCAAATTTTCTACAAAGAGAGTCCTATAAAACGAATCGCTAAGATTGATATTTCTCGAGATATAAAGCGTTAACTTTGTCGTAATATAATAAGTTTTATTCGATGATTCTCAAAAATTTCATATTATGACAAATTAACGCTTTATATGTGAGAAATATCAATCTTATCAATTCGGTTCGTAGAACTTTTTTGGTAGAAAACAAAATTTGCTACAAGTTTGTCATTTAAATTTTTTCCATAAATCCAGTCATTTATGAAGTAACGTCAATTTTTTTTTAATTTTCTTCCTAAATCAGATTTAGTGACCCATACAATCTTACAGGTGCAGATTACAGCTACGTCGCAATAGGCACTTTTGTAGAGCATGTAATCCTGAGTAAATCGCGCTTTGGTATGATATGATAGCATGAAATGCCCCTAAGTTATAGATATTTAAAAAAAAACAAAGTTTACGTGTATTTTAAATGGGAAATCTTTCCACGATCTGGGAAAGTACTTAATGTTAATATTAAGAGCTTAAATTTTTCAGGAAATTTTATTTTAGACATATCCAACAACATTTTCGGTTGGGAGCAAGAAACAAACAAAAACACCCTAATATATATATATATATATATTTGTTTTTGAGGTAACATAAATATAATCATAACAAACTCACATTAAAACCTCAACGGTATCTCTATTGTCCCCCTTCTAATAATGATTGTTTATTTCAGCAATGGTGTTAAACAAAATAGATGTAATTACCTACTTTTAATGAATAAAAAAAAGCCAATACTGATGAAGTCTCTGGCCAGAGGCGAAACGTCTATCTAAAAACTCTCAATTCTCTTATCGAATCTACATCCCAAGAACCCCAAAAAAAAAAATATCAACAAGATTCAAGAATTGTTTCTCCAAAAATATAATAATAATAATACAGGAACTTTATATAACTGAAACAAACTCAATTCAACAGGCTATTGACTATTGGTATATATATATATATATATATATATATATATACTGATTAATAGTTACCTATTTGAACTTATTGTTTAGTTACTTACAATGTTTGATTTACTGAAAGATCATCATACTGTAACAAGCCTCTAGAAAACAACTAGGACCCTCATTTTGTCCAAAACTTCCAGAAAGTTATGTTTTTCTTGTTTATACAGAAAAGCCTACCACTACTCCGCCATTCGCTGGCCACCCAGGAACTCAGCATTGACGGCATCCGTCCTCCACCACCTAACGTTGTCTACTCGATAGCTGGAGCCACTCCCACTGTTCAGACGGTGCGCCCCGGCATACCCTCCAACCAACAAGTCAGACTAGTCGCACCCGGCACTGCGGTCGTCAGACCGGGACAGGTTAGTAAATACTCCTAGACAGCAAATAATTTTTTCGGGTATTATACTGATTGGCAAATCATTGCACACTTACTAACATTAGCTTAAATCATTTGATATAGAAACCACTTGGGGAATGTTGAAATATATAATCCAAATATTATAATTTGGATTTTAGTGGATTTTAGAGGTGATACAATATATACAGAAGGTTTGTTGAGATTCGGATCAGTTTGGTTGAAGAAAAACGATTGTTTCCTTGCCCAAAGATGAATTTAATAACATTCGATATGCTGGCAAACAATAGTTTTTCTTCAACCAAACTGATCCAAATTCCAACAAATCTTCTGAATATTAAATTATTATTTGTATTGAAAGAATATACTTTTTTGCTAGTCAACAGAGAAACATGTATTTACCAAAGAAAACAGTTATATTTCTTCAGCAGGAACATAAAAATCAAAGTGAAAATTACTGGCAGTTCGTTTAGGCTATTAACCAATTCAAGCAGAAATATAAATTCTTCCAATGCTCTGAACTAGGCGTTCCAGTAATATTAACAAGCATATTCTGTTGTGAAAAAAATAAATGAATAGTATCAAGGCAGAAAACCTGAGGAACGTTTTCTAAATCCGGGCAATATAACATTTTGAATTTTCTCTCGGTAACACACTCATAATGGACATGGAAGGTGGATTTTAAATCCAAAGTGACTCCTACATTTTTGCAGACGTGACATGTAATGTAAAACATGTTAATTGTTGTAATAGAATGCCCAGACTATTCAGTGAAGAGCGGTGTGGAGTTCTTTGGACCGCCTTGCTAGTTTCAGATTATTTATGTTTCGAACAAAGGTTTAGAAATTGTGAATTTGAATGGGCGCCAGAATTTTTTGTTAAATTGGGATAAAAATTCAAATTTCCTTTTCAATTATAATTGCAAATCAAATAACGTTTCCTTCTGTAAATAACTACCAAACTTATATTAGTCTATTTACAAATATACATAATGTCCAATTGAATAACAAATATGTATCATTCTGTATGACAAATTTATTTTGTTTCCAAAAAGAAAAGGAAAGAGATATTGCTTTTATCTGCTGAACCTGTCGGTTTTATCGACGACGATGTGGATTGTGTAGCTCGTAGCTAGACTTCACGTAGTTGTGTGGCTCGCAATCAGGGGGGTGCTTATAGCTGCTGTGTGACCGATCAGGTGGACCATACAAGCATCAGCTTCTTGTCCATTGAATATGTTCTCAGCAATATAACATGAAAAACAATATTGCCTGTATCAGAATTTGTTATACGAGAATTCAACTTGTTGAAATTTGGAATTTCTCAATGCACTCCTCAACGCATAGTTGCTACAAATGAGTGTAATCTCATCAAGAGATTATTGCTTAAAATTATTGAGCATACAAATCAGCTTTGCTGAGATTTGTCAGTAATATTCAATACTGAAATTGAAGAATTATTTTATGATTTCAACAAAATTGATCTTTGCTCTATATAAAGCAAAGATAATTTATTCTGATCTTGATCAGCCAAGACTATACTTTACAAAGAATTAAAAAAAACAGAATTTGGCGCAATCAAGTTTGTAGAATTTGATATACGAAAATGACTTCAATCTCAATGATATTCAAGAGAAAGTATATGAGAACTATGTTTGACCAATCGCCAAATACTTCTTCAGAAAGTTTTCTATAAAATCAAAGAATATTCCAAATTCCAAGGATTAAATATATACATATTTATATACAGGGTGTCACACACTCGATGGCCTATTAGACATTTCTGGAGAACGGGAGACGGGATAATTTTGAAAATTAGGTTTCTTGGGTAATTAATTCTTCTCTGTCGATCTAAAATATTTTCAGCGCTGCGGCATTGCCGCTTATATTCAAAAGTATCAACAACTTTGATTTTTTAAATGAGACACCCTAAATATTATTGAATTTTTTGCTTTGCTATTGCTTAACGATCATTTTTGTATGAACTTCCCTATATCTATCTCAAGCGGTTTTCGAAAAATTCATTGATTTCCTTATTTTTTGTGCAAAACATAGCTTCAATTAAATGTTTATTACTGCGGTATTTGGCTTGAACAAGGCTGACATTTTGGGTGTAGTTTACCAATATACTGTGCATTAGTTATGTTTAAGGAAATTCGTTCTCCATTATACAGGGTCGTTCAAAATTTGTGATTTTTTCGATAAATACAAAAATAGTGAAGAGTAAATTTTTTTATATTATCGAATATCCTGAAAGACAATTAAAGTTCCTTCCAAAGGATGTATCATGTTCCTATACCTAAATAGTCTGGTTTCCGAAATAAAAGCAAGTTTCTATAAAAAATTTAAATATCTGCATTTGAATATGTATTATTATCCATTTTGACAGAAACACCATGAAAATCACTGCTTGTCAAACTAAAAGATTGTCTTGCTCTTTTCTGGTCACGGCACACTACTGCCATTTCCATTTTCCAGTATAACAAATCGAAATAGGTAATATTACCCAATTGAAATAATCTGATCAAGAAATCAAACAATCTGTAGTGATTCGCTTAAAAATGTTCATACTGTTGGAGATACAGCTGAAACTTGTTTTTTTCTAACTCAGATGACGCAATTCATTTTTAGCAAATAATATTTTAAAAAATGTCTCTGGAAAATTTGGAACTAGGTCTGAGTCATACTCGAAAAAACGTTCATTAGTAATTATTTTTCTAATCATCCTGTATATGTCGTTTCTCCCTATCTGACTTTTTTTTCGAGTATGACTCATATCTAATTCCAAAATTTCCTCAGATATTTTTTTAATTAAGGTGGTTCCCCCACAAGACAGCTGAATTAGGAAATTATTAAAATTAAAAACGAGCATACGTATTGTTTAACAAGTGAACAACACCTCTATATTGAGAATGTTTCCCTTTTCAACATGAATACCCCACAAGAGGTTATCTTGACGATGGAAGATAGTGACTAAAGTTTATCTTTCAGTCGCAGATGATTCCACATCTGATTTTATGAACATCCTGTTTATATTTTCAACAAATCAACTTCTATAAAAATTTAACAAGTTTCACCATCCCGAACCCGAGATATAAATAATTGAAGTTGACTCAATTAACACGTAACATATGGACCATGCATAGGCAAACAGCACATTATTAATTCTACCGTTAGTACTAAAATTAAGAAGTTTATGAAAAACGAGGAGGAGCTAGAGCAGGATATCACAGATATTGTGAAAAAAAATCAAAGTGATTGACCATCTACTTTGACAGATATAATCAAAACTACTCGTTATTCAAAATAGTCCACGGGAAGCGCACAGTATTAACTCTACCGTTAGTACTAAAATTGAGAAGTTTATGAAAAACGAGGAGGAGCTAGAGCAGGATATCACAGATATTGCGAAAAAAAATCAAAGTGATTGACCATCTAGTTTGACAGATATAATCAAA